>CM055278.1:77580499-77963059 GCA_029237695.1 Conchocele bisecta
TATTATGTCCCACAGTGCATGACGCAAACATACAAGTTTATACTTCCCATACCTGACCACTATCATGTCCCGCAGTGCATAACGCAAACATACAAGTTTATACTTCCCATACCTGACCACCATTATGTCCCGCAGTGCATAACGCAAACATACAAGTTTATACTTCCCATACCTGACCACTATCATGTCTCGCAGTGCTTAACGCAAACATTCAAGTTTATACTTCCCATACCTGACCACTATCATGTCCCACAGTGCATAACGCAACCATTCAAATTTATACTTCCCATACCTGACCACTATCATGTCTTGCAGTGCATAACGCAAACATACAAGTTTATACTTCCCATACCTGACCACTATCATGTCCCGCAGTGCATATCGCAAATATTCAAGTTTATACTTTCCATACCTGACCACTATCATGTCCCGCAGTGCATAACGCAAACATACAAGTTTATACTTCCCATACCTGACCACCGTCATGTCCCACACGGTATAACGCAAACATACAAGTTTATACTTCCCATACCTGACCACCATCATGTCCCAAACGGCATTACACAAACATTCAAGTTTATACTTCCCATACGGGACCACTATCATGTCCTGCAGTGCATAACGCAACCATTCATGTTTATACTTCCCATACCTGACCACTATCATGTTCCGCAGTGCATAACGCAACCATACAAGTTTATACTTCCCATACCTGACCACTATCATGTCCCGCAGTGCATATCGCAAACATACAAGTTTATACTTCCCATACCTGACCACTATCATGTCCTGCAGTGCATAACGCAACCATTCATGTTTATACTTCCCATACCTGACCACTATCATGTCCTGCAGTGCATAACGCAACCATTCATGTTTATACTTCCCATACCTGACCACTATCATGTCCTGCAGTGCATAACGCAAACATTCAAGTTTATACTTCCCATACCTGACCACTATCATGTCCTGCAGTGCATAGCGCAACCATTCATGTTTTTACTTCCCATACCTGACCACTATCATGTCCCGCAGTGCATAACGCAACCATTCAAGTTTATACTTCCCATACCTGACCACTATCATGTCCTGCAGTGCATAGCGCAACCATTCATGTTTTTACTTCCCATACCTGACCACTATCATGTCCCGCAGTGCATAACGCAACCATACAAGTTTATACTTCCCATACCTGACCACTATCATGTCCCGCAGTGCATAACGTAAACATACAAGTTTATACTTCCCATACCTGACCACTATCATGTCCCGCTGTGCATAACGCAAACATACAAGTTTATACTTCCCATACCTGACCAAAATCATGTCCCACACGGCATAACACAAACATACAAGTTTATACTTTCCATACCTGACCACTATCATATCCCGCAGTGCATAACGCAACCATTCAAATTTATACTTCCCATACCTGACCACTATCATGTCGTGCAGTGCATAACGCAAACATACAAGTTTATACTTCCCATACCTGACCACTATCATGTCCCTGTAGTGCATAACGCAAACATTCAAGTTTATACTTTCCATACCTGACCACTATCATGTCCCGCAGTGCATAACGCAAACATACAAGTTTATACTTCCCATACCTGACCACCATCATGTCCCACACGGCATAGCGCAACCATTCATGTTTATACTTCCCATACCTGACCACTATCATGTCCAGCAGTGCATATTGCAACCATTCAAGTTTATACTTGCCATACCTGACCACCATCATGTCCCGCAATGCATAACGCAAACATTCAAGTTCATACTGACCACCAACGGGTCCCACACGGCATAACGCAACCGTTCAAGTTTATACTTCATGTCCCGCTCTGCATAACGCTACATTCAAGTTTATACTTCCCATACCTGACCACTATCATGTCCTGCAGTGCATAACGCAAACATTCAAGTTTATACTTCCCATACCTGACCACTATCATGTCCCGCAGTGCATAGCGCAAACATACAAGTTTATACTTCCCATACCTGACCACTATCATGTCCTGCAGGTAATAACGTAAACATACATTTTTATACTTCCCATACCTGACCACTATCATGTCCTGCAGGTAATAACGCAAACATACAAGTTTATACTTCCCATACCTGACCACTATCATGTCCCGCAGTGCATAACGCGACCATTCAAGTTTATACTTCCCATACCTGACCACCATCATGTCCCGCAGTGCATAACGCAAACATTCAAGTTTATACTTCCCATACCTGACCACCATCATGTCCCGCAGTGCATAACACAAGCATTCAAGTTTATACTTGTCATACCTAACCACCATCATGTCCTGCAGTGCATAACACAAACATACAAGTTTATACTTGCCATACCTGACCACCATCTTGTCCCGCAGTGCATAACACAAACATTCAAGTTTATACTTCCCATACCTGACCACCATCATGTCCCGCAGTGCATAACGCAACCATTCAAGTTTATACTTGCCATACCTGACCACCTTCATGTTCCGCAGTGCATAACGCAACCATTCAAGTTTATACTTGCCATACCTGACCACCATCATGTCCCGCATTGCATAACGCAACCATTCAAGTTTATGCTTGCCATACCTGACCACCATCATGTACCGCAGTGCGTAGCGCAAACATTTTCACTCCACAAATCCTTAACGGAATTAACCCCCTTTTTCGACTCCGAAATTCCCATTTTTGCTTGTATGGCGAACTAGTCCTACATTTTTCCACGGATCCAAGTCATACTTTGCACCTGACCACCACCAAGTGACACAGTTAATAGCATAATATTTTTCACTCGTACTCAAATATGTCAGAATTCTCCCCCTTGTAGCTAACTAGTACAACATTTTTCCACCGTGCCATACTTCGCAAACCTGACCATCATCGAGTGAAGCAGTGCAATGCACAAAATTTTTCACTCGACCCAAGCACTTACATTTGTTGCAACAATCCAATAACTAATTTGCATACTTGACCATGACTGCGTCACAAAATGTTCACTCCACCTCCAATTCCGACAGAGTTATCCCCCTTTTTCGAGCTCCAAAATTCCCACTTGTGACTGGTATGCAGAACTAGTCATACATTTTCCCACCGATCCAATTCATACTTGGTAAGTTGGTATATGTGACACAATTATAAGTACATTTAACTTTATATCATCATAACCAACAGAACAGGAGATCAGTATCTGACCTGTTACAGCCCATTGGATGAAATAATTGACCAGCTTGGGGGACCGTCCATGGTTGCGGAAATGACCGGTAGGAAGGGGCGAATTGTGCGCCGATCGGCCGGAGAGAAACCTGGGTATGAGACAAGGACGCCCGATACTGAGGCCTACGGAGCTATTGACAGCCTCAACGTACAGGAGGTATGGGCAGGGGGGAAATGTGACAGCTCCAGATAACTTTTTTATCTTAAGAGTACATTGTATTATACCCCCAGATTTGAAATTCAATGCGTGTTTACTTTTACAAATGTTACGTATTATAGATGTGCTTCCTTATTAAATAGGGAACAAAGAATAAAAAAAAACACATTTAAAAATTCACTTATTTGAGCGCACTATTTGCAGCTCAACTAAGTAAATTTCAACTTATTTGCACTACTCAATTTCAAAATCAATGCGTATTCTTCTAAAATAAGTGTGTAAAATACGCCAATAAGCACCTTATCTAGAGCTCTGGAAAAATGTTCATTCGGCGTTATCCAGTCGAACCTCGCTAAACCAGAGACCCTGGAAGGCCCCCAGGGTGTTATATTTACAGAGATTTCACTGTACAGGGTGGAGAGAAACAAACAAAATGGGACACTTTTCGTAACCCATTATCATACCTATATCTTTTTCATGCATTTAATTATTTTTTAGATTTAATGTGTTTAATAGTGAAAAGTTTGTCGGCAGAAAAAGTGGAACGGACAGTAATGAATTTGATGTAGACAGACGCTGCCCTGGCATTTCCTATATTTTTGTTTCAGAGAAACCTGTTCATGTGTGGGAGGAAGTTGGTGGCCATTATATCTGATGCTGCCAGTACAGGTATTCATGTTTACTGGGCTCTGGGAGTATCCTTCATATGAACTCTCACTGCAGCAGTGGGTGGAAGCATGCGATGGGGAATTTAACAATCAGGATTCATCCTTACCGGGATCCCGACCGAAGACCTGGTTTGGCCCTCATGTACGTCTTTGGCTGTCTTGTATGTGAGAGTTGAATCTGGTTATACCCTTTTAATATATGATTAAAATGATTATTTGTAATCCTATTGCTTTTTTGGGAGGGGCCAAGTGGCTTTGGTGTAGTATGGACCGCTGTTCTTGATATTTTACACAGCCCTTCCCCTAATGGTTGCATATCATGCCATGCCAAATCCACGACCCTCAGAGCCCCACAACAATCTTAGCGCTTTCGCAAACTTAACAAAGGGGGAAATTTGTTTCCTTTCACACAGCTTCTTGATATTTGTTAACCTAAAGCACTACCAGGCATGCTTCGTTGTCTTCTGACAACTCTTGTTGGCTCTTCCCCCAGCTCTTTCACCTCCTTTTCCCCCCATGTTAAATTCACATGGACAAATAAATATTTCGTAATAAAATAAATTTTTGATCAAATTTCACAAAATAAGAAAGCTCATTCTTAAATTTTGCTAAAATTTATTATCAAAAAAAATAAAATTGTTTTTGCATTGTATAGATAGATAGATAATTATTTTTAAAGTGCAACCTGTTACACAATATAGCAACAATACATGTTTGATTACTGAACAGCCAGCCTACAGAGGCTTATGATGCACTGACATATATATCACATAGAAAGCAAGAGAAGTACATACATTAATACATACAAGTAGTTGGTATGTTGCGGCTATGAGTACTGTGAGACGCATGATGGAAGAAGTGTATAGTAACAGATACAGCCAGTGAGGCGCCAGATCCGCCTACATGCACCCATGCGGTCTGATCGTGATATCAATGATCATAACTACGATGGGCTATCATTACCAGTAATCTATAGTGGGTGTTCTTACTGCGACCGTTGATCTAATGATGGGATTAGCGGTCGTAGTAAGAAAACTCATTTTCCATTATCATGATGGGTCACGTAACCATAGTTCACAATTACAAAATATTTACTAGTACATGTATTTAAGAAAATGAGTTTAAATATTTGTCTGAGAATGTTCTACACAATATATTAAATGGTTATGAATTGCTACAAGTGTAGCTCCAGATCAGCGAGCGCTTGCATGCAAACTAATCATGGCCTACATTGTTTGCTATCCCATACAACCTTGCATTATGTCGGTGCCAGTGTCATTCATAAAGAGTAAGTATATATGTATATATATGTATATATGGCTGTAACATTTGGGCAGGTTTTGTGTAACAGATGGTAGTGAGCTAGCTGTTCATTACCGAGGCTGGTCAGACTGCAATAACCCCACTTAACCAGTCACGGACTAGGGCTCATGCCACTCATTACATGTGACTACCTCCAATAAAGATTTACCAATACTGGGTGGCAGTGCAAATGCTATTTTAAATCTTAATGTTTGCTCTGACAAAGCTAGGTGTGGGGCAATGGTATTCAATCTGAGTGATCAGAGTAGGATTTGATGACATATTCTGGTCATTAAGGTCCGTGCCCCATACCAGTGCATATGATGGATACCTTTACTCGCTCATATACTCACAATAAATGTACTTAGTAACTTGGTCTGGTTAAGATATTCCCTTGTATTCGCTGACTTTATGCTATGGTATTTATGTCCAGTGTGTCCGCTATGCCTTAGAAATGGGTGTTAACAAAGTTTGAGCAAGCTTTCCGCATTTGTATAATATGTTGAACGATACTACATTAACCATTAGACCGCTACTCACAACAATTGTCGTCTGCTGTTGCTTTTATATATTGCCGTATTTCTCAATAAAAACATCGTTTGACAGCACTTCAGAAAAGTGCTGTCAAAGCATGTTGTAAATTATTCTAAAGTGCTGTCAAAGCATGTGTTTTATGATAAAAGTGGAAAATAGAAAATAAACAGCAGATGACAAAAAAAAAATAAGATAGCGGTGTAAGGGTTAGCCATGAATCCACTCTTCAAATGTTTCGGCATGAGGCCTTATCAAGGAATTAGCAGATAGTAGACACCAAATGCTCATGCCATGAAATTATGAATATTCCTTGATAAATGCCTTGGGCCGTAACGTTGGAAGATTGGGTTCGTTGTTAATGTAGTATCATTCAACAAAGTTTTATCCTAGAAATTAAAATCTAATGTTACATGTACAGGCATGAGATTCTTCTGCAGATCAGCTGATTTCTGATGATTTTGTCATAATTTGCTTTTACAAAATAATACCGAATCAATCTAGCCTATTTCAATCAACATTGCAAAGTATCCTTTGAGGGAGAAATTTTCAATTTAAGAATAAATTTATTAATTTTTATTATACTGAATTTATTACATTATCACAGCCAAATTGGCTGTGATAATGTAATAAATTCAGTATAATAATTCTGCATACTTTTAATTGTCAAATATGTGCAGTCGTTAGTTCTATATGAAATAATGCATTTCGAGGAAAACGAATGATTACTCCCTCAAAGTATACTTTTGCTAGATAAGTATGCTTTGCAATTTTGATGAAATAGGCTACAGGTATGCTCAAATGTGATACTTTTACAAGTGGGGTGAGGGGGTTTCTGTGGATTTTCAGACGTTTTCAGTGACAGCCATTCTCATGCCTGCAGGTATATCCCTACACTCGGACGTGCGTGTCAGAAACCAGCGGCGCCGTGTCCACCTGACTGTGGAGTTGCCGTGGAGCGCAGACAAGGCGGTGCAGCAGTTGGGCCGCTCCCACAGGTCCAACCAGGCGAGCGGCCCACTGTATAAACTGCTCATTACCGACCTGGGGGGCGAGCGGAGGTTTGCTGCAGCAGTCGCTAGGAGGCTGCAGTCACTCGGTGAGTGAAACTTATACTCATGTACTGTAGCCGTTTCACCAGTACATCTTGAGGGAGAAATTTTCAATTTAAGGATAAATTTATTAATTTTGATTATACTGAATTTATTACATTATCACAGCCACGTTGGCTGTGATAATGTAATAACTTCAGTAATATAATTCTGCATACCTTTAAACATCAAATATATGCAGTCGTTAGTTCTATATGAAAGGTACCACGTGGAGTTATCCCCCCTTGTATACTGGCTGTGCCTCGACGGGTGTATAATGTGACTTTCAGCAATATTTTTGTAAATCTCCTGCATTTGTGACGTGCATGTATGGTTGTACAATTATAATGATATTCATATAGTTCTAAACATGACCACCTCTTCTTCCTTATTAGTATGACCATAGAATTGCTTAATTATGTTTAGTTACCTTCAAACAAGTAGTTTAATTTCCTTGTATCTACTTTTGTTTGTCTAGACACTATATCGCATTGCATCGTCGTGTAAATATATGTTATAATATTGCATTTGATGGCGGTCAGGTTGCGTAATGGTGTATGTATCTGACAACTCTTTAATTACAGTTACACAGGTAATTATATTTGTTGGAAAAAATGAATGTATTTAAAGACCACAAAAACGTCATAAAACAAAGTCTGATAAAATTTAATGGCCAAGGAAAAATCATTTAATAGCTCATCAAACATGTTGGCAAATGCCATGGTTTGAATGATATACATGTACAATGTAATATGTGATATTCAAATATTGTTTGTCAATTAATGTAAAAAATCATACGGTTCAGAAGAATAGTATTAATCGTGCAGTTTTACGTTATGGAATGCATACACTGTGGAGGTTTAGTTCAGTAATACCAATCAAATAAACTAGTGTCACAGGCATCGAATAGATCCTAGACACAGTACATGCCATGATAAATTATGGGATGAGAGGTATACATCAAAGGTATGGCCTGGACGCAGTAATAAATATTGGCATCATATTTGTTTTTTATGCCCCTGGTCTCGGTAAAGCTGGAGGCATATAGTGTTTGGTCTGTGTGTCTGTCCGGCACAATTATGTCATACCTTCTATATCCCTTGAAGGAGTACTTAAATGCCAGAGGGGATTATCTTAGTGATATCGAAGTCCATTTTTCAAATTCTCAAAACCAGGTGCACTAACAAAGGGAGACAGGAGAGCAGCCACGGGCGCAGATTTGACAGAGTTCAACTTCGACACTCCGTACGGTCGCCACGCCATACGCAACATGTACACGCACATATCCAACAAGGCAATGGTGCCAGGTCTGACCCCTGAAAGCCTGTCTAATGGAAAATACGACCTGGAAAAGTTCAACTCGCACATGCAGGAGTGCCTTGTATTGATGGGATTGGTGGATGTAGATATGCTCCGGTCAGGGCCCGTGTTGAAGGAAAAGGATACGGGCGACGTTGGGAAATTCCTGAACAGGATTCTTGGACTGACGGTGGAGAGACAGAACATGATCTTCAGCTACTTCACCGAGTGCATGAAACTGGGCATTCAACATGCGAAGAGTGAAGGAAGGTAGGTATTGGTGCTTTGGTTTAAATTAGGGATGGCAACGGATATTCGAATATACTTTAAATATGTCAAAACTTAACTGATTAACTGATATTCACTATGGCCAAAGTAGTGTGTGATGTAAACAACATGAATAACTGCAGGAGAGAATAATGGTAAATGTATCTAATCAGTTGGAAAAGCATGCTTGTTTATTAGGCATACATATGATTGTGTTTGAGGTAGAAATTACAAAAATAAATATGCCTGTTAAGTGCAATTTCCAGGATTCGCGGTAAGGGCTATTCCAGGAAAAATTCTCTCGGGGAGGGGGGTGGGTTTTGGACCGCACTTGTTTTTTACCCCCCCACCCACAGAATTTAATTATGTCTCATCCCCACAACCAACAGCACTGATATGTAGCTGTTCCCCACTACCAACAGAACTAAATTCATGTAAAACCCCCCTACCACCAGTACTGAAATATTTACCATGTCGTTATGCGCCGGCACATCCAGAAATGCGTGGTTTACAGACAACACGATCATTATTTTAGATATGATAACTATCGTATTCCCAATATAAATTTACTGTAACTGTACATGTAAATACGGTCATAAGCATCCATTGCCAACAGATCAGTAAATGGAAAGTGTCATTATTACCTTAATAGAAGTAATTAGCAGTTCAGGTGGGGGGGCCGGGCCCTCCCCTCTTCAGAAATCCCGATTTTTTTATATTTTTTTTTACAATTGTATGGACTGTTATGATCTTCAAATATATGGGGAAAAAAATGGCTTCCTCAATTGAAAAAATTTCCGTGGGGGGCAACTCCCTCGCTCCGCTCAGTCGACAAACGAGCATACCTCATTCAAGTTCCATGTGGGCCCCCCCCCCCCCCCCCTTGGTGAAATCCTGGATCCGCCACTGATTAGAAATCGTATCTGTCCCGTTAGTATTCGTTCATTTAATGACCGGCCTCCGTTTCGCCCTTCGACCAACTCGTCCTCGTCAGCCACTCAAAATAATACGACAGCCAACACAGGTTAAGACAGGCCCGTACGCAGGGGAGGGGGGGGGGGGGGGGGGGGGGTGTGCAGCATACTCGAAACACATTTATCAACAATAAAAAAAAATAAGAATCGTTTTCTAAAATAATGAGAATCGTCTCGCGTTTTCACGATCTCGCCTTCCGCTTTTGAAAATAAGTTTTGTTCTAACCCAAATGTTATGTCTGTAACTTGGGGCGACTATCACTGCGTTACAGACAGAACATTCAAATTAGTTTTGCTCATGCATGTAGAACGCAATTCCAACACACATGAAAGATCGCGAAGCAAAAACACGAGATAGCGCGGCAAGTTTGCAAAACGTGAGATTGAATATGATAGAAGTTCGCGTTTTCGTCTCCAAAGCTCAAAAACGCGAGGTATAGGACACGTAAACAATGTCTTAGGAGACGATTCTCATGTGCTGCAAAAAACATGTTTTTATTAATTAATAGAACAAATGTGGACAAACATCTATATTTCTTGACAACAAAAAACATAATTTGACAAAGCATGATGATCGTCTTAGGAGAAGATTCTAATGTGCTGCCAATACACGTTTATTGAGCAAAAAAAACAACAACATATTTCGATGCGTGTTATTGGTTACAGCATTGCATCGTCGACATAGATATACACAAGATCGCGAAGACGCGAGACCAAATCGCGAGGCGAAAACGTGAGATTCTATTTTATTAATTCTCGCGTTTTTGAGACCGCGATGTCACGTTTTCGCCTCGGCCTTTTCATGGTGTCGCCTTTCGCTTTTGGAAATACGTTTGTTCACGTCATTGTGTGTAAAGTTGAAATTGAGTTTTGCGCATACATTACATGCACGTACGTACGTACGTAGAACGCAGTTCGAACTAGCATGCTTTATATGCTTGTACGTACGTAGAACGCAAGTCCAACACGCATGCTGTCTACACATGCATGGGCAAATCATATTTCCAAAAGCGAAAGGCGAGATCGAGATCGCAAAATCGCGAGATTGTAACATAAAAACAAATATACCGCCGTACCCACACACCCCAACTAGCACATTTGCGACATATTATTTTCAGTCTAGCTGCACACCTGATGGTGTTTACAATCATCGGTCGGTAACCCAGTTTCACGTGCAAAGGGTGAATGACCTTTAGAATTCAGCGGAAACAAACATACCAAAACCACGCTATGTAGTCTCACGTCATCGCAACGTCGATGAATTGATAATTACTCATTAGCTTGTGCATTTTCACATATGTTCGATTTCTTGATAAAAGCAAGATTTGGCAGCACATGAGAATCGTCTCCTAAGACGATTCTCATAGTTTGTCAAAATGTTTTTGTAAAGAAGTACCAATGTATTCTTTTCACATTTGTCCGATGTCTTAATAAAACATGTTTTGGAAACACATGAGAATCGTCTCCGTAGACGATTTTAATGTTTTGTAAAAAAAAAATTGATTTCTTGGACCGTGCAAACAATTGACACATTCAGAAATCAACAACTTAATTTGTGTGTCTCGAGTCGGGTTTCATATGGTGGCGAGGAAATACAATCGATTAAACACCGTGAAAATTTAGTTGGAACGTAAATGTCAATTGTCTCGTAGGCTATTTCAGTTTACCGCCGTTACGTCAGCTGTTATTCTAAGTACGTATGGTCGCTCGTTAGGGGCATTTCTTTCCTTCGTTTATAAGGGATGGGTTGTGACCTAGGGCTTAGAACACCCGACTTTCAATCTGAAGGTTATGGGTTCAAACATCGCATTGGGTATCAAACATACCTTCATAGTATTTCCATCCCACTGGTCTGTCGGGTGAGACTTTAAACTGTGGTCCCCGTCTCTATATGACCTTAGCTGTTGCTGTCTGTTGGGACGTTAAACTCATTCAATTTCTAAAGAGTAACGGAATCTGTATGTATGGTGGTAGCGGCAAAAACCGGCGATGTGATACATTAACCCAAATCAAAATATTTGTTTTTCCTCAATAAACATGTATTGGCAGCACATCAAAATCGTCTAAGACAAGTGTCGTGTTTTGTCGAACCATGTTGTTTTGTCAAAAATATTGATGTTTGTCCACATTTGTTAAATTTCTTAATAAAAACATGTGTTGGCAGCACATGACTCGTATGAGAATCGTCGTCTCCTTAGACGATTTGTACGTGTCCTGTTAGGGACGTGTTACAATTTCGCGTTTGGGCGATCTTGCGCACAGGTTGAGATCGCGAAAACGCGAAGCGTGATTGCGAGAGCTGAAACGAAAATGCAACATATTCTCAACAAAACATGTTTTGACAGTACTGTGCTGCTGCATATGAGAATCGTCTCCTTAGACGATTTTCAAGTTTTGTCAAAATATGTTTTTGTAGGATTTTTAGCTCACCTGAGCGAAGCTCATGTGAGCTATTGTTACCGCAATGTGTCCGTCGTCGTCGCCGTCGTCGCCGTCGTCGTCGCCGTCGTCGCCGTCGTCGCCGTCGTCGCCGTCGTCGCCGTCGTCGCGCCGTCGTCGCCGTCGTCGCCGTCGTCGCCGTCGTCGCCGTCGTCGCCGTCGTCGCCGTCGTCGCCGTCGTCGCCGTCGTCCGTGAACATTTTCAAACGTCTTCTCCTCGGTAACCATTGGGCCTATAGTCACCAAACATCATGGTCATGGTCCTTAGGTAGGGATTACAAAATTGTTAAAATGACGTCATTACTTAATCCAAGATGGCCACCGTCTAAAAATAGCACAAATTCTTCAAAAATCTTCTCAAGAACCGCCAACCGTATTTCGTATTTCGACAAAACTTGGTAGGAATTATCGATGTACAATGCTCTTTCAAAGTTGTTAAAATGGTGACCCCGGTGTCAAAAATGGGCGTGGCCCGTGGGGTCAAATTGGGATCAAATTTTATTTTTGACCGAATATGGTCATGTCATATATCAAATTGAAGGTATCAATGAGGCGATCACTCTGGTACATTTTTTGTCGAAGTCGGATTGTTATGTCATCCAAGATGGCCGCCGAAATGTCAAAAGGCCGCCGTCTAAAAATAGCAGAAATTCTTAAAAAATCTTCTTCTCATGAACCGCTAGCCGGATTTCGACTAAACTTGGTAGAAATTATCGATTTACAATGTTCTTTCAAAGTTGTGAAAATGGTGACCCCGGGGTCAAAAATAGGCGTGGCCCATGGGGTCAAATTGGGGTCAAATTTTATTTTTCACCGAATATGCTCATGTCATATATCAAATTGAAGGTATCGATGAGGCGATTGCTCTGGTGCAAAATTATAACATCCATGATGGCCACCAAAAGGTCCATTTATTAGAGATTTTGAATGTCTTTTTCTCAGGAACCACATGGCCGATGCTGGCCAAACTTCATAGGAAGTTAAGATCCTTGGGTGAAGCATTTTCAGATTTGGTAAAATGAGAGTCATCCCATCTAAAAATAGCACAATTTGTTTTAAAACTCAATGTCACATTCTCCTCTGGTGTTCATGGAGTCAGGTGAGCGAATTAGGGCCATCATGGCCCTCTTGTTGTTGAGATTAGTTTTCATGTTTTTAATTTCTTGATAAAAAATAGTTTGACAGCACACGAGGATCGTCCCCAAGAGATATATTGATAGAAGAAATATTGATGCTGTTATATTTGTTTTATTCTTTAATAAAACATGTTTGGTAGCAGATGAGAATCGTCTCGATTTGTACGTGTCGTGTTTGGGACATGTTACAATCTCGCGTTTTCTCGCGATCTCGCGCATAGGTCGAGATCGCGAAAATGCGAAGCGTGGTCTCGAGAGCTCCAAACGAAAACGCGACATAGTCTTAACAAAACATGTTTTTACTGCACTGTGCATATGAGAATCGTCTCCTAAGATGATTCACAAGTTTTGTCAAAACATGTTCTTGTAGGAAATTTAAAGATATTTTTTTCATATTTTTAATTTCTTAATAAAACTATATTGGCAGCACACTAGAATCGTCTACTAAGACTAAATATTGATACTTTTATATTCGTTTTATTCCTTAATAAAATAGGTTTGGTAGCAGATGAGAATCCTCTCAATTTCCGTGAAATATGTGTTGGTGTGTTTTAAGTATTAGTTGGAATGATTCAACAAATCGGTGTTTCAAACAGAAATTCGAAACACGAATATTTGTGTTGTTGGTATCGGGTTCCATATGGTGGAAATGCGATCGATTACAACATGAAAATCTTGGAAGAAAATGTCAATTGTCACGTAGGCTGTTTATCTTTTCCCATCGTTATGTCAGCTGTTATTTTAAATATGTATGGTCGCTCGATTTCCGTCGTTTGAAACTTTCTACGCCGAGTAGAAATGATTATTTAAATTATGTTTCCTCGTCGTGAAGGAACGTACATTATTCCTCAAAATATTCGGTCCTTTGTAACGTACCTTCGCCTGTCGATGGGACGAAATTAAATCTGTAATGTTAAATTGCATTCCTTTGATTTTTACATTTTACGTTTTCAAAGTACAAAATTGCACTCTTTGCTAACCGTATGACCTGTAAGCTGGCAGTGGGGGGGGGGTGGGGGTGGGGGGGGGTGAAAAATCGCCAATAATTCGGCCGTAAATGCTCTCCTGGCACGGTGATGTTAACATGGGGGGACGCTGTGTGCGGCAGATTTGGTCTTAGATTTCCACCAGACACGGTTTGGAGGAATTTTTACGTCCACTCTCCATCTGATCACGGGGTCGGTTGGACGCGCTGAGCATACATGTGATGCTGCCATGTTCTGCCCAAGATGCGTCCTTGTGTATGTAATAATTTGTCAAAAAGATCGTGAACGACGCATGAAAATGCGGGCGCTCCAAAAGTGTTTGTCTTATTCGTCGGTGGCGAAATGGAAGCGAACAAACAACGCTTGGTACGAATTGCAGCTTCCGGACGTAATTATCAATCAGCAGTTTTCACTGGACGCTACTTTGGAAGTGTCATTTTGTTGGCCAATCGACACGAGCGTTTTACAATGCATGATGCATTGTGAATAACACGAAATAGAAGCTGTGAGGTCGCGAAAATCTAATTGTCTAATCACGCGAACATTGAATTAATTATATGAGTGCAACCCCCACTAACACAATCAAATAAATTGAATACCCCCCTACCAACAAGAACAATATAGCTTCCGACCCCACAACCAACCAGAATTAATTTGGTCGGACATTTGGTCAAAAATAAAAGTGCGGTCTGACCCCCCCCCCCTAAACCAAACTTCAAAATATGGCTACTGTACATAGCTACTGTACATAGCTCTAATTTCATTGCATTACATAAGAGTTGTGATGCAGTAGTATTTCCAAAGTTGCGTTTGAAGCATTGTTTACTTTCTGCTTCCTGGAAAAGTGCTCTAAAAATGTGCTAATACAAATTTATTAGGTGAGTTTATGATCATATAGCCACGGGGATATGCAAAAGTATTTTGACCGAAAATATAAGGTGTCTGAATGTCTCTTAAATGCAGCAGAATGCAGGAAATGGCATCTAGAATTCAAAAAGAAATTCTCGTATGTTTACATGTAGGAAAAGTTTTACGAATTTTGGTCCTTAAATTTTACAATTTCAGTCCTTAAAAGTCATTAAAAAATCCTTATTTTTTAAAGCCACAGAATAGTATGAACCCTGTGTTTGCCAACAGTGTAGACTATTTCTAAATCTTTTCTTAGATATTTTTCAAAATTACCCATTCCACCATTCCGTAAGCCCTCGTCTACTGACAAATCTAGTTCATAATTGTACTGTTCGAATCGTTCAACTGTAACAGCCATAACATGTGATGACAAAAGTATTGATTCTAGATCAGTGTAGTTCTTGATCAGCTATCATTACTGCTGTCAAAGCTGGGACTACACCGATCACAGACTGACTAACCCCATTTTGTTTTCTGGTGGGGCACATATTGATTGCAGTGGTGAGCAATTGACATGGCTAATTATGGCCATTTGCCTCAAACTCATGGGGCGGCCAGACAGTATTATGAGCCGTTAAATGTGTAACATGCCGTTTGCCAGGTACAACGAAGGCATGTTGGACATCACAGCCTCATCAGTGGAGATGGTCGGCAAGCCGAAAGAAATCCTGACGGATGTAAACAAGGGCCACTCGTCGACACGTCTTGTCGAGTTGAACGTCAATCGGGGGATGCACTGGGACCAGGCGCTGGCCCGACTCGGAAATCACACGGGCAGACACGACGGCTTCTACATGTCGAAGCGCGAGGTCTGGGGCAGAAAGCTGTACATCCTGGCCACGCGGAAGGAGCGTTCTACACACCTGTTCACAATAGCCCGGTACACGGATACATCTCCTCTTAGATGCGCAATTATCTCACTTTTACTCTTCCAATTAAATTTCGGACATAGCCAAATTTCGCATATCTCTTGATCAGTTAGTTGGATCATTACCAAGCTTATATTGAGTATCTCATGATCCATCAGTCGGTTCTTACAAAACTTCATAAATAGTCACATTGATGGCTATCCAACCATTATTCATCAATAACAAAAGTCACCCTTCCACAAAAAAAAATATTTGATGAAATTCCATGATTTTGGGGAGGGTGACTTGTTGTCACGCCCGCTTGCGGAAAGTGCGATATAGTCGGCACTTTGGCGTACGTACATAGTTGTGTCCGGTTAAAGTTTTTGGTTAAGTTTTTTGGTTAAAGTTTTTCGTTATACTATATCTCTGCAACTGCTTTGCCCATTACCTTGAAACTTCACATGGGTGTTTATCATCATCTATATTTTCATTCTACCCCCCTCCCATGTGGCCCCTGTGCCCAATGTCAAGGTCTAATTACTTTGAACTTTTTGGTTAAAATTTTTGCGTAAACTTTTTTGTGTGCCCGGTTAAAGTTTTTGGTTAAGTTTTTTGGTTAAGTTTTTTGTTATACTACATCTCTGCAACTGCTTTGCCCATTACCTTGAAACTTCACATGGGTGTTTATCATCATCTATATTTTCATTCTACTGTGCGGTCCCTGTGCCCAATGTCAATGTCTAATTACTTTGAACTTTTTGCTTAAACTTTTTGCTTAAACTTTTTTGTGTGTCTGGTTAAAGTTTTTGGTTAAGTTTTTTGGTTAAAGTGTTTTGTTATACTACATCTCTGCAACTGCTTTGCCCATTACCTTCAAACTTCACATGGGTGTTTATCATCATTTATATTTTCATTCTACCCCCCTCCCGTGCGGCCCCTGTGCCCAATGTCAAGATCTAATTACTTTGAACTTTTTGGTTAAAATTTTTGGTTAAAGTTTTTGTCGCGCCCGCTTGCGGAAAGCGCGATATAGTCGGCACTTTGGCGTACATACGTACGTACGTGTGACCGGTTAAAGTTTTTGGTTAAAGTTTTTGGTTAAAGTTTTTTGGTTAAAGTTTTTCGTTATACTATATCTCTTTTTTTAGTGTCCATGCCACGTCCCAAGGCGCAACATGCAGGCCGCGGCCATCTAGTTATTGATGAAATATTTTAAATATTTTTTAGATTTAATGGGTTTAATTGCCAAAAGTTTGTCAGAAGCAAAACGTGGAACAGACAGTAGTGTCATTCGGGCAGCATTGACCTTCACGGTGACCTTGACCATTATGTCAACAATTTTGGACATACATTCAAATGTTTAATATCTCTGGATCCATTTGTTAGTCGTGGTGATTGCCTTGTTTAGTGGGTGAGACACTCCCCGGCGATCGCCTTGTTGGTTTGAAACTTGAAACCAAGGTCCCTGTCCCTAAATTACTTTGCCTGTTGCTGGTACGTTAAACCCATTCACTATATCTCTTTTTTTAGTGTCCATGCCACGTCCCAAGGCGCAACATGCAGGCCGCGGCCATCTAGTTATTGATGAAATATTTTAAATATTTTTTAGATTTAATGGGTTTAATTGCCAAAAGTTTGTCAGAAGCAAAACGTGGAACAGACAGTAGTGTCATTCGGGCAGCATTGACCTTCACGGTGACCTTGACCATTATGTCAACAATTTTGGACATACATCCAAATGTTTAATATCTCTGGATCCATTTGTTAGTCGTGGTGATTGCCTTGTTTAGTGGGTGAGACACTCCCCGGCGATCGCCTTGTTGGTTTGAAACTTGAAACCAAGGTCCCTGTCCCTAAATTACTTTGCCTGTTGCTGGTACGTTAAACCCATTCACCTTCACTTTTCAGACCAAACACAGGTCTCTCATTGTTTGAAGAGGAGAAAACTGACCTGTTTCACAGATACGTTCCTATAGAAAAGGAAATAGCAGGTACAAATATGTAACAATGACATTATTAGGGCTTGTAGCTAAAATACCGTAAAGATTCTAATAGCCCGGGCGTTTATTAGAATCACCACTGGCTCTGAAGTCCTGGGTGGGCGTTTAATAGAGGCAAGTATTATTCAGCGAAGGGAAAATGATAAAAATATACTATTTTCTACTATCTGAACAAAAACATAACGAAGGGACGTTACTCTCAAACGTCTGACCCGACTTGATTGTAGTGTCTGTCAGTTTATGGACATTTTGGACCAAGACGTTTCGACCCACTTTGGTCATTATGTACGCATATGGACGTTTCGGACTGTCACCGTTTCGGCCCGTGTACGTTTCGGTCCGTATCGGTGTGATTAATTTCGGACCACGGCCACGTCCAGAACATGACATATTTATGCTCATCTCCTAGGAAATATCGGCCAACAATCCAACATGGGGGGTGGGTGTCTATTACAGCATGGGCGTCTATTAGAATCTATACGGTATAAGTATCCTTCATATCGACAGTCTTAAAAATTGGATTGGCCAATCTTGTTATTGCAATTCTAAAAGAAATCATATCAGGTTACATATCTCCACAATCCTATCATTCTCAAGGTCTTTACTTTACAATTGCTTGTGTTAATGTTTTTATGACCCCTATGCGATAGCAAGGGAGGCATATTGCGTTTCTCTTGATGTTCCATACGTCTGTCCGTCCATCCGTGTATTTTTACGTTGGAAAGTCGAAAAGTTTGTAAGAGTTTCTCCAGTTAGAGTCCAGTATGCCACGTGGACACGGTGTTTTACAACATAATTACTGCCTATGTCCAATTGATTTGAAACTTCATACACCTCTTTATCATCATCCATATTTTCATCCTATAACCCACCCATGTGGCCTCTATGCCCAAGGTCAAGGTCAAATTACTATCTCCAATTTTTATTTGACCCCTGGGTCATGGATTATCTCCCCCTTTTCGACTTACAATTTCACCATTTTGCCTTGTAACTTGTAAAATTTCTAAACCGTAATAGCTGGAGGCTTGGTATGTAGCTTTATGTGTAGATGCACAAAGTGAATTTCTATTTTTGCTTTGACACTTAGCCATGCATTATCGCCCCCCTTTTGCCTCATTTACTATCAAAACGATATGTCAAAAATCCTTGCAGCTCCTATTGTCAAGGGCAAGGTCAAGCTTTTGTAAAATCTGCTGTAAAGTTTTAAGTACCCAATATCTCCACAATTCGCTCATACATACTTGGACCTTGGCGGATTTGATATGCTGGCCATGGCCATCCAGTTTTTATCGCACCTAATTTATTAGAAGGCCGCTTTTTTTTTCGTCGTCGTCGTCATCAAGCTTCGTCATCATGGTATAACTTTAATATTACTTGACGGATTGCTTCAATATTTGGACACTTGATATATGTGAGCATTTCGAATACAGTCATACCAATAACATGACCTTAAACATTTTTACCTTCGCATTTTTGCGGAAACACTAAGCGGTTTTTTTTTTGCATCAAAAAGTTTGTACAAGTTTCTTCATCATCGTATAACATTAATGTTACTTGATGGATTAATTCAATATTTGGACACTTGATACATGTAAGCATTTGAAAAACACTCGGCCGCCATTAACATGACCTTGACCTTTTTGACCTTCACATGGTTGTGGAAACACTTAGCCATTTGTTTATGTCAAAACGTTTCTTCAACCTTGACCTTTTTCGTGTTTTAAGGATTCTCTGATTTTTGTGATGCTTACTTTAGCACATGTCCATGATCATGTTACGGCCAAATGCCTCAGTAGGCTCGACATCACTTCGTGGTGGAATTCTTGTAGTGCCCTTAAATCTGATATGGCTATTCAAGATTTTGAAGCAAACACACTGCTGTCTCTTGCAGTAATCATGAGCATGAATTTCAGTGGAACCTCTTTAACCGAGGCACCCTTGGAACGTCCCAGGGTGGCCAGTTTGGATGGTTCCACTGTAAAGAGCTCCGGATAAGTTTTCTGTCTAAAGAGTATTATATTCGCAGATATCAAATTCAATGCGTACAGTCGAGCACCAGTACCTCGAACATCAGTATCTCGATGATATCCCCTATCTCGATGATTCGCTAAAGTCCCGAATTATATCCTTATTTGTTTAATATAAATTTCCTCGGCTATCTCGAACATGCCCTATCTCATATATGTTCTCTATCTCGACTGTTCAGTCTGTCTCTTCCGTATAAAAATACGTTAAAAATCACTTCGCTATCTCGATCACATAAGCACTTGGGTAAATCACTTAAGCGCCTGGCTGCCAAGATCGATTTGGTTAACACTAATTTTCAAAACCTATTATCAAACAAAACAAAATAAATTCACACCTGCCTCGCGTTGTTTGCTTAATAGTTCCACCTCGATTTGTTTGAGTGTTTGACACGATTCATTATTAAAAGCATATCACGCTGGTCATTTAACTCATTGAACCCTGGCTACAAATAGCCAGTTCACCCCTAGAGATAACTGCTAAGCCATCCCCTAGCTACTGCAGTGGGCTTATCAGCTCTGACTCCCTGGGAATATTTGATGCAATTCCAAAATAGGATTATCAGGCAATGGGTGTCTTACATTAACTGGCTAAAAACGTGTTATATAATTATATTATCCAATACATCTGAAAATTTATATGTATATTCACCCATTATTTATCTAACCAATGATGTAATTTTTAGCCAGGCTATTGGATTGGCGAAAGCCAGGCGGGCGGGCGGGCGGCATCCACAATCAATGTTAAGTTTTCGTGTTTGAGTCCATTTCTTTGTTACTGTACCACCTAGGACCACCAAACTTTCACAGCTTCATAATCAAGGGGTGCCCACCACATATTACTATCCAACATGTTACTTTTTTTTTATCTTGACCCATTTTTTACGCGCAGTCGACTTAGCCATTTTCAATGTTAAGTTTTCGCGTTTACAATGTTAAGTTTTCGTGTTTGAGTCCATTTCTTTATTACTGTACCACCTAGGACCACCAAACTTTCACAGCTTCATAATCAAGGGGTGCCCACCACATATTACTATCCAACATGTTACTTTTTTTTTAACTTGACCCATTTTCTCCGCGCAGTTGACTTAGCCATTTTCAATGTTAAGTTTTCGCGTTTACAATGTTAAGTTTTCGTGTTTAAGTCCATTTCTATGGTACTGTACCACCTAGGAACACCAAACTTTCACAGCTTCATAACCAAGGGGTGCCTACCACATAAAACTATCCAACATGTGACCATTTTTTTACCTTCACCTATTATTTCTACGTAATTGACTTAGCCATTTTCAACGTTAACTTTTTAACGTACGTCTGGTTAAATTTTTTTGGTTAAAACTTTTTCATTATACTATATCTCTGCAACTGCTTCGCCCATTACCTTGAAACTTCACATGGGTGTTTATCATCGTCCATATTTTCATTCTAACCCCCAACCGTGCGGCCCCTGTGCGCAATGTCAAGGTCAAATTACTTTGAATTTATTTGTTAAAGTTTTTTCGTGTACTATATCTATGCAACTGCTTCACCCATTACCTTGATACTTCACATGGGTGTTTATCATCATTGTCGCACCCGCTTGCGGAAAGTGCGATATCGTCGGCATTTTGGCATACGTCCATCCGTCCGTACGTCCGTGTGTCCGGTTAAAGTTTTTTCGTTAAAGTTTTTCCATCTACTATATCTATTATTTTAGTGTCCATGCCTCGCCCCAAGGCGCGACATGCAGGCCACGGCCATCTAGTCTACAAAAAGTGGGTATAATTATGTTATCCAAGTGTCCATGCTTGGAAAAAACCTGGCCTTCGTGGCTTTGCCTCGTTTCTTGTTATTATAAATGTCCCTTGTGCCACTATGCAGAAAATGATCAAATAGAGATAATAATAAAACAATCTGTATTTATTGAATGAACCTACATATATGTACATCAAATCATTTGACAAAACAAGGCTTATTTCATTTATGACCAGCGTATGTCCTGATCAGCCTGCACATTGATGGTGACTGCCAGAAATGCGAACAATGTAGATCCTCATTAGACGGTGTTGATGCACTGGCTTGTATAGTTATTCACTGATTGCAAAGGTAATAAGCCCTGATCATAGCTCAGTTGGTTTCACATTATTGGTGGTGATAACATTTTTTTGCGGTATATTTGGTTTATTGTTAATTTCTATAGTATGTACAATAAGCACGGAAAAAATAAAATTGTAGATTCTCATTAATTTATTTTTGCAAAAGTGTGGTGGGTGTGAAATTTTATTTTTTAATTCTTTTCTTGAAAATGAGTACAAATTATTATACAAATAAAATGATGCCTAGATTTTTTTTGAAAATTTATACAAACAAATAATTTAGCAGTTTATTTTAGGTGCATGTGTGGATGAGAATCTGTAAACTTATTGTATCCGGCCTTGTTATCTACATGTACATGCACCATAACTACATGTACATGCACCATAACTACATGTACATGCACCATAACTACATGTACATGCACCATAACTACATGTACATGCACCATAACTACATGTACATGCACCATAACTACATGTACATGCACCATAACTACATGTACATGCACCATATCTACATGTACATGCACCATAACTACATGTACATGCACCATAACTACATGTACATGCACCATATCTACATGTACATGCACCACAACTACATGTACATGCACCATATCTACATGTACATGCACCATAACTTCATGTACATGCACCATAACTACATGTACATGCACCATAACTTCATGTACATGCACCATATCTACATGTACATGCACCATAACTTCATGTACATGCACCATATCTACATGTACATGCACCATAACTACATGTACATGCACCATAACTACATGTACATGCACCATATATGCATGTACATGCACCATAACTTCATGTACATGCACCATAACTTCATGTACATGCACCATAACTACATGTACATGCACCATATCTACATGTACATGCACCATAACTACATGTACATGCACCATATCTAAATGTACATGCACCATAACTTCATGTACATGCACCATATCTACATGTACATGCACCATAACTGCATGTACATGCACCATATCTACATGTACATGCACCATAACTACATGTACATGCACCATAACTTCATGTACATGCACCATAACTACATGTACATGCACCATAACTTCATGTACATGCACCATATATACATGTACATGCACCATAACTTCATGTACATGCACCATAACTTCATGTACATGCACCATAACTTCATGTACATGCATCATAACTTCATGTACATGCACCATATCTACATGTACATGCACCATAACTACATGTACATGCACCATAACTTCATGTACATGCACCATATCTACATGTACATGCACCATAACTTCATGTATATGCACCATAACTATGTACATGCACATACATGCATGTACATGCATGAATCTTACATGTACATGCACCAATTCTAACATGTACATCTACATGTACATGCACCATATCTACATGTACATGCACCATAACTTCATGTACATGCACCATATCTACATGTACATGCACCATAACTTCATGTACATGCACCATAACTTCATGTACATGCACCATAACTTCATGTACATGCACCATAACTTCATGTACATGCACGATAACTTCATGTACATGCACCATAACTTCATGTACATGCACCATAACTACATGTACATGCACCATATCTACATGTACATGCATCATAACTTCATGTACATGCACCATAACTTCATGTGCATGCACCATAACTTCATGTACATGCACCATATCTACATGTACATGCACCATATCTACATGTACATGCACCATAACTTCATGTACATGCACCATATCTACATGTACATGCACCATATCTACATGTACATGCACCATAACTTCATGTACATGCACCATATCTACATGTACATGCACCATATCTACATGTACATGCACCATAACTTCATGCTCATGCAGGTGGGGTAATCATTTACGTCACTTACAGGTCCTAAATGTCACAGTGAGTCTCGAGACATTGTTCAATCTTCATATAATCCGAAATTTAAATCCTTACCGTATTTTCATAGAATGATCTTCACCTTTCACACAGAACAAACTTCACATTTTTCACAGAAATGAATTTCACATTTTTCACTTTCACATTTTTCACAGAAATACAGAAATGAATTTCACATTTTTCACAGAAATGAATTTCACCTTTTTCACACAAATGATTTCACAGGACAAACTTCACATTTTTCACAGAAATGAATTTCACCTTTTTCACACGAATGAAATTTCACATTTACACATAATTTGCTTATATTTCCAATGATCATGATGATGTACAAATGTAGTTTCTTTACACTTTATTTGTACATCATCATGATCATTGTAAACCTATGGAAGCCGATAGGTGTCACCTAGAATTGTTTTATATGTTGTTACGTTATAACGACTTATTATGTCATTATACCGACATAGTAAAAAGCCGTTGTAACGACATAGCTAAGTCGTTATAACGACATATACAAACATTCTAGGTGACACCTATCGGCTTCCATATAAACCCGTCAACAGTGCAATGTCCACTAATGTATCAACTGCTTTCAGACAGGGTTAGGTAGTGTTTGTAGTTAGTGTTTCAACAGATCACGATGCCACGGCTGAAAGCAGTCGACACACAAGTGGACATTGCACTGTTGGCAGGCGTTGACAACCTCGCGTCTCCTCTTTTTCTTGCTGCATTGTCGGCAACGACCTTTTTTCTCGGCTCTCTTTGGAAAATGTCCCGCACCGATTGTAGCCAGCGCTGCCCGTTCATTCTCAATGTATTCTCTGATCAACTGTTTTGACAGAGCCATTCGAAATTCCACCATGGTCAGTAGTTTGTTGCGTCCGGTCGTTGTTTGTTTCTGGTGGTTGGCCGACTCCTTCATCAAAATAAAGCCATTTGTGATAGCAACATCGAATAAAAACCAGAAAATGTACTGCCACCATTTCCTGGATGTCCTATATGTGCTGTATTCCGTGCGCAGCTGGTCCGCATGATCCACACCATTCATATTATTATTGCATTTGGGAATGATGGACGGGGGTTTCACTTGTCGCAACTCGCCATTCTTTGATTTCCGTGTCACCACGCTGTCCAGAGTTGCGGGATTTTTAGCCGTAGACATGCAGTGGACGGGTTTCTTGTCCTTCCATAAACAGGCAGTCAACTCTTCCTTTTGTGCCGTGTTGAACTGTCCTTGCTCTTTAACTTCTTTTGGCTTCAGCATTTGGGCTGGGAATCCCTTCCGATTGGCTCTCACTGTACCACGGGCATACGTTTTGTTGTCTAGAAGGGTCTGAAGCAGATCAGGGCTGGTGAAGTAGTTGTCAATGTTCACGACGTGGTGCTGTCCCCAAATTTTCTCCGTCATGTCCTTCACCACCCTGGAAGCAAGTCCAACCTCACATTTTCTTTCCCAGTGTACACTTGAAATTTTTTGGTATATCCATTTGTAGGGTCACCCCTCATCCACACCTTGATACCATACTTGGTGGGTTTTCTGGTAGGTACTGTCGAAATGCGAGCCGGCCACGAAATTTCACCATTGCTTCATCGACACTGGTATTTTGATGTGGGTTGTAATTTATCGTGACCAGGCTGACCTCTTGCTGGGTTCTTCGTGCGATCACTGGTGTGCAGGTATTGGGATATCTTGTCGAAGCGGTCTCTCGTCATGACTCTCCTGATGTTCAGATTTCTGAAGAGGGCATCTGTCGACCAGTACATTGCCGTTTGTGGAATCTGAAATGCAAATGAACAATGAACTATAACTTTCCTATTGACATGTGATATGTGGCTGCGACTCGAGAAACTGATCCAGATCAGCCTGCGCATTCGCACAGTCTGATCAGGATCTGCACTGTTCGCCATTCCATCAATGAAACTTCGGTAACACCTGTATACATTTCAGTAGGTAGAAAGGGTCTGTGTTTCGCAGTTTGTTTACACAAGTATGAAACGATGTTTACACTTTCGGAATATATGGACCTTGGCAATGTACTACATGTACCAGTGAAAAAAGCTGATGATGGTACAAATTGATGAACCTACAGAATACTAGTATACAAATACTTCTGCTGCAATTAAATTTTATAACAAATAAGCCATTTTCTCGCTTTGTTTTATTAGGTACGTCAAATTGTATCATCACCATATGCATGTAACTGACATCAACTCACCTGCAAAATGCTCGGATACCGAGCCAAGCTTTCATTTCCTCTTCAACGACTGGCCGCCAGATGGGATCAGGCTTTTCCGTCTGTCGCTGTCTGGCATAGAGGTTTGTTTGAGCACACAGCATCTCAATCAGGAAGACGGGGAAAAACAACTCCAAAAAGTCCCATTCTGTAGCATCTGGTGCCAGGTCAATTGTCGGTCCTGGTTTCGGGACAGAGAATGCTGTCTTCGGAATAGGTGCCCTCCCGTTTAGGACAGGCTGTTCGTCATCACTTTCCATTCCTCCATCACTTTCACTATGATCACTTTCACTTTCACTTCCATTATTTATGCTTACGTCACTCAATGAAGCATCATCGCCATCTTCTTCAGTAACCATAGACACTACTTGAGTCCGATCTAGTCGCCGATTTGCCATTTGGACACAATTAATTGCCTATTTCAAATGTAAATTTCAATGCTTTCCTGTGTTGTAAACAGATTCAGATTTTTACCACGTGGGAATCGATCATTCTTTGTCATATGTAACAAGAAATCTGATTGGCTGAATTTACCTGGATCTCTACATATCTATTGAAAATGACCAATAGCAAATGACGTCATAACTCGTCGTTCGGGATACAATGCTAGCTTTATCGAGCCGTCAATTCTCGTAAACTACAGCGAGTTAACTCGTCATGCGGAACACGAGAGTAGATAAGGCCGACGCCTTATCTCGTCGCTAGGGGCAAATGAGTTAAGCAATTCACTGAGAGTTGTGACGCCACCTGTAATGTTGGGTAGTTTATTACCTTGGGTAGTTTACTACCTTTGGTCGTCAGTTAATTGGTGATTAAAATTTGTCAGTAAATTAATTAAAAACAAATTTGTGATGGGTAACATGATTTTATATTTTTTTGCGAAAATATTCGACCATGTCACTTCATCGCTATCTTGAACCTAGTCCTATCTCGACTAAAATACGATCTCCCTTCAACTTCGAGATACTGGTGCTCGACTGTATTTAGTTTTAGGTGGAGAACATTGAAGGTTTGCTTAGCTTTCTCCATGAAACCAGCTTGTATCGGAAGATCTGATTTTTATAATTGTATACATGTTTCTCATTTCTATAATGTTATCATTGTATACATGTTGCTCATTTATATTGTTCATCATATTAATATTTTTACCCTAAACATCTGATTGCCTACCGAGCCCCGTGCAGGCACCGGGGCGGGATCAACTGATCCTGAGAATAGTGCTGCAGTAGCCATTGCTTGTCGTAAAAGGCGACTAAACTGGCTTAACGATTGGGTTCATACTTTCCGGAACCCACTATACCAGATTTGGCCCTCACGTACATTTTTGGCTTTCTTGTATGTGAGAGTTGAGTCGGGCTATGCCCCATATATAAAAGTAAGATTAGCGCTAATCCTATTACTTTTAGGGGATGGGATAAATGATGCTGGTGTGGCGAGGGCCTGGCACCAGATCAGGTTGTTCTAATTTCAGGACTGAATATATATTTTTATTGTAAATATTGAGTTCTGAAGTTGGGATTTACCCCCCTTGGACAGGTGGATATGGGACTCGACCCCGTTGACCCATCTGCGTGTAGACTCCCTGAGGCTTGTACCTCTATGTCAGAAAAGCGGACGTTAAACCCTATTCACTCACTCACTCACTCACTGATTGCCTACCACATCTAACATACTATTTTACTATTATTTGTATTCTTCATCTACATTGCTTGGCCCTAAATGATACTCTTTTGTGTTGATGGGCCGTTAAGCACCATTCCATTCCATTTAGTTTTAAATTTGTAATATTGATTGTCTTCCTTATGAAATAGGGAACAAATGAGAAAAAAAATAAAACAAATTTAAAAATTCACTTATTTTACCTGCAAAAAAATCCACCAATTTTAATGCTGATCATGCCGGGGAATCAGCTGTAAGGGAAGTACTATTCGTGCGTTATCTTGGTTGACAGAGCGACACTGGGTGGAGCAGTATGAGGCCACGGAGACCAGCTGTGTCCACGGCTCCCACTGCAAAAGCAAGGCATTCTGTAAAGGTGCGTACATACAGCCCCCGCACGTATATACATATGTGCTCCGTTCTTATGCTCGAAGTGTGATCGTAGCGATGTTTGTGGGGGCATTAGTTGATATTAAACCTGTTCATGTGTCATAGCGATGTTTGTGGGGGTATTATAATCACTCCTGTGATAGCTCTAGTTGATATTAAACCTGTTCATGTGTCATAGCGATGTTTGTGGGGGTATTATGATCACTCCTGTGATAGCTGTAGTTGATATTAAACCTGTTCATGTGATGTAGCGATGTTTGTGGGGGTATTATGATCACACCTGTGATAGCTGTAGTTGATATTAAACCTGTTCATGTGATGTATCGATGTTTGTGGGGGTATTATGATCACTCCTGTGATAGCTGTAGTTGATATTAAATCTATTCGTGTGATGTAGCGATGTTTGTGGGGGTATTAGTCGATATTAAACCTGTTCATATGTCGTAGCGATGTTTGTGGGGGTATTATGATCATTCCTGTGATAGCTGTAGTTGATATTAAACCTGTTCATGTGTCATAACTATTGTGATAGCTCTAGTTGTCATTTCTGAACTGAACATTTGGTTCTCCCTCTATACAGGTACATTTCCATCTGTGTATGACCTTGCTATTGAAAGGATGTAAAACCCCAATCATTGGCCTACAGCTGCCGTAATCTCATCTTTTGTTTTAAATGCCTTCAAATATTGGCACAAGATTTGCATAGTTCTTAGATATACATAAATACGTCAACCCAAAGAGGCCAGGAAACTACATGTAGTTAGAATTTTGAAGGTTGCTGACAAATTCATATTAGGTACAGGTCAAGTGAATTTAATTTGCGTTACCAAATGTTTTCTTCCAAAGGTATGTTGCACTACAGACATCAATATACCATATTTATTCTATTAAACGCTCCCGGGGCTATGCAATTAGTGGGGATCAAAACGTGGAAAATAGGATCAAAATATGTTATTTTCACAGAGAAAAGCCATTTAAAACAAAGTTTTAAATGGCTTTTGTATGTGAAAATAACATATTTATAATGCAAAGATGGGATGGGGGTTACTATTAGAGAGGGAGCTACTATTAGAATAAATACGGTACAATGTAGATCCGGATGAGCCACTCGTAGCAGCCAGTCTCGCCATACATGCATTGTAATTGTAAATAACTTGGTGGTAAAGGAATAGTCTGGAGACTGACACGGAATGACTGAGTCGGTTAAGCAGACAACTTGTAATCAGAGGTGTGTGTGATGTTTGCAGTGGGCAGTCGATGCTACCGTCTGCACCTGTTGTGTGGCAGTATTGTCTCTATGATGAACACGCTGGAAACGACGCTCGCCCGCAACGCCGTCAAACTCAACTTGAGGTCAGCACCGAATGTGTAATGGATTTGGTTGACTTGTTGCTGTTGAACTGATGTTAAACCCCATTCAATCAATCAATTCATCTAAAGACATGGGGCCCGTTTCACTAAACTTCGTACGACTAAAATGTTCGTAAGTGCAGATTTAGAATAGTCTGTAAATTTCAATTGATGGCTTTACATTTATTGTGCATAGGCTGCATATGCAGCCTATGCTCAATAAATATAAATCCAATTATTGTTCACAAGAAATCATTGTTAATGTGAAATTTACAGACTATCATAACTTTGCACTTACGAACATTTTAGTCGTAGGAAGTTTAGTGAAACGGCCCCCTGATAACTTGCCACCAAACATGTCCTAGGGTGTTTCACCTATAACTTCAATGATCTACCTTTTGTCAGTCTGATGTGGTCAACACTAAGTTTAACATATATGTCACAGAATGAACTCTTTCAGTATTGTATATTAACCCTTTCAACACCACAGGCCAGAATATGGTAATGGCAAACAATGTTGATCCAAATGGAGCCTGCTCGTCATCAGGATCTGCACTTTTTGCAAGTAATTTTCATATTTTGGAGAACAAAAATAACCCCTTTTCATAAAAGGACCAATCTGAAAATGATTTTGTGACGATTGGATTGGTCGGAAAATTATCGTATCAAAGTGGATGCTGCTTCAGTGACATAGACGTATAGATTGTATTTCTATTCAGTGATATAGACGTATAGATTGTATTTCTATTCAGTGATATAGACGTATATATTGTATTTCTATTCAGTGATATAGACGTATATATTGTATTTCTATTCAGTGGTATAGACATATAGATTGTATTTCTATTCAGTGGTATAGACGTATAGATTGTATTTCTATTCAGTGATATAGACATATAGATTGTATTTCTATTCGTCTGAAGTAGCAATTGTGGTTGGGAGGATAAAGCATAATGAGCTTCAAATAATGTTTATGCTCCCCGAAAACATTTTTTCGAGGGAGCATATAGTTACCGCTTTGTCCGGCGTCCACCGTCCGAGTTTTACGTTAAAGTTTTTCAAATTGCTATATCTGTGACTGCTGTATCAACGTGAAACTTCATATACACATTGATCACCATCCATATTTTCATTGTATACCCTACCCATGCTGCTCAGGAGCCCAAGGTCAAATGACTATAAACTTTTTGTTAAAGTTTTACGTTAAAGTTTTTCAACTTGCTATATCTCTGTGATCGCTTGCGATATCAACTTGAAACTTCATATATGCATTGATCACCACCCATATTTTCAGTGTATACCCTACCCATGCTGCCCAGGACCCCAAGGTCAAGGTCAAATGACTAAACTTTTTGTTAAAGTTTTACGCTAAAGTTTTTCAAATTCAATTCAATTCAAATTAGCATCCAAATATTATTGTGACTAATAAACAAATAAACAAAACATTGCGTTAAACCTTTCTAGAATTTATCTCTGTTACCAATTGAGATTATGATGTGAAACTTCATATACATGTACACATTTATCACCATTTAATGTGATTAATAAGCATACTACACCAATACCCAGGGTCAAGGACTTTGAATTTCAATCCAGGCGTCATCGGGGAGCATTTGTTGGATTTACAGACCATCTAGTTTTTGTTGCGCCTGCTTTAGCAGAGGACTATAGTCGGCACTTTTTCCGTCGTCGTCGTTCGCGTTGTCCGTTTTTTTTGTAAGGCAAATGCGTTAAAGTTATTGTCAAATGCCTCGGCAGGCGCGATACCGCTTCCGTGGTGGAATTCTCGTATCTAAAGAGTATTATACCCCCAGATTTCAAAGTTAATGCACATTTTACTTTTACAAATGTATTATTGATTTTCTTCTGTATTAAAATGATAAAAAAAAAAAAAAAAAAAAATTCACTTATTTGAGCGGCAAATTGCAAACAGTGTTTGCTGTGATTGTATTTCTATTCAGTGATATAGACGTATAGATTGTATTTCTATTCAGTGATATAGACGTATAGATTGTATTTACAGACCATCTAGTTTTTGTCGCGCCTGCTTTAGCAGAGGACTATAGTCGGCACTGTTTCTGTCGTCGTCGTTCGCGTTGTCCGTTTTTTTTGTAAGGCAAATGCGTTAAAGTTATTGTCAAATGCCTCGGCAGGCGCGATACCGCTTCCGTGGTGGAATTCTCGTATCTAAAGAGTATTATACCCCCAGATTTCAAAGTTAATGCATATTTTACTTTTACAAATGTATTATTGATTTTCTTCCGTATTAAAATGATAAAAAAAACAAAAACAAAAACAAAAATCACTTATTTGAGCGGCAAATTGCAAACAGTGTTTGCTGTTTGCATCGCAAATAAGTAAATTTTCAGTATTTCCACTACTCAATTTGAAAATTGATGCATATGTCCACAAATTAGTTTCCATGTTTAGCATAACGAGAGGAAGAAATAATGCTATAGAGTTTCAAATTCTCATTAATGTTTCTTGCCTTGGTGACAGCTTCATATTTCTGCATCTTCTATGTCTGGCCCATCTTCAAAGGGCATATTTTGTGACACACTTGTTCATAATAAAATCAATATTTGACAAAATTTTATGAAATAAAAAGAAGGCTCATTTCTTAAATTTTGCTATAGATTAACATTATCGAAAAATACAAGTAGTCGTGATTGTATTACAGCAAGTCTGAGTCTACAATCCGAGTGGTGCGAGTGCAGCTGGACGACGGGGAGAGGGTGGTGGGCATCCGGTACCCAGAGGTCCTCATCCCGGAGGTGGAGAAAACTCTACATGAACAGCGATTCTTAGAGCAGGCGCAGCAGTCACAGATGGTAGGCATACAGTACTGCTATATGAGAGGCGTTTAGTAGGCATACAGTACTGCTATATGATAGGCGTTTGGTAGGCATACAGTACTGCTATATGATTGGCGTTTGGTAGGCATACAGTACTGCTATATGATAGTCGTTTGGTAGGCATACAGTACTGCTATATGATAGTCGTTTGGTAGGCATACAGTACTGCTATATGATAGGCGTTTGGTAGGCATACAGTACTGCTATATGATTGGTGTTTGGTAGGCATACAGTACTGCTATATGATAGTCGTTTGGTAGGCATACAGTACTGCTATAGAGTTTGGCGGTAGCATCACAATACTGCTATATATAGCGTTTGGTAGGCATACAATACTGCTATATGAAAGGTGTTTGGTAGGCATACAATACTGCTATATGATAGGCGTTTGGTAGGCATACAATACTGGTATATGAAAGGTGTTTGGTGGGCATACAATACTGCTATATGATAGGCGTTTGGTAGGCATACAGTAATGCTATATGAAAGGTGGTTGGTAGGTATACAGTACTGCTATATGAAAGGTGTTTGGTAGGCATACAATACTGCTATATGATAGGCGTTTGGTAGGCATACAATACTGCTATATGAAAGGTGTTTGGTAGGCATACAGTACTGCTATATGATAGGCGTGGTAGCATACAATACTGTATATGGAAAGGTGTTTGGTAGGCATACAATACTGCTATATGATAGCGTTTTGGTATGTATACAGTACAGTAAAATCTATATGATAGGCGTGTTGGTAGGTATACAGTACTGCTATATGAAAGGTGTTTGGTTTGGAGGCAATACATACTGCTATATGAGGTGTTTGGTAGGCATACAATACTGCTATATGAAAGGTGTTTGGTAGGCATACAATACTGCTATATGATAGGCGTTTGGTAGGCATACAATACTGCTATATGAAAGGTGTTTGGTAGGCATACAATACTGCTATATGATAGGCGTTTGGTAGGCATACAGTACTGCTATATGATAGTATGCTGCATACAGTACTAGCTATAATGAAAGGGTTTGTAGGTCATACAAGTACTGCTAATGAGGAGTGTTTGTAGGCATACAGTACTGCAATATGATAGGTGATGGCATACAGTACTGCTATATAAAGGTGTTTTGGTAGGCAATACAGTACTGCATAACTGAAAGGTTTTGGTTTGGTGGGCATACAGTACTGCTAAGAAAGGGTGTTTGGAAGTCAATACATTACTGGCTATATGAAATAGGTCCGTTTGGTAAGGAACAGTATTGCTAATGAGAGGCGTTGTAGGTATACAATACGCGATAAAAAGTGTTTGGCATACTGTACTTTTTGCTATATGGTAATTTGTTTGGTATAGCAGTAACTCTAATATGATAGGCGTTTGGTATACATACACTATATGATTGGGCGTTTGGTAAGGGCATGAAGGCGTTTTTGGTAGGCATACAATTCTGCTATATGATAGGCGTTTGGTAGGCTACATAATGCTATTTGAAATGGTTTGGTGGGCATACAATACTGCTTATATGAAATAGGCGGTTGGTAGGCATTACAATACTGCTATATGGATAGGTGGGTTTGGTATACAGTACTGCTATATGAGGTAGGCGTTTGTTTAGGTACAGTACTGCTATATGAAAGGGTGGGTTAGGCATACAGTACTTGGCTATGCATGAGGGTTTTTGTAGGCATACAAATTTTACTGCTATGAAAAGGTGGTAGGCATATAAATGTTTATGAATAAGGCGTTTGGTAGGCATACATATTGCTTATGAGGTGTTTGGTAGGATACAATACTGCTATATGATTTTAGGTTCGTTTTGGTAGGCATACTGTTAAGGTAAAGGCTATATATATGGTGTTTGGTAGGCATACAGTATGCTATATGAAAGAGTTTGGTTTGGGCATAGTATTTGTATAAGAAAGGTGTTTGGTAGGCATACAGTACTGCTATAATGATAGGTGTTTGGTAGGGTATTTCATTACTGCTATATTGGAAAGGTGTTTGGGTAGGCAACTACAGTACTGCATGACTAGGTGTTTTGTTAGGCATTTTGCATCAGTATGCTATATGAAGGTGGTTTGGTAGGCCTACCGTCTGATATAAGGATAGTCGATTTGGTAGGCGATACTGCTATATGATGGGGAGGCGTTTGGTAGGCTACAATTACATACTTTTGCTTTATAATGGAAAGGTGTTTGGCATACGTATGCTATTATGATAGGTGTTTGGTAGGCATACAGTACTGCTTATATGTTAAAGGAATTGGGTTTATACTAGTACTGCTATATGATAGACGTTGGGTATACAGTACTGCTATTTGAGAGGCATTTGGTAGCATTACAGTTTACGGGCCTATCTTGATGAGAGGCGTTTTGGTAGGCATACAGTTACTGCTATATGATGGTGGTTTCTTACAGTACTGTTAAATATGGATAGGGGGGGTTTGGGTTTGGTAGGATACAGTTACTGCTATATGAAATAGGCGTATGGTTTATACAGTACTTGTATATGAGAGGCATTTGGTAGCCATACAGTACTGCTATATGAGAGGCATTTGGTAGGCATACATTGCTGCTATATGATAGGCGTTTGGTATACAGTACTGCTATATGAGAGGCATTTGGTAGGCATACAGTACTGCTATATGTTAGGCGTTTGGTATACATTACTGCTTATGTGGTGGGGGATAGGGTGTCTGGTATACAGTATACTGCTATATGAAAGGTGTTTGGTATACAGTACTGCTATATGAAAGGTGTTTGGTATACAGTACTGCTGTATGAAAGGTGTTTGGTATACAGTACTGCTATATGAGAGTCATTTGGTAGCATACAGAATAAGCTGCTATATGATAGGTGTTTGGTATACGTATGCTATATAATGTCGTTTTGGTAGGCATACCACTACTGCTATATGATAGGCGTTTGTAGGCATTTACTGGTAATGCTATGAATGAAAGGTGTTTGGTTAGGTATACAATTACTGCTTATGAAAGGTTGGTTTTTTGGTAGGGCATTTTACACATACTGTAATATGATTAGTGTGTTTGGTGGGCATACGAGTTACTGCTATATTGAAAGGTTTGGTTTTTGGTAGGCTTCCAGTATGACTATATGATAAGGCGTTGGTATACAGTAATGCTATATGAAAGATGGCATTTGGTTTAGCCAATAACAGTAACTGCTATTGATGAGAGGCATTTGGTTTTAGGATGTACAAGTTGCTGGCTATATGATAGGTGTTTGGTAATTTACAGCTACTGCTATATGATTAGGTGTTTGGTAGGGCATACAGTAACTTGCTTATATGTTGGCGTTTGGTATACATTATGTTTTATGGTTATAGGTTGTTTGGTAATACAGTATGCTAATATGAAAAGGTGTTTGGTATTACAGTACTGCTAATGAAAGGTGTTTGGTATACAGGTAACTGTTTGGTATGGAACAGGTGTGTTTGGTAATACCAGTACTGCTATATGATAGGCGTTTGGTATACAGTACTACTATATGATGGGCGTTTGGTAGGCATGAGAGGCGTTTGGTAGGCATACAATACTGCTATATGATAGGCGTTTGGTAGGCATACAGTAATGATATATGAGAGGCGTTTGGTAGGCAAACAGTAATAATATATGAAAGGTGTTTGGTAGGCATACAGTACTGCTATATGATTAGGTGTTTGGTTTAGGCATACAGTTTATGGCTATAGTGGTAGGTGTTTGGTATTACAGTTACTGCTATATTAGAGGCGTTTGGTACTGGATCTAAGATTTTAGCCCATTTGATAGGCTATTACAGTATAATGCATATAATAGTTCGATTGGTAGGCATTAAAATACTGCTATATGGATAGGCGTTTGGTAGGCATACAGGTAATGCTAATGAAAGGTGTTTGGTAGGTATTACATTACTGCTTTATGAAAGGTGTTTGTAGGCATACAATACTGCTTTATGGATAGGTGTTTGTGGGGTTTACAGTACTGCTATATGAAGGTGTTTGGTAGGCTACAGTTTACTGGCTATATGATAGGCCGTTTGGTACTATACAGTACTGCTATATGAGAGGGTTTGGTTTAGGATATAAGGTACTGCTATAATGAAAGGTTGTTTGGCCATTACAGTCTGCTTTATATGAAAGGTTGTTTGAGTATACAAGTTTACTGGCTATATGTAGGGGTTTGGTATACGTACTGCTTATATGATGGGCGTTCGGTAGGCATTTGGAGAAGGCGTTTGGTAGGCATACAGATACTTTGCTATATGATTAGGCGGTTTGCAGTTAATGAATCTATTGATAGCGTTTGGTAGGCTTCAGTAATACTATGGTGAAAGGATTTGGTTTGGTGGCATACAGTAACTGCTATATGAAATAGGGTTTGGTTTGGATATAACAGTACTTGCTATATGAAATAGGTGTTTGGTATACAGTACTGTTATATGAAGGGGTTTGGTAGGCATACAGTAATACTATGTGAAAGGATGTTTGGTAGGATACAGTTCTGCTTTATGAAAGGTGTTTGGGTAATACAGGTACTTTGGGTTATATGTTAGGTGTTTTGGTAGGCATACCAGTACTGCTATATGATAGGTGTTTTGGTGGTATACAGATACTGCCTTATGATTGGCGTTTGGTATACAGGTACTGTATTTGAGAGGCATTTGGTTAGGCATACAGTATGCTATATGAAATAGGTGTTTGGTAGGCATACAGTACTGCTATATGAAATAGGGTTTGGTTTTCTATTACCAGTACTGTTAATGTTAGGTGTTTGGTAGGGCATACAGTATAGCGATATGGGATGGAGTTTGGTATACAGTTTACTGCTATATGGAGGCTTGGTATAGCATACTGTACTGCTATGTGATAGGTGTTTGGTTAAATACGTACTGCTGTATGGAAAGGTGTTTGGTATACTGTACTGCTTATGATAGCGTGTGTGGTAGGCATACAGTACTGCTATATGATAGGTGTTTGTATACAGTACTTGCTATATGAAAGGTGTTTGGTATACAGTATGTATTGATAGGCGTTGGTTACATACTACTATATGAAAGGTGTTTGGTATACAGTACTGCTATATGAAAGGTGTTTGGTATACAGTACTGCTATATGATAGGCGTTTGGTATACAGTACTGCTGTATGACAAGGTGTTTGGTATACAGTACTGTTTATGAAGGTGTTTGTATTCAGTACTGCTATATGGAAAGCGTTTGGTATACAGTACTGCTGTATGAAAGGTGTTTGGTATACAGTACTGCTGTATGAAAGGCGTTTGGTATACAGTACTGCTGTATGAAAGGTGTTTGGTATACAGTACTGCTGTATGAAAGGTGTTTGGTATACAGTACTGCTATATGATAGGTGTTTGGTATACAGTACTGCTTTATGAAAGGTGTTTGGTATACAGTACTGCTATATGAAAGGTGTTTGGTAGGCATACAGTACAGCTATATGAGAGACATTTGGTAGGCATACAGTACTGCTATATGATAGGTGTTTGGTATACAGTACTGCTATATGATAGTCGTTTGGTAGGTATACAGTAATGCTATATGATAGGCGTTTGGTAGGCATACAGTACTGCTATATGATAGGTGTTTGGTATACAGTACTGATATATGAAAGGTGTTTGGTATACATTACTGCTATATGAAAGGTGTTTGGTATACAGTACTGCTATATGATAGGCGTTTGGTAGGCATACAGTACTGCTATATGAAATGTGTTTGGTATACAGTACTGCTATATGATAGGTGTTTGGTATACAGTACTGCTATATGATAGTGTTTGGTATCATACAGTAATGCTGATATTATGTAGGACATACATACGCTATATGATAGGCAAAAAAATGGAGCATACAGTACTGTTATATGAAAGGTGTTTGGATACAGTACGCTATATGAAAGGTGTTTGGTATACAGTACTTCTGTATGATCGTTGTTAGTACAGTACAGCTATATGATAGGCCTTTTGGTATACAGTAGGCACAGTACTGCTATATGAGGTTTGGTAGGTACATACTGCTATGAAAGGTGTTTTGTAGCTACAGTACTCTATATGAAAGTGTTTGTATACATACTGCTATGATAGTCGTGTATGGTACGAGCTATATGATAGGTGTTACAGTACTGCATATGATAGGTTTGGTTTGGATACAGTACTGCTATATGAAATGAGTGTAGGCATACAGTACTGCTATAGGTGGTGTTTAGGCATACTATGCATATGAAAGGTGTTTGGAGCTACGTAGCTAGCTGAAAGGCTTTTGTAGCATACTTGATGAATACGTAACTGGACGGGATGGATTGTGACCTAGGGGTTAGACTTCCAATCCGGAGGTTGATGGTTCAAACCTCGCCTTGGGCATCAAAAATATTTTCATAATATTTCCATCCCAATGAGACTTTAAAAAACTGTGGTCACGTCTCTATACCAGTATGGCCATAACTGGTGGTGGGATGGTCATTTTCACTTTTCAACGTACCTAAAACTCCAGTTAATACTGAACTCCTGAACTACCATAGCTAACATTATATAAGTGACACTGACACTACACAGTCCCAAGAAACTACTTTGTTGTCATCAGAATGTATAAAAGCTATATAAATTGTTTCTAACACCTGGTAAAAACAATGTAGTTGATGACGTAGTGTCCAGTCTATTATAGTTTGTCATGTAACTTCAAATCACAAGTGCATCAACGGGAATTAGCAATCCTGTAATATTTAAGAAACCAGCGTTTGCAACGCTTGTTATTTTTAGCTCACCTGAGATGAAGGCCGTGATTATACTAACAGATTGTGTCCTTGTATGCACTTAGTGAAAATGAGTTCAGCTGATATGCAACATTCTAAGTCACTCAGAGTTCCTACATTGTTGGGTTGAGAGGTAAAATCTGTGGAAATTAAATTTTGCAATTTAATGAAACATTACTCATTGATCTGACACCTGGGATAAGAGGAATTTAATCATCACAAACTGAAACAAAAAACAAAATGTTCAAACTGGAAGTGAGTATTGCTGACGTTTTGGCTTATTTTTGGCTTTACCAAGTTTTATTCCAGACACTTTCCATGAGGTGGGTGGCAGGTGGGTGGCAGGTGGGAGCACGCGATGGGTAATTTAACGATCGGGGTTCATCCTTACCGGAATCCCGACTGGAGACCTGGTTTGGCCCTCACATACGTCTTTGGCATTTTGTATGTGACAGTTGAATCTGGTTATACCCCTTATAAGAGTAATCCTACCGGTATTACTTTTAAATAGGGGAAGGGGCCAAGTGACTTTGGTGCAGTATGGACCTGGCACCAGGTCAGGTTATTCTAATTTCAGGGCTGAATATGTTGTATCTCGATGTAAATATTCCGTTCTGATTTTGGGATTTTCCCCCCAATGCAGCAGGTTAAAATGGGATCGAACCTGTTTGCCCGGCCTTACATGACCTTAGCTGTTGATAGGCCGTTAAACACCAATAAACAAACAAACAAACAAACTTTCCATGAGTGATTTGTGTTGTCACTTTCAGAAGTAAAAAAGATAACTGTTTCTTGAACACTAAACCTTCCAACAATAATTTGAGTGGTTGGTTGGGAGCATGCGATGGGTAATTTAACGATCAAGATTCATCCTCATCGGAATCCCGACCAGAGACCTGGTTTGGCCCTCATGTACTTCTTTGGCATTCTTGTATGCAAGAGTTGAATCTGGTTATACCCGTATATGAGTAATATGATTATTGCTAATCCTGAAACATTAATGGGAAGGGCCCAATTTGTTGTACATGGTATTATATTATGAATTGTTAATGTAGTATAGTTTAAACAGGACCTCAAGGAAGATTGGGTTACCAATTGAGTTTTGGTCTGAAAATAAAATCTTTACGTACTTCCTTAGTTACTTTCTGTGGTGTGTTATGGACTTGGCACCTTGTCAGGTTATTCTAATTTCAGGGCTGAATATATTATTTTTATGTAAATATTCTGTTTTGTTTTGGGGATTTTCCCCCCAATGCAGCAGGTTAAATACAGGCCTTAAATGACGTTAACTAAATAATTTCATTGTAGAATAACCAGTAGTTGACAGAACAATCAACAGAATTTTTTTTTTCTTCTTGTAATTTACAATGGCCCATACTTTTTGTATGAGGTGGGCCCATGGGCCCCACTTTAAAAATTCATGGAATGAACACTGGCCCATTAAAAACATAGCCACCTTGTAATGTAATGTAATAACAGGGAGTAAAAAAGAAAATTCATTAACTTATTTTTTTCCACTTACCAATACTTTTAGGTATATTTAATGCATTTATAGACCTTGGTCTGTTACTTGGTCGCAACAGTAAATCCAATCTAAGTGAACTCTGTTAGAAAATACTACAATTCTAGCTCGGCTCTGACAGCATAACTGTTCAAATGTTGGCATAAAACACATTTATTGTCTGTGCTGCTGGCCAACTGACATCCAACCTAATCTAGTCCACCATAGTGATAAAAAAGTCATGAATTTGAATATTGCAATTTCGAAGTAAAACAATATGTACATGTACTTTGTATTCCTTTCCATACATGTACAGTGGAACCTCTCTAAACCTGACACCAAAAATACCCCTGCGATATTATTTTTGATGAATTTCTTGGTCATTTATCTCAGGTGACAATGTCTGTTTGTGATCACATAGCACCCAACTATGGCTCAGACTGATCAAATGCCTTATTTACAGCGACACCTATCTAAGCCTGGGGACCTCCCAGGGTGCCCGGTTTAGAGAGGTTCCACTGTGCCATTTCCGACCTGGCACATTTGTTATGTACTACACACATGTATATTGCCATGACCATTTTCAACCACGAACCACATATTTCCCTTCAAGTAATTGTCTTTTGTTCACTTTCAGAAACAGCTGCTTCTATCCCAGACCCTTCTGCAAAATGGAAGACTCCCAGCTGGACTGGCCCTACCACTGTCACAATCTGGGGGTAGCAGGCCTGGTCCATTATCGCAGTCGGGGGTGTCTGCCTGCATTCCAGGAACACAAGTGGGTGCAATTGCTTGGAACAGTTCACTTGAACAGGGCAGCATGCCTCCACTAACCTCAGAATTACAGAATGGAATAGTACCCTGCGCCAGCACATCTGGCCTGCACCAGAGTAGTTCCTTCATAGCCAACCGGGTACCAGATAGGGAATCGGCTTCACAGACTGCTTCTACAACATCATCTCAGAATAGTTCTCAATCACAAACGGAACCAGATAACCAGTCGGATTCCAATCTTGCAGACAGTTCTGCTTCAGTGAAAGCTTCCAAAGCAGTTGTAGAAGATGTGACAGCAGTAAATTCGAAGAAATTAGCGAAAGCCTTCAAACCGCCAGTCACAATCAAGAACTTCTTCCAATCATCAAGCAAGAACACGGATTCAAACTCTATACCATCCAACAATAATGTAATAGAATCTTCCACTGACAAGTCGGGCACAACAACCAATGGACATTCCAAACACAGTGAGGCTTCAAGAGAGGACCAAACAAATTGCTCAGTTAAAACTGTCGGAACAGCTTTAGGACGGGAAATCAGTTACAAGGATTTCTTGAAAACGCAATCAGATGACCAATCTGAAAGTGTTGCCGAGAACCAGTTGCAGAAGACAGAAAATCAACAATCACACATTATGGTGTCAGAAGACAACACGGTTAATTCAAAACTGTTGCCAAACTCATCAAATGAAATAAGGTCATCAAAGAAAAGGTGTTTAGACGACAAAGACAAAATGTACCGTCCAGCAAAGAAAGTGAAACAAGTGTCTTTGATGTCTTCATTTGCGAGTGTGTCGGCAAAGAAAGAGAAAGAAGCAGAAAAAGGTTCAACGTGTCCAATCTGCGGTAAAGTGTTTGAGAAAGGACTCTCCAACTCTGATTTAAACGTCCACATAGACAATTGTATTATAGAGTAGGTTAGCAGAGCTCCAGATAAGGTGCGTATTGACATATTTTACACACTTATTGTAGCAGAATACGTATTGATTATCAAAAGTGGAAGTACAAAATACTCACAGCAATGTGAAAATACGCATTGATTTTCACATTGAGTAGAGACAATGCAGTTGAAAATGTACTTTGCAGCTCAAAGAAGTTAATTTTTAAAAACATTTTGTTTTCTTTTGTTCCCTATTTAATAAGGGGAAGAAAATCAATAATACATTTGTAAAAGTAAAAATGCATTGAATTTGAAATCTGGTGGTATAATACTCATTAGATATAAAACTTATCTGGAGCTGTGGGTTTGGATGTTACACGGTAAACCGCACAAGAGCTATATTTTTAACATGAATTTGATGTTAAATAAGTAATGAATGCTCCCAGGATGGATGTAACTAATTGTATCCCCCGGACTTCGTCGGGGGGATACTATGGGTTTGACACCATGCTGCGTCCGCCGCAGACACTTCTTGTCCGGAGCATAACTCGAACACCCTTTGGAATATTTTCATGAAACTTCACACATGCATAGACCACGACCCGAAGGTGTGTCGTGCACAAGAATGACAACTTTTGCATAGCTAATTTTTTAGTTATCTCCCTTTTTAGCTCGACTATTCGAAGAATAAGTAAAGCTTATGTTGTCACCCCGGCATCGGCGTCGGCATCACCGTCACACCTTGGTTAAGGTTTTTAGTCAAGCTTGTATATGGAATACTACTGGCCCTACACCCACCATACTTGGACAACTTCATCTCCTAGTGATGTACATCAATAACCCCTGATCTATATTTGACCTTCACCTACATTTCCTCTTGAATTACTTGGTTAATTCCCCTTGGTTAAGGTTTTTACTCAACCTTGGTTAAGGTTTTTAGTCAAGCTTGTATATGCAATACTACTGGCCCTACACCCACCATACTTGGACAACTTCATCTCCTAGTGATGCACACCAATAACCCCTCATCTATATTTGACCTTGACCTACATTTCCTCTTGCATTACTTACTTAATTCCCCTTGGTTAAGGTTTTTTTTCAAGCTTCTACATTGAATACTATTGTGCATCCAGACACCATACTTCCACAACATTTTCTCATAGGTATGTACATCAATAACCCCTGATCTATATTTGACCTTCACCTACATTTCCTCTTCAATTACTTACTTAATTCATTTTGGTTAAGGTTTTTAGTCAACCTTCTATATGGAATACTACTGGCCCTACACCCACCATACTTGGACAACTTCATCTCCTAGTGATGTACATCAACAACCCCTGATCTATATTTGACCTTGACCTACATTTCCTCTTGAATTACTTACTTAATTCCCCTTGGTTAACGTTTTTAGTCAAGCGTGTACATGGAATACTCCTGGCCCTACACCAACCATACTTGGACAACTTCATCTCCTAGTGATGTACATCAACAACCCCTGACCTATATTTGACCTTGACCTACATTTAACCTTGAATTACTTAGTTAATTCCCCTTGGTTAAGGTTTTTACTCGACCTTGGTTAAGCTTTTTACTCAAGCTTGTACATGGAATACTATTGTGCATACAGACACCATACTTGGACAACCTTTTGTCATAGTGATGTACATCAATAACCCCTGATCTATATTTGACCTTGACCTACATTTCCTCTTGAATTACTTACTTAATTCTCTTTGGTTAAGGTTTTTAGTCAAGCTTGTAGATGGAATACTCATGGCCCTACACCAACCATACTTGGACAACTTCATCTCCTAGAGATGTACATCAATAATCCCTGACCTATATTTCACCTTGACCTACTTTTAACCTTGAATTACTTAGTTATTTCCCCTTGGGTAAGGTTTTTAGTCAAGCTTGTATATGGAATACTCCTGGCCCTACACCAACCATACTTGGACAACTTCATCTCCTAGTGATGTACATCAACAACCCCTGACCTATGTTTGACCTTGACCTACATTTAACCTTAAATTACTTACTTAATTCCCCTTGGTTAAGGTTTTTGTCGCGCCCGCTTGTGGAAAGCGCGATATAGTCGCACTTTGGCGGTTAAAGTTTTTGGTTAAGTTGTTTGGTTAAGTGTTTTTTGGTTAAAGTTTTTGGTTAAGTTCTTTGGTTAAAGTTTTTGGTTAAGTTTTTTGGTTAAAGTTTTTGGTTAAAGCTTTTTGTTATACTATATCTCTGCAACTGCTTTGCCCATTACCTTGAAACTTCACATGGGTGTTTATCATCGTCTATATTTTCATTCTACCCCCCTCACGTGCGGCCCCTGTGCCCAATGTCAAGGTCAAATTACTTTGAAGTTTTTGGTTAAGTTTTTTTGGTTAAAGTTTTGGTTAAGTTTTTTGGTTAAAGTTTTTCGTTATACTATATCTCTGCAACTGCTTTGCCCATTACCTTGAAACTTCACATGGGTGTTTAGCATCATCTATATTTTCATTCTACCCCCCTCCCATACAGCCCCTGTGCCCAATCTCAAGGTCAAATTACTTTGAAGTTTTTGGTTAAAGTTTTTTTCGCGCCCGCTTGCGGAAAGCGCGATATAGTCGGCACGTTGTCGTACGTACGTATGTACGTACGTACGTGTGTCCGGTTAAAGTTTTTGCTTAAGTATTTTGGTTAAAGTTTTTCGTTATACTATATCTTTTTTTTTAGTGTCCATGCCTCGCCACAAGGCGCGACATGCAGGCCGCGGCCATCTAGTTACTCAACCTTGGTTAAGGTTTTTAGTCAAGCTTGTAGATGGAATACTATTGTGCATACAGACACCATACTTGGATAACTTTTTCTCATAGGGATGTACATCAATAACCCCTGACCTTTATTTTACCTTCACCTACATTTAACCTTCAATTACTTGGTTAATGTTTATAGTCAAGCTTGTATATGGAATACTTTTGGGCCTACATCAACCATACTTGGACAACTTCATCTCCTAATGATGTACATCAATAATCCCTGACCTATATTTGACCTTGACCTACTTTTATCCTTGGATTACTTAGTTATCTCACCTTGGTTACGGTTTTTAGTCAAGCTTGTATATGGAATACTCCTGGGCCTACAGCAACCATACTTGGAAAAGGAAAACTTTATCTCCTTGTGACGTACATCAATAATCCCTTGGTTAATGTTTTTAGTCAACCTTGGTTAAGGTTTTTATGCAGGCCGCAGCCACCTTCTTTGTCAAGCTATGTGTACATTGACAACCCTCGTAGTCGAGCTATGCTGTTCTCCTACAGCTCTTGTTTGTTTCGCGCACTGATTTCGTGTCCGGAGCATAACTCGACCACCCTTTGGAATATTTTCATGAAACTTCACACATGCATAGACCACGACCCGAAGGTGTGTCGCGCACAAGAATGACAACTCTTGCATAGCTAATTTTTTAGTTATCTCCCTTTTTTGTTTTGTGCACTCTACAAACTGGACATTAATGCATGAAGACCCGTTTTCTCGTGTGCTCTGTACACCTTACCTGTAGAGAGAACAATAGCCTTCTCTGGTTGAACAATAGTGACTGGGAGAACCATTCACCTGTGCATGTGCTAGCATGTGCAAATGTCCAGCAGACTGACCACTAACTGACCACACTAACTTATTACAGATAATTATACCCCCCGCAACGAGTTGTGGGGGGGTATACTGGAGTCAGGTCGTCCGTCCGTCCGTCCGCATCCGTCCGTCTCCGTCCGTCCGGGCACGGGCACACATTAGGGTACTTATGTGGCTAGCCCCACAGGGTTATGGACTTGGTAAAGGATAGGGTTGGTTACAATTAGCCACCTAAAAAATCGTTTTATGTGGCTAAAAATCGTTTTATGTGGCTAATATTTAACATGTGATAAGCCACATAAGTATAGTAATGTAAGAACGTCCGTCCGTCCGTCCGTCCGTCGTCCCGTCCGTCTGCGTAAACTTAACATCAGAGAAATATTGTTATAACTTCTATTTCCTTCATCTAAAATGCTTGATATTTCACACATGCATTCCTGTAAGGCTCTACTACCATGCTGTACCAAATCCACGACCATCCAACCCCCGCAGATCCCAAGGTCAAGGTCAAATACTTAGTCCGTAAACTTAACATCAGAGAAATATTGTTATAACTTCTATTTCCTTCATCTAAAATGCTTAATATTTCACACATGCATTCCTGTAAGGCTCTACTACCATGCTGTGCCAAATCCACGACCGTCCAACCCCCGCAGATCCCAAGGTCAAGGTCAAATACTTAGTCTCTTTACAAAACTTAACATCAGAGAAATATTGTTATAACTTCTATTTCCTTCATCTAAAATGCTTAATATTTCACACATGCATTCCTGTAAGGCTCTACTACCATGCTGTGCCAAATCCACGACCATCCAACCCCCGCTGATACCAAGGTCAAGGTCAAATACTTAGTCTCTTTACAAAACTTGACATCAGAGAAATATTGTTATAACTTCTATTTCCTTCATCTAAAATGCTTAATATTTCATACATGCATTCCTGTAAGGCTCTACTACCATACTGTGCCAAATCCACGACCGTCCAACCCCCGCTGATCCCAAGGTCAAGGTCAAATACTTAGTCTCTTTACAAAACTTAACATCAGAGAAATAAGTTATAACTTCTATTTCCTTCATTGAAAATTCTTATTATTTCACTTGTGCATTCCTCTAAGGTTGTACTATCATGCTGTGACAAATCTACGACTGTCCAACCCCCGCTGATCCCAAGGTCAAGGTCACATACTTAGTCTCTTTACGAAACTTAACATCAGAGAAATATGTTATAACTTCTATTTCTTTCATTAAAAATTCTTAATATTTCATATGCTGTGACAAATCCCCGCTGATCTCGAGGTCAACGTCACATACATACCGTATACCTCCAATTAACGCCCCCCCCCCCCCCCACTCCTAATAAACGCCCCCCTCCCCCCCAAATAAAAAAAAAAAATAATAAATAAAATAAAATTTACCAATGACCGCCAATTTCAAACACAAATAATCCTTAAATCCTTATTTGTGTTTGAAATTGGCGGTCCTTGGTAATTTTTTTTTTTTTACTGGCTAATAAACGCCCCCCCCCCCCACCCCCCCCCGCCCCCCCTTTGTAAAATGTAATGCCTCCGGGGGCGTTAATTCGAGTTATACGGTAGTCTCTTTACAAAACTTAACATCAGAGAAATCGGTTATAACTTCTATTTCCTTGCTCGGATCTGCTTCACATTTCACACACTCATTGCTCCAATGGACCTCTACCACTCTGTGACAAATTCACGTTCATGCCGCAGAATTCTTGTTTACTTATCTCCCTTTGTTGTTTCATTCACTGATTTCGTGTCCGGAGCATAACTCGAACACCCTTTGGAATATTTTCATTAAACCTCACACATGCATAGACCACGACCCAAAGGTGTGTCGCGCGCAAGAATTACAACTCTTGCATCATTAATTTTGTTTACTTATCTCCCTTTGTTGTTTCATGCACTGATTTCGTGTCCGGAGCATAACTCGAACACCCTTTGGAACATTTTTTTATTAAACTTCACACATGCATAGAAGACGACCCAAAGGTGTGTCGCACGCAAGAATGACAACTCTTGCGTCGTTAATTTCTTAGTTATCTCCGTTTGTTGTTTCGTGCACTGATTTCGTGTCCAGAGCATAACTCGAACACCCTTTGTAATATTTTCATGAAACTTCACACATGCATAGACCATGACCCTAAAGGTGTGTCGCACAAGAATGATAACTTGCATCACTAATTTTTAAGTTATCTCCCTTTGTTTTTCCGCTCACTGATTTTGTCTTCGGCGCATAACTCGAACACCCTTTTTTCAAACTACTTGTGTATCTGGGGAGGGGGATACACATGCGCTTGTCGACAAGCGTCCATTTCTAGTTGTTGCTGGGATAACAATTACTGTCTGTTCCACATTTTGCTGCTTTCAGACAAACTTTTGGCTATTAAACCCATTAATTAATATTGAAATGGAAGTACTTTTTCATCAGTAACAAAAAAGTCACGCTCCCCGAAGCAAATATTTTAATGAAATTCAATCAAAATTAATTTTATTGCGAAAAAGCAATTTTTCTATGGGAAATTATCATGGGGACTAAAAATAGATTTTTTGTTAGATTTAATTGGTTTAATAGCCAAAAGTTTGTCGGAAGCAAAACGTGGAACAAACAGTAAGTGATATGAAAAGAATATCCTATTTTTAGCAACGAGTGAGCTATTATTACCGCTTTTCGTCCGTCCATCTGTCATCCGTCAACACTTTTCCGACCTCTTATTCTTCTGAACGGCTTGGCCGATGTTGACTAAACATCACGTGGGTAGTATATGCGTTACTCTTTTTCAGTTTGTTAAAATGAATGTTGTCGTATATTCAATATGGCCGCCATAGAAAAGTAGGTCAAATTCTTACAAAATCTTCTCACGGACTGCCAGACCGATAGTCGATGCTCTTTCAGATTTTCTTATAATGATGACCCCGGGATAAAAAATGGGCAAGGCCCGGGGGGTTAAGTAGGGGTCAAATTTCAAAAATGATTATGGCAGCCAAAAGGTCATCCTTTTTATTGTCGCGCCTGCTTTAGCAGAAGAGCGACTTTTGTCGTCGTCCGTGTCGTCCGAAATGTTCAAAAGTTTGTACAAGCCTCGTCATCATGATATAACTTTAATATTACTGGACGGATTGCTTCAATATTTGGACACTTGATACATGTAAGCATTTGGAACACACTCATGCCACCATTAAGATGACCTTGACCTTTTTTACCTTCACATTTTTTGCAGAAACACTTAGCCATTTTCTTGCGTCAAAAAGTTTGTACAAGGGTACAAGTTTCTTCATCATGATATACGGTAACTTTAATATACAATTATTGTCTTTTGAGGTGTACATGAGATTTACGGACCTTCGAAAAGTGATGTTGACCTCCGCCTTCGGCATGTACCTTTGTTTTGGTTTCACCCAATTTTCAATAATTATTGAAAAAAAATGTTTTTTAAATTTTAAAATATTTTTTTCAAAATATCCGGCCGAAAAAAAATGTTTTCACATTTTTTTGGTTTCACACAATTTTCAATAATTATTTAAAAAAAATGTTTTTTAAATTTTAGGGCCCCCCAAAAAAATGTACGCATGCGCTCTAAGGAGGTGAACAATAGATTTGTGTACATGAATAAACACATCTCGGACCGGTCTCGTGGTCCGAGAGTGCTTATTCGTGTAAACAAACCATTCAGAGGTCTACATTCAATTTGTATATAATCACGTGGTCGTGTTTCGGCCAATGAGAATGACTGAAATACTCAGTCATATAATAATATCACTTGACAGATTGCTTCAATATTTGGACACTTGAGACATGTGATACTTGATACACACTCATTCCCCCATTAACTTGACCTTTTGTACCTTCACATTTGTGCGGAAACACATAGCCATTTTTTGCGTCAAAAAGTTTGTACAAGTTTCTTCATCATGGTATAACTTGACGGATTGCTTCAATATTTGGACATGTGATACATGTAAGCATTTGGTCATGTTATACATCAAATCGAAGGCATCGATGAGACAAACACTCTGGAGCATTTTTTATTACGTCAAGATAGCCGCCGAAAGGTCATCCTTATATTATAGATTTCAAATACAGAGAATAAAAGGTAATGTCTGTTAACATTTTAAGGAAACACGGTTATCGCCCCTGATATCATTGTGGAAATTTACGTCCGATATAAAATGTATAATAATGCCAATCAATATGTGGGGTAATGGTGAATGAAAATGTTGTATCTACAGAATATACAAAACTATCTGTCTCCCTTTATTAGAATATACTGAGTGAGCATGTACCTTTAATTATAACATAAACTGGCTCAAACTAATTGATATGCTTTATTAATAAAAACGCTTATGTGCATTATGCATGTAGGCGGCAAGCTTGTAACTTTAATTGCCATCCACATTAGCAAACGTCGTAATTTTTTTATTTGATAAAATTGCATCAAATATTGATTTTATTGAGAAATAACGATTTTCCTATGGGAATTTAACATGGGGCAAAAAGGAGAAGGGTGACGAGGGCCGAAAAACAAAAACATTTGGAAATTGATTTTCCGAAACCTGGCGAGATAGCTTGGAAATGATGCACATACATGTACATCGGTTCACAAATATATTTTTTCTTCAAAAAATCTATGTTTAGCCCCCATGTTAAATTCCCATATGAAAATCGTTTTTTCGCAATAAAATAAATATTTGACTGAATTTTGGGGAGGGCGACATTTTTGCTATTTATGACAAAGTACTTGCAATCAAATATTTTTTAGATTTAATGTGTTTAATAGCCAAATGTTTGTCGGCAGCAAAACGTGGAACAGACAGTAGTTGTAATTTGAGAGCGGAATATATGGCCCACCCAGAAGGTGCATCCCGGCGCTATATAACCTTATATATGGCCTTGCTGTTGAACGGCCATGAACGGCTTAGAATCAACCAATCTAAGCCATGTATATCGGACAAAACTGGCTCTGAGCGGTTTTATTTCTGAGCATCTGCAATATGCGGAGCTCGAGATAGCGCTAGGGGGGTCCGGCATTCACCCCCGGAAATTTTTTGAAATCTAAATCGCATTTCCTGCGTTCTGGCGCATTTTGGAGCAAAAATAATGACACTGTCACAGTATGTTTAGACATGATTTTTTATTGAAAACGTTTAAATTTTGAAACAATAAGACGACCGAAAAATGCATGGAATACATGGCACTTGGCGAATTTTGGGGGGGGGGGGGGCGCGCGCCGGGTATGGCATATTTCACACTGTTCGTCAAGTTTGCTGCTGGTGTGGCGAGCAGTGCAAACCCTGATCTGAATATGTCATCTGTGTCTACGCATCGATTAACCCATTAAAGACTGGATACAATTATAGTACATGTAGTATGTAACTTTTTATGGGCAAAAATAATTTCTTTCGTTCATCTCGAAAGTACATGTATATGTTGTTACCACTCATTATTTTTCTCGACGAGACGGTTCAAATGAGTGGTTTTGTTTGTTTATTGGTGGTTGACGGCCTATCAACAGCTACGGTCATGTAAGGTCGGGCCAATGGGTACAATCCCGTACTTAACCTGCTGCATTAGGTCACCAAGGTGAAGTTCATGGTCCGAATAACACTGGATGGATAGCTATCAATGTGAGGAAGCGATTTATGAAGTATGGTAATGATCCGACAAACGGATCAAGAGACATGCGATAGTCATGTAAGGCCGGGCAAACGGGTTCGATCCCATTTTAACCTGCTGCATTGGGGGGGAAAATCCCAAAATCAGAACGGAATAGTTACATCAAGAAAAAAAACATTCTGCCCTTAAATTAGAATAACCTGACCTGGTGCCAGGTCCATACCACACCAAAGTCACTTGGCCCCTTCTCCTAAAATAGGATTACGAATAATCGTAATACTTACATAAGGGGTATAACCAGATTCAACTGTCACATACAAAATGCCAAAGACGTATGTGAGGGCCAAACCAGGTCTCCAATCGGAATTCCGGTAAGGATGAACCCCGATCGTTAAATTACCCATCACATGCTCCCACCTGCCACCCACCCAAATGAGTGGTAACAACATATACCTTTATGGAGAAATAAACTAAATAAACAAAATAATGAGATTTTTTCAACAAAAATTATTGTATCCTTAGACTAAAATGGGTGAAACTGAAATAATCCCTGCTTGTGAAATCACGTAGAATATCTCATTTTAACTACATTGAATGAGATGTAATTCATGATTCTCAAGTGCTTGTATTCTTTACATTAGTGAGCATGGGCTCAATTTAATTTTGTTGGCCGCTATTGGGCTGTTTGAATAATAAATGTACTGATTATATTTTACAACACCATGTTGTTGTTGTTGTTGGTTGTCTAGTGCTGGAGCAGTGGACTTCAATACCAATGTAACTTTGGCGAACATCCCACTTAACCCTTACACCGCTATCTTAATTTTTTGTCGTCTTTTGTTTATTTTCTATTTTCCAGTTTTATCATCAAAAACATGGTCTGACAGCACTTTGGAACAATTTACAACATGGTTTGACAGTGCTGTCAAACCATGTTTTTATTGAGAAATAAGTCAAGATATAAAAGCAACAGCAGACGACAATTGTTGTGAGTAGCCGTCTAAGGGTTAAGTACAGCAGATACATGAAATTTGAAAGTACATGTACATCCAGGTTTTGACGGACGTACTCTTTTCAAGAAAAGTAGGTCACGGTCACCGAATGACCTAGGGTGGTTAGTTATAAATGTAAGACTTATTGATGAACTTGGCACACATTCAGCCAATGTATCAGGAGATATGCGAAATTTGGACGTACATCCAAAATTATTGACACAAAGGTGAAGGTCACCCGAATGACACTGTATGGATAGATATTAATGTGAGGAAGCTATAAAGGGCGTTTGGTAATGATCTGACTAACACATCAAGAGATATATGATATTTGGACTTGCATCTGAAATTTACGTCCAAAGTTGTCGACGACGGCGCCGGAATTGTGACCGCTATGTCTCACTTTCACCAACGTGGGTGAGACGAAAACTCCCTCACTTTCCACCAACGTGGGTGAGACGAAAACTCCCTCACTTTCCACCAACATGGGTGAGACGAAAACTCCGAGTCACCAAACATATTATAGTGGAACCTCTCTAAACCGGACACCTAGAAAATATATGTGATCTCATTTTGATGGGTTTCTTGGCAACGCATCTCGATTGATGAGAGGTTCCACTGTATATAAGGTAAAACATTAGCACTGGAAACGTAAATATTGTGTTTTTTCACTTCATGCCCAATAAAGGGACATATATGTATATCAATTTATCGCACCATTTTTGTCTCACCCACGATAGTGGAAAGCGAGACATTTGGGACATAAATTTTGGACATTTGTCCAAATATCGCATATCTCTTCGTCCGTTAGTCAGATCATTGAATCAAACTTCATCAACAGTTTCCTCACATTGATAGCTATCCATCCAGTGTCATTCGGGTGACATTGTCATTGACCTTGGTGACCTTAACCTTTGTGTCAATAATTTTGGATGTACGTCCAAATTTCACATATCTCCTGATATGAAGGTCACCCGAATGACACTGGATGGAGAGCTATAAATGTGAGGAAGCTGCTGAAGTTTGGTAATGATCCGACTAACACATCAAGAGATATGCAAAATTTGGTCCATGTCCACAATTACGTCCCCATGGTCAAGGTCAAGGTTACCCTATTGACACTGGATGGATAGCTATCAATGTGAGGAAGCTATTGGTGAAGTTTGGTAATGATATGACGGATCAAGTGATATAGTAAATTTGGCTATATCCCAAATTGACGCCAGAATTGTGACCGCTATGTCTCACTCTCCACTATTGTGGGTGAGATAAAATAGATGACCTTTGTTTAGTGCAGGAAACTTTCGTTATTTATAGACAATATATACATAATTCTCCTAACTCTTCATGGATATCCCCATCAGGAAAATGATCTGATTTGTAAATATTTATATGTATCTCTTGTTAAAACATCACGAAGAGAGCGGACTATTAATCTGCTGGTTTCGGCCAATCTGAGTAGCCGAACATCCCGAGGGTTGTAGGGAGCGGGCGGTGTCGGCCAGTTTGTTGGAGAAAGGGTTAAGGTCACCAAGGTTTTGTTTGTTTATTGGTGTTTAACGGCCTATCAACAGCTATGGTCATTTAAGGTCGGGCAAATGGGTACAATCCCGTACTTAACCTGCTGCATTAGGTCACCAAGGTGAAGTTCATGGTCAGCCGAATAACACTGGATGGATAGCTATCAATGTGAGGAAGCGATTGATGAAGTATGGTAATGATCCGACAAACGGATCAAGAGACATGCGATAGTTGAACTTCCTTCCAAAATTCACGTCCCAAATTGTTGACGACGACACCGAAATTATGACCGCGGTTTCTAACAGTCCACCAATGTTGGCGAGACAAAATGGAAAAAATCTCAAATTATGGTATTTTTGCGAAATGCCACTTGTTGACACTTCCTACATAAAGCGACCACCATCCATGTGGTCCCTTCTCCCTTTGCGGGTCACATATTTCTAAGCTGCTTTTAACCATTTCAACACCATAGGTCTGTATATGAGGGTGGGTAAATAAGTAGTGTCACATGATACATAACTAAAAGTATGTCTAAAACTACACTTATCGTTCTATATTCCACCAGGGTAGTCCCGTGGTGTTTATGACAGAATATGACGGTTGTCGCCGTGCCGCACAATATTCATGGCTACGCTTGCGGTCACATGTGACTGAATGTCATATAAGTTACTATAGCGGAAACTTTGTAGTGTATTTTTCAAATAATGGAATATAACTATGTTTGTGTAGTTTTTGTCCGGTGAATGGGCAGGGCAGGATATGGTAGAACGTCCTAATCCCGCACGCGCAGGAATGACGTCACGAGTCGCGCGTGGTGGCACAATACGTCGTATTGTAACTTGGGTCCTACCGTACAATTCTTTTAGGCCCTTTCTGGAGAGTTTATGCTTAACAGCGTGGAATAAAAATGTTGTGTTGCATTACAATGTAGTTTTGGCGATTTCTTGGCGATTTTAAAGTACTTGTATCACTCTTTTCTCTGAACAAAAATTATCAGGCAGCCACCTTGCAGAAATTGTTCTCATTTTCAAACACTTTATTAAAATTGTATAAAATATAATTATGGAGATATGTTGTATGCATGACTAAACTATTCCTGTTTCAGTTGCCCAGCTACATGTATGTCATTTATTTGTATATTTTTCTCAACATTATCTGCGTCTGTAATTGAAATCAGCAGTTCCCATATTTCGTAGTCTCCCGTCCGGCACTGAAAGCAGCCACACATTTTCTGACTGGCTGGTAAAGTAGTACTGGCTTCCTATAAACATGCTGCCGCATATGGCGTATTTCTGCAGTTGTTGTTAGTGATTCTGACCACAGTGCCAGACATGACGTCATGTACTGTATCGACGTCATGAGCGGTACGTAAATGCGAATAACGCTAATGAATGCAAGTGCCAAATTTTATTCAAGTTGGGCGAATTGGTTGAAAGATAATGGTCAAGTGACACTCGGGTACTTATTGACCCACCCACGTAGTGGTATTGGTAGAACGTGTACATCCAGATGAGCCGGCTCAGGACGAGCCGTCTCATCAAGATCTGCACTTTTTGCAAGTAATTATCATATTTCTGAGAACAAAAACACCTCCTTTTCATAAATGGACTAGTCGAAAAAATAATTGTGTTACCTTTGAATTGGTTGCAAAATAACAATCCCATTCCAGTTACTTAGGGGTGAAAGGTCCTGGGTCTTGGATGTGAATGAAATGCAAGCAAAACAGTTGGTAAAATAGCATTTCACAGTAGATTTGTATTGGTTTTCTGAATATATTATGACCCTATGGGTATAATATGACCATGACCCTGTGGCGAAAAAGAAAGAACAACTATTTTATTATTGATTTGATGTACTAGTGTTTAACGGCCTATCAACAGCTAATGTCATTAAAGTACTCCATCAAGAGATATAGAAGTTATTACAGAATTGAGAAACTCCGGTGAACTTCTTAATGTGTGAAAAAGTTCAAAGTTGTGAAGGTCAACAGGTCATGGTTATATTAAGGGCAGTGTTGGTGTGTGGCATTTGTCCACAAGTATAATGTATTGAAATATTAAAATAATCCATCAAGGGACATAGAAGTTATGACAGAATTGTGAAACTCGGGGCAAACTTCTTAAAGGTACATGCCCACTTCGTAGGCACAAAATGTTCTTTATATCAGACATCATCGGAGATATTTCCTGGCAAAACTAGAACTATCACAGGAGTGATCATAATACCCCCACAAAGAGTTGGACTTACAAATAGCTTAACATTAGAAGAGTTTTATAGGTTTGAATAAAAATTTCATGATCATTATTTAATGCTGGCCTTAAGAGATGTGTGACATTGACCTTTTACCTGCGTACGTGGTCAATGAAAATGAGATTGCATTGTCGAGCTATGCTCAAGGAGGTGGTCATGGTGCCATGTTGACAAAGAACAGAAGGGGAAAAAAATTGGTATCCTTGATTGATGTAAAAGATAATTTGTAGAGAAGTGTAGAAAAAATGGCTAAGTTAAAAGGATGATATTTTTGTAAAATAAATATTTGTTCGGCATAAAAAGTGTGTACCTTCAACTGTGACCTTGACCTTGGACGTAGGTGCGTGGTTATTGATCGCGACACACCTTCTCATCCTGAGAAACATTTGTGCCAAGGCATTTGATAATCCATGCATCGGTGTAGAAGATATAGAGCGGAAGGGAATTTCAATAGGTTTGACCTTTGACCTTCAACTGTGACCTTGACCTTGGACGTAGGTGCGTGGTTATTGATCGCGACACACCTTCTCATCATGAGAAACATTTGTGCCAAGCCATTTGATAATCCATGCATGGGTGTAGAAGATATAGAGCGGAAGGGAATTTCCAACAGACCCACCGACAGACCGACCGACCGACAAGCTGACTCCTATATACCCCCTCAAACTTTGTGGGGGTATAATAAATATTCATTCAGCATTTCCCCACGTATTGATTGGCATTATACATTTTATATCGGACGTAAATTTCCATACGGCCATCAGGGGCAATAACCGTGTTCCTTTAAAATGTTAACGGACATTACTATTTATTATCTGTATTTATTTTTTGATGTGCAACGATCATAATGTGTCGAAAATACTATTTTTTTCGGGTGAAACATTTAATTAGTATAAATAATTAAAAAAACATCATTCCTCATTTGCATATCAAAATAGCCTGATACCACCGCGTGTCACTATCAGTAAAATAAATATTACTAACTGATTATACCTGTATAGCAGGCACTCATAATTTTTAGAACTGATGGAATAGTGACACAATTATACACTTATTTAATTCCTATAAAGAAAATTGTGTGCCTACTGAGTGGGTATGTACCTTTAATGTGTGAAAAAGTTCAAAGTTGAGGAGGTCAGTCATATTAAGGGTGGCATGTGAGTGTGGCATTTGTCACCAGTATGATGTATTGAAATATTAAAGAAATCCATCGAGGGATATAGAAGTTATGACAGAATTGAGAAACTCCATCAAATTTCTTTGTGTGAAAAAGTTCAGATGTGAAGGTCGAAAGGTCAATGTCATTAACATGATTAAGGGCAACTTGGATGTGTGGCATTTGTCCACAAGTGTGATGTATTGAAATATTAAAGTAATCCCTCAAGGGATATAGAAGTTACGACAGAATTGAGAAACAACAGCGAACTTCTTAATGTGACGGACATACGGACAGACAGTCCAAACACTTTCTGCCTGTGACTACCAAGACTGGGGGCATAAATATATATTCAGCCCTGAAATTAGAATGACCTGGTGCCAGGCCCATACCACACCAATCACTTAGGAATAATCATATATACTCAAATGAGGGGTATAACCAGATTCAACTCTCACATACAGGAATGCCTGACATACATACCTGAGGGCCAAACCGGATCTCCGGTCTGGATTCTGGTGAGGATGAAACCCTATCGTTAAAATACCCACCAAATTCTCCCAACCAACCACCACGATTTTATTGTCTCGCCCGCGAAGCGGAAAGCGAGACAAAGGTTTTGCTTTTCCGGAGTCGGCGTCGTCGTCGTCGTCGCCATTCAATCATTCAATGTTAAGTTTTCGTGTTACGGTCATTACTTCAACACCTTATCAGCTACAGTCGTCAAACTTTATACATACCTTTACTATGATATGTTCATGAATATAGGACTATTAAAAAAAAATCCGGGCTCCAGGGTCAAGGTCAAACTCTATTTCTTTCTATGCTACAAACTGAACATTAATGCATGAAGACCCGTTTTCTCGTGCACCTTACCTGTAGAGAGAACAATAGCCTTCTCCAGTTGAACACTTCTGCATGTGCAAGCATGTGCAAATTTCCAGCTTGACCACTAAATGTCCAGCTAAATTATTACAGGTAATTTATACAGGTAAATTATTATACCTGGGTATTACATTTCCGTAAACTGTGTTGACAATATTGTGGCAATATGTGGACCTGTGCAGATATGATATGTAGATAAATATACGACTATTATAAAAATTCTGGGCACCAGTAGCGAGCATTATTTTTTTGTTAATTTTTGAACTTTTTTTTTTAAACTTTTTTTCCATTTTTAGCCAGGTTTTTTTGGAGAAAAAAATCCACGCTATTGGATTGGCGAAAGCCAGGCGGGCGGGCGGCGTCCACAATCAATGTTAAGTTTTCGTGTTTCAGTCCATTTCTTTGTTACTGTAACACATAGGACCAACAAACTTTCACAGCTTCATAACCAAGGGTTGCCCACCACATACCACTATCCAACATGTTACCTTTTTGAACTTGACCCATTTTTTCCGTGCAGTCAATGTTAACTTTTCCCGTTTACAATGTTAAGTTTTTGTGTTTAAGTCCATTTCTTTGGTACTGTACCACCTAGGACCACCAAACTTTCACAGCTTCATAACCAAGGGGTGTCCACCACATACAACTATCCAACATGTGACCATTTTTTTTACCTTCACCTATTATTTCTACGTAATTGACTTAGCCATTTTCAACGTTAACTTTTTAACGTACGTCTGGTTAAAGTTTTTTGCTATACTATATCTCTGCAACTGCTTCGCCCATTACCTTGAAACTTTACATGGGTGTTTATCATCATCCATATTTTCATTCTACCCCCCCAACCGTGCGGCCCCTGTGCCCAATGTCAAGGTCAAATTACTTTGATTTTTTTGTGTACTATATCTCTGCAACTGCTTCACCCATTACCTTGATACTTCACATGGGTGTTTATCATCATTGTCGAGCCCGCTTGCGGAAAGCGCGATATAGTCGGCATTTTGGCATACGTCCGTCCGTCCGTGTGTCCGGTTAAAGTTTTTCCATCTACTATATCTCTTTTTTTAGTGTCCATGCCTCGCCCCAAGGCGCGACATGCAAGCCACGGCCATCTAGTCTACAAAAAGTGGCCTTGTTTCTTGTTTTTTTTTTCAAATTCTTTTTCCATTTTTGTCTAGTAGCATAGTGTCGTAAGTGCTATATACCGACTATTATCATATACTAAAACAATTATTGACTAGTGAGCCATAGAATATAATCTGATATTCTATGGCTCACTAGTCAATAATTGTATAATATGTTCGGGCCAGTGAAAATTGCTTTCTGGCCTAGGCTCGAGGTCAAGGCGGCGGTACAAGGCGAGACATTTGATTCCGCGGAATTCTTGTTATTGAAAAAATAACAAGTGTTACAAACGCTAGTTTTGGGGGTGGGGGGGGGGCATAGATCACAGTTTACCACCAATTGGAGATTAAAGGTAAATGCCATAAAACACAGGAAAGTGCATTTCTGGATATATACATTTCAAAATTTGTCCTGGGGGCATCCCCAGACACACCTAGCATACTCGCTGGAGCTTGAAAATAGAAAAATAGAGAAACCATGAATCGGTGAAAGGGATTCTGTCACTACTCGCATGGTTTTCCAATAGATCTATGACGCAATAGGCCTACAGCAAAGTGCAATTTAGAATGGAATTTCCTGGAGTTCAGATTTGATTGATGTATTGGTGTTTAAAGGTACACGCCCACTCAGTAGGCACAACATGTTCTTTATAGGAATTAAATAAGTGTATAATTGTGTCACTATTCCACCAGTTCTAAAAATTACGAGTACATGTACCCACTATACAGATATACTAATTTAGTAATATTTATTTTACTGATAGTGACACGCGGTGGTATCAGGCTATTTTCATATGCAAATGAGGCATGCTATTTTGTAATTATTTATACTACTTAAATGCATCACCTGAAAAAATAAAATTAAAATAAAGTATGATCATTGCACATCAAAAAATAAATGCTGAGAATAAATAATAATGTCCGTTAACATTTTAAGGAAACACGGTTATCGCCCCTAATATCAGCGTGTAAATTTACGTCAGATATAAAATGTATAATAATGCCAGTCAATACGTGGGGTAATGGTGAATGATCAGTATGTGTATTAATGGTGAATGAATGTTTATTTTGCCAGAAAATGTCTCAGAAGATGTCTCTGATATAAAGAACATTTTGTGACACTGAGTGGGCATGTACCTTTAACGGCCTATCAACAGCTAACGTCATTTAAGGCCTTGCTGAATTGGGGGGAAAATCCCAAAATTAGAACGGAATGTTTACATCAAGAAAAATATTCAGCGTTGAAATTAGAGTGAGTGAGTGAATAGGGTTTAACGTCCGCTTTTCTGACATAGAGGTACAAGCCTCAGGGAGTCTACACGCAGACGGGTCAACGGGGTCGTGTCCCGTATCCACCTGTCCGAGGGGGGTAAATCCCAACTTCAGAACTCAATATTTACAATCAAAATATATATTCAGTCCTGAAATTAGAACAACCTGATCTGGTGCCAGGCCCTCGCCACACCAGCATCATTTATCCCATCCCCTAAAAGTAATAGGATTAGCGCTAATCTTACTTTTATATATGGGGCATAGCCCGACTCAACTCTCACATACAAGAAAGCAAAAAATGTACATGAGGGCCAAATCCGGTATAGTGGGTTCCGGAAAGTATGAACCCAATCGTTAAGCCAGTTTAGTCGCCTTTTACGACAAGCAATGGCTACTGCAGCACTATTCTCAGGATCAGTTGATCCCGCCCCGGTGCCTGCACGGGTTGCGTTGAAATTAGAACCTGACCTGGTGCCAGGTCCATACCATACCAGAGTCACATGACCACTTCCCCTAAAAGTAATATGATTACGATATATCCTGGAGTTGAGGTTTACGATACCGGAAGCTGACATTCAAATGAGAAAATTAACCGACAAACGCATTTTTATGACCAGTGACAAGTACCTACTGTATCTATACAACATTCATCGACATATCTCAACGTTTTTTGTGAAATGCGTCGTCAGAAGTGGCTTTAAAGTCACTCTTTGTTCCATGTAGGAACAAGCAATTACACCATACTCTAGTTTTTTCCCGAATCAGTATATTTTTGTACCGTTGGTAGTTTTCTACACAATAAATTATTAAAATCAATAATCAATTACATGTACATCATATATACCAGTGATTTGTTTTGTTTATTGGTGTTTAACGGCCTATCAACAGCTAAGGTCATGTAAGGCCGGGCAAACGGGTTCAATCCTGTTTTAACCTGCTGCTTTGGGGGGAAAATCCCAAAATCAGAACGGAATATTTACATCGAGAAAAAATATATGCAGCCCTGAAATTAGAATAGCCTGACCTGGTGCCAGGTCCATACCACACCAAAGTCACTTGGCCCCTTCCCCTAAAATAGGATTATGAATAATCGTAATAACTCACATAAGGGATATAACCAGATTCAACTGTCACATACAAAATGCCAAAGATATGAGAGCCAAACCAGGTCTCAGAATTCCGGTAAGGATGAACCCCAATCGTTAAATTACCCATCACATGCTCCCACCTGCCACCCACTAGGAAATCGTGCTGATGGTGCAAACACTATTGTATATACAATGTACACACATTTTTACTACATTTTCTATCTGCGTTATTTGACAATTCGAAGAAATAGCAGATTGAGTACAACAGGCCATCTTGTATGCTGTATGTTTATCAGCTATCTTGCTCTGCATTGACCAAATACAGCTCGACTGGTGACAAAATGCTGTATCAGGAAGTGATGCCGATTCAAGAAGGCATTGACATCACTCGGGTAATCACAGCTAATCTGGCAGCCTTGATAACAAAAATAAAAAAATAAGAAAACCAATTTTTACCTTACAAACACGGTGAACTCAATGGCCTTGAACTTGGGTGGTCTGACGTGGGTCATATGCAAAACAAAGCACCATCCCTAGAAACACATTGTGGCCAAATATTATCAAAATCTGTGAAGCGGTTCAGGAGTTATTGAAAGATTAAAGGTGTTGCTAACTTACGTATGCACGTACACACTATCGTCATAGTACATGGACTAACGATATATACCCTGTTTGGATAATAAAGGTCATTCCAAATTCGAAAATTACTTTCACAGACATTTTATTGATGGAATGACGTGTCGCATAACAAATATCAATTTTACAACATAAACCAGTCCGCGTTCCTTTCAACGAAACTACTACACTTTATATTACTGTATTTATTCTATCCAACACTTTGCAGTTTTATTTTTTATCATTTGTTTCAAATTTATTAATGAAGAAAATCAATAATACATTTGTATAACTAAAATATGCATTGATTTTGAAATATGAGGGTATAATACTCTTTAGATGCAAAACTTATCTGGAGCTCTGAGTACACAAATCCAAATTGATTACTACGGTGTTCCGTTAAGGCCATCGTAATATCGCTATCGGGTCGAATACTACGATACTACGATAGTACAATGACGATACTACGATATTATATCGTCATCGTAGTATTGTCATCGTAGTATTGTCATCGTAGTATTGTCATCGTAGTATTGTCATCGTACTATCGTCATCGTAGTATTGTCATCCTTGTATCGTACTATCGTCATCGTACTGTCCTGATCTCGTAGTATCGACCCGATAGCGATATTACGATGGCCTTAACGGAACACTGTTTATCGTAGTATTGTACTATCGTCATCGTGCTATCATACTATCGTCATTGTAGTATCATACTATTGTCATCGTGCTATCGTACTATCGTCATCGTGGTATCGCCTTTCGGATGGACACGCGCATGCACATTGTCGCCGTGCGAGTCGTTTCTGGGTCGGGCTAGTAAAAATTATAAGCTGGGTCGCACGGTGGCAAACAAATTTCGTAGTTGTCTACACACATTTTTGTCACCTTATGACGCTTTGTGGGATACCATTTCCGAAATAAAAATAGCATCCAATCGTTAGCTGCGATTGTGGGTATACCCACTGAAAGCGCCACCTGACGAACCGAGTCGTGGCCTACACAGCGGATGCTTCCGTCCATGATTGCAACTTTCTTTTTCGCCGAAAAGTGTGAAAGAATTAAATACGAAATCAATATATTCTAATGCAATCCTTTTATGCCGAAAACAAGTATTGTGTATTACATTACTAACTGTTTATTACAACCAAATATGACTAACTCTATTGTCAGAAAACATGAAAAAGTCTGTAAATATCACAGACAATTTCGGCGATTTCGTACCTATGTAGTTTCGTCCTTTTGCAACTTTTTCCAATCGATGTTAACGTAACCGGATTTTTATGATAATTCAGTTTGGTATTAAGTAAATATACATAATTTATGCACATCCAAGTTCATAAACGATATTTATGTACACAGTTAAAGAGGTTCAAATGGGTGGTAACAACATATACTTTTGAGATGAAATAAAGATTTTTTTTTTTCTTCAAATTCTACAATTTATTTTCAAATTCTACAATCTACTACATTTGCTACAAGAAAAATAGAATGTTCTCATGCTAAATGGATGTGCAATTTGATCAGCAGCTACACTGGTCGCAAATACCATAAGCCCCATTTCTCCCATCACAGCCAAAAAATGAGAGAAAAGCACTGCACACATCACCAGTCAATTCAGACTTGAAATCAAACAAGCCACTGTATCCGGTCATTAACCCGATCAGCTGTGAAATTGCCAGGTAACGGCTGTTCCATTTATCTCCTAATATTTGTGACCAGTTGCTATTATCATTATTTACTTGATAGAAATACAATTAGTTTGTCTCTGTAGCAGTTAATGATGTTTATGCTTGTACACAAGTATTATTGTAATAACAAAACAACATTATTGCAACTAATTAACTAATTTATTATGAAGTTTGTCCAATTCACGTAACAGCCAATTTTTACAACACATCGATTGAACATGTGTGTACTAAAATGTTTCAAACACGACCTTTACATTTCACTGGGGGTGACAGTCGATAAATATAGTACAGTAAGCATAAATTATATATTTTCTACGTTTATGCGAAGCATATTTGCTTCAAACAAACTACAGAAAGCACAAAACGTAGCCAAGCAATACAGGCGATTCATGACCTAATTTCGCCTGCACCCAGTAGCCGACGATATATAATATATATATATAATATATATATAATATAAACGACGGTATAATATCGCAATACGTATTGCAATATGGGTTTGTTGTATTGCAATATATCGCAATACGGGTTTGACCGTATCGTTGCACCTCTAGTATTTGGTGCGCTACATATCATCAAAATCCGTCCGTTTGTTAGGAAGATTTTAACGTGATCACACACCTTGTTAATAGCGCAAACAAGAATTTCGGCGCAAACAAGATTAATTTTTCAAATATCTATCTTAAATACCTATTAAATGAAATTAAATCAATCTAATGATTATATGTATCAAAATACGGGCGAATTACCTCGTCATCCATTGTTTTGATGCGAATGCGCATGTCCATCCGGAAGGCGATACTACGATGACGATAGTACGATACTACGATGACAATAGTACGATGATGATATTACTATACTACGATGACGATAGTACGATGCTACGATGACGATAGTACGTACTACAATGACGATACTATGATGACGATAGTACGATACTACGATGACGATAGTACGATAGAATGATGACGATAGTACGATACTACGATAAACAGTGTTCCGTTCATTGTGCCACCGTGGGATCGTAGTATCATCATCGTAGTATCGTACTATCGTCATCGTAGCATCGTACTATCGTCATCGTAGTATCTACTATCGTAGTATCGACCCGATAGCGATATTACGATGGCCTTAACGGAACACCGTAGATTACAGATGAAAAGGCTCTCCTGGAGTTGTGTGAGGCTGGCTGGCATTCCCTGACCAGTCAAACCTCTATCGACCTCACAAACAATCACCTCTACTAAACTCGCCTCTGTAACAGCAACTACATGTACTTTGTATTCCAATTGAATAATAGACACAATAGTTCACCTTCACAACAGCCATCTCTACAGTTTGTTTGGTTATTCGTGTTTAACGGCCTATCAACAGGTAAGGTCATTAAAGGCCGGGAGCCACTTCTATAGCATAAAAAGCCTTGTAGAGTTTGCTTATATCCGTGTCACAAGTACATGCCAGGGGAAAAAACATAACAATGGGCCACTATTGACATCACAATGGGCCACTATTGACATCACAATGGGCCACTATCGACATCGCAATGGGCCACTATTGACATCACAATGGGCCACTATCGACATCGCAATGGGCCACTATTGACCATGCTGAGCCACCTCGACAACAGCCAGTTTTGTGCTTTCCTATTTGTGGCTGTCTGGGGCCCGTTTCACTAAACTTCGTACGACTAAACTGTTCATAAGTGCAAATTTAGGATCGTCTGGAAATCGCAATAGATGGATTTACATTTATTGAGCATAGGCTGCATTTGCAGCATATGATCAATAAATGTAAATCCAATAATTGTTTACAAGAAAACATTGCTAATGTGAAATTTACAGATTATCATAATTTTGCACTTACAAACATTTGTCGTACAACGTTTAATGAAACGGGGCCCCAGGTGTAGAGGTTTAACTATATCAACTAGTTTCCATCACATGCATTCGGCGTGTTTCGGCTTTCGTCGGTACTGCTATAATTGAATGGCCTGGTAATACTGAATACATTACAATGATTACTTCCCTTGAGATTAAATAATGCCACTTTCTTGGTTGTTTATAGTAAGGTATGTAGCTTCTGGTTGGACACAAGCCCGTATTATAACAAAATAACATGTTTAAAATTGTAATTTTCTATGCATTCTATCCATTTCTGCAGGATAATGATAATTCTCAAATGAACATATGAACTTGCCACTACAACATTGACTTAAGAGCCTTAAACACATTATTTCATTTGTTTCAGCATTAAATTTGATATTCTTTGCACAATTATGTTTTCTAACTATGCTATTTCAGCAAGATAATGAACATGTGCACTTTCCGCCAAAATATTTACATTATTGTTAATACAATCACAGAAGATAGAAGGTTGTGTCCGACCAAAGCGAGAAGCATTGTTGTTCGTATATAGTTACACCGATGAAAGCCGAATGCCTGTGGTTTCCATCAGTGTTATTTGCCGATCCGCTGGACGACCCAATCCTGCTGGCACAAGGGACAGCGGTTGTTCTGTTTCACCCATAGCGTCATGCAGCAGTTGTGGAACGAATGGTTACACTCTCCCCACACAACTGAAACAATAATATATATAGTAAATACATGGTTAGTGCCGTCGAACATAAAATACATTCGGTAGAGCCTTAGACAGCTTTATTTGGGTGAGCTTTAGCGAGCCCCTATAAAGTTGTCGGGGCGAAACCGAATATATTTTATATTCGACAGCACTAATAATGTATTTAATTTATACCGCATACTAAACTTAATTGAACGTGCGTGACGTCATTCCCTCGCCATACGTCACAAATCTAGTGACGTCATTCAAAACAAAATGGCGGCGTCCACGCTAGGTAGATGCGGTATTGTATCTGATTAAATCTCCTATTTATTTGCGATGAGCTTCAATATTTGCTGGTTTTAGACTACACAGTTGTCATAATAAGCATTGCAATCATAATGGACATATCCAAGTCATTGGTTATGTCGCATATACTGTACAAATGGACAAAATTCAGCTGAACAGACATCGATTTTGATTTTAAAATTTGCCGACATCTTGAATTTGCTGTTGAGACTGACCAATCAGAGGCCACGATTAGGGGTCAGAGGTGAAAAAATAAAGGCAAAAACGGCACTTCATGTATATTAGGCTACTTCAGGTACATGTATACCAGGTTACTTCAGATATAAACAGCATTTATTCAACCCCCTTTATTATGCTACATGGAGCAATGGTTGCGGTATAAACATGTATTGATGGTGTATCAGAGCTCCAGATAAGCTTTGTGTCTAAAGAGTATTGTACCCTCTGATTTCAAATTAAATGCATATTTTATTTTTACAAATGGATTATTGATTGCCTTCATTATTAAATAGGGAACAAATGATCAAAACATAAAACAAATTTAACCATTCACTGATTTGAGTGTATTATCACTTATTTATACTGCAATACAGTTGGAAATTTACTTAGTTGAGCTGCTTTTTGCAGCTCAACAAAGTAAATTCTCAACTTTATTACAGTATTTCCACTACTCGATTTGAAAATCAATGCATATTTTCTCATTGCTGTGAGTATTTTGTACTCCCACTGTTGATAATCAATGAGTATTCAGCTAAAATTAGTGTGCACCTTATCTGGAGCTCTGTGTATGTGACCAGAAACAATAACAAGAGTGCCGAAGGTCACAATATACGCCCATCGAGGTGTAGCCAGTACACAAGGGGGGATATATAGCCATGGAAAAAGAAATCAATAACACTGATGGGTATACCCCTCTAAAACTTGTTAAAACAAGAAATGCGTCTGTCGAACGCGGATGCCACCTGCAACATATTTGAGAAACTGTGACAAATTGGTTAACCGAAAAGTGTGACGGACGGACGGACGGACGGACGGTCCAAACACTATATGCCACCCGTTTCTTCGAAACCCGGTGGCATAAAAATGTTAACGCAAATTTCCTCAAAGTACTGAAAGTACTGAAATATGTTATCTCACTTGCGGAACTAGAGACTGAAAGTTGCATATTTTCTCAATCATCATCCAGGGGCAAATGTACTGTGATGGTGCAAACCCATTCCCATCCATACGTTTTCTCTAGAATAAATTACTGTTTGAAACTTCCACAAAACAGTGTACGAAACTGGCGGCGAACTGCTCACTGCTACCTGACTGTGAGAACTAAAGATAATACATAGCTGCTGTATTCATACGAACGAAATGTCTTGAATCGTATTTTCCAGAATTTAACTGATCAACTGAGCCCAAAACTGTGAAAATAGAGAATAGTATATGTAGAGTTTTAGATACAAAGCAAGACAGACCAAAACGCCATAGGATAAGTTGGCACAGGGCACTATTTTCTTGGTCATACTCGCCATTTAGGCGTAGCACGACAATATGGCTGCCCCCATAGAAATTTGCGTGACATAATATGCTATCTCAAGGGAGATAACATATAAAAAGGGTATCGTTATCACTAAGCTAATCTGGCAGCCTTAATAATTAAAACATAAGTCCTCAGTGACCTTGACCATGGGTGGTCGGAGGTGGGTCGTATGTAAAACAAAGCATTATCCCTAGACACACATTGTGGCCAAATATTACCAAAATCGCTGAAGCGGTTCATAAGTTATTGAAAAATTAAATGTGTTACGCATTCACGCACGTACGCATGCAAGTACATTGACTAATGCTATATCCCCTATTGTCTATCGGCGAGGGGATAACAAGAGTGTCAAAGGAACGACGAGGCAAGGCCAGTCAACAAGGGGAGATAACTCACTGAAAACCAATTCCTTTCTTCCTATTGTCATGACAAACATGTGTACCAAATTTGGTTATGATCCGTCAACTAGAACTCTAGTTGCCCCGTGCAGGCACCGGGGCGGGATCAACTGATCCTGAGAATAGTGCTGCAGTAGCCATTGCTTGTCGTAAAAGGCGACTAAACTGGCTTAACGATTGGGTTCATACTTTCCGGAACCCACTATACCGGATTTGGCCCTCATGTACATTTTTGGCTTTCTTGTATGTGAGAGTTGAGTCGGGCTATGCCCCATATATAAAAGTAAGATTAGCGCTAATCCTATTACTCTTAGGGGATGGGATAAATGATGCTGGTGTGGTGAGGGCCTGGCACCAGATCAGGTTGTTCTAATTTCAGGACTGAATATATATTTTGATTGTAAATATTGAGTTCTGAAGTTGGGATTTACCCCCCTTGGACAGGTGGATATGGGACTCGACCCCGTTGACCCGTCTGCGTGTAGACTCCCTGAGGCTTGTACCTCTATGTCAGAAAAGCGGACGTTAAACCCTATTCACTCACTCACTCACTCACTCTTCGGACAAGGTTACAGAATGCGAAAATTAATAAAAAATCGCCACCAAGGGGAGATATGGCATCCGACAATCTTGAAAATCAATAGGGTTCCTCGTTTTCCCAAGATATCATCTGATAGACATGTGTACCAAATTTGGTTACAATCCATCAAGAAGCTATTGGTGAAGTTTGGTATTGATCTGACATTTGGATGCACATCAAAAATTATTGACACAAAATCAAGGTCACCAAGGTGACGGTCAATGTCACAATAATGACACTGGATGTAAATGTATAGCTATCAATGTGAGGACGCTATTTATGAAATTTGGTTAAGATATGACCTAACAGATTGTTGACACCAAGGTGAAGGTCACCAAGGTCAGCCGAATTACACTGGTAGATATTCATCAATGTTAAGAAGCTATTGATGAAGTTTGGAGAGATATTCAACGTTTGAATGTACATACAAAATTATTGACATGAAGGTCAAGGTCACCATGATCACGGTCACCCGAATGAAACTGGATGGATAGCTATCAATGTGAGGAAGCTATTGATGGAAGTTTGGTAATGATCTGACTAACAGATCAAGAGATATGGGACATTTGGCTACGTCCAAAATTTACGTCCCACAAAGGTTAAGGTGAAGGTTAAGGTCAAGGTTACCCGAATGACAGTGTGTGGATAACCATCCATGTGAGAAAGCTATTGATGAAGTTTGGTTAAGGATCCGACTAACGGATCAGGAGGTATTCAACATTTGGACATACATGTACACGTATGCACACAATTATCGACACAAAGGTTAAGGTCACCAAGATGAAGGCCAAGGTCACACCCGAATGACAGCGGGTCGATAGCCATTAATGTGAGAAAGCTATTGATGCTATTAATTTGGTAATGATCCTATCAATGGATCAAGATATATTGGAAATTTGGCTGCGTCCAAAATGTACGTCCCACAAAGGTGAAGGTCAAGGTCACCCATATGACAGTGGGTGGATAGCTATCAATGTGAGGAAGCTATTGGTGAAGTTTGGTAATGATCCGAGATGATGAGTTTATCTTTGATGGCATCACTATGTGTGCTTATGATTACAAAACACCAACCCACGTCTTACTTAGCTGTACTCAAACCAGAATTGCAGCGGAAACTTTAAACCACACACACTCCCAGCATGTCCAGCTTACTGAGATGTCACTGTATTAAATAGTACCGAGTTAAACTACACCAGGGTTTCCATACAAACCCAAAAGGCATGTCGTTCAATTATCGAACGACATGCCTTTTGGGCCTGTAGGGAAACCCTGGTCAGTGGTGTAGCTCAACTCAATAATGATCATGACATGCCTTCTTACCTGAATATGTACTGCGACATTTTTGTCATGTCAGGTCTTTACACAGGCATTAACAAGGTGTATGATCACGTGGTTACAACAACAACAACAAGTACTGAAACGTCCAGAAGCCCTCCGATTCAAAATATGTATTCTTTTATTTCGTCCTTATTATGCAATGGATTTTGATGAAATATGGCGCATCAAACGCGTCTTGTTAAGCTGCATTTGCTGGTCTCGGTACATTGGCCCAAACTTCTGTCATTTTTGCGAAGAATGGGTTTCCGTGTCTACAGACACTGAAATCGATTCTTCGCATAAAAGACATAAGTATGTGCCACACTTCCGAGACCACCAAATGCAGTTCGTGATGACGCGTTTGCTGTGCCATATTTCATCAAAATCCGTTGCATATTAATGAAAATATCAAATAATACTTACTTTGGAGTGGGCGAGATTTCAGCCATTGTTGTTGCTGTTGTAACCACGTGATCATGCACCTTGATTAACTTTCATTAAAACTTCAATTTTGCTTCATTGTTTGAGTTTTGTGCCACATATTATCCTATATGAATCAATATCGATGAATAACACATTTACAGTGGCGTCTGAACAGGTTCGGTAGGTCTGGCGACTGCCGTATCAACTGAGTGGTAACAACATTTGAGTGGGTAGCGAGGGCTCCCAGTAGATTCGCCAGACCAATCTGATGATGCATCCGGCACCCCTGATTTAAATCGACTACTTGATATGCTGTTAAATAATCCACCTACCAACACAATCATCCTGCTTGTTCTCCGACTGGCATCTTAAACAGGCATCTGAAACAGATTTCAACAATTTATAAAAATAAATACCGGTATGTAAAAGTCTGAGAAATTCTAATTACATGTATAAGGCAAAGTTGCGGATTTCTAAGTCAAAAGGGGGAGATAATCCATGACCCATGGGTCAAATAAAAAATAAAAATTCATGTTGCACATCTGCACACCATAAGGAAGCTACATACATGTACCAAATAATTATCAAGTGTCCAGCTATTTCAATTTTTGATTTGACCCCTGGGTCATGGTCTATCTAAACATGTAAAAACATTGTTTCTAGAAATTGACGTCAACTACACCGGGTTAATTGACATGACGTTTTTAGAAGAATTAATTTAACTATAGTTGTCGTTCGCCATTTTTGGGCGACCCCTATAAGCCGGTACTGGTACCAACCAGGGCCGGTACCATCTGGTACCTCTGTAACGGTAACTGTAATGCATGTATCAAATGTAATTATTAGAAACAGATAACTACGGAGCAGAAGCAGTTAGTTTGTTTGTTGGTGTTTAACGGCCTATCAACAGCTATGGTCATTTAAAGCCGGTCCAACGGGTTCGATCCCGTATTCAACATGCTGCATTGGGGGGAAAAATCCTAAAATCAGAACGGAATATTTACATCGAAAAAAAAGAAGATATTCAGAGCTGAAATCAGAATAACCTGACCTGGTGCCAGGTCCATACCACACCAAAGCCACTTGGCCCCTTGGAGCAGAAGCAGATGATGAATGGTCTGTAAAATAAGTTATAATTTACTGTCTGTTCCTTTCTAGACGGCCCGCCAGGGCATGAAACAAAAGTTTTGATGGCATTTTTTTGTTATAAATGGGTACCAATGCTAGTTTATATCTATGATGGGTAAGCTTTCGGATAGGGGTGGGTACCCCCTCAAAGTTGACCTTTGAAGGTAATTTCAAGGTCATTTAAGGGTCAAATCAAGAAAGATTATAGGCGTCGTAATGTTTGCCATATATAGGTAACCATCACTCATAAAATCAATGTTGAAGATGGCCACAAGTTAAATGCTATTATTTACAATAATACACAAGAGTGCCGGAAGTCACAAAATACGCCCGTCGAAGATGGGCCAGACAGCGAAGATGCAGAATGTGAAGCTGTCACCAAGGCAAGAAACATTAATGAGAATTTGAAAATCTATAGAATTATTTCTTCCTCTTGTTGTAATAAACCGGTATATTAATTTAGGTAGAGATGTGTAAAGTAGAAATTATATATAATTGGATACAAAAAAGTGGGAAAAAATGGCCAAGTTTAAAAGGTGATATTTTTGTTACAAAATATTTTTTGCACATCTTCAATATGTATAGAAGACGTGTGTTTAGTTTCAGAACGATCGACCCCCCCTCATGCTCTCGGCAAAAAAAACAAAAACAAGAAATGCGTCTGTCGAACGCGGATGCCACCTGCAGCATATTTGAGAAACTGTGACAAAGTGGTTAACCGAAAAGTGTGTCGAACGTGGATGCCACCTGCAGCATATTTGAGAAACTGTGACAAAGTGGTTAACCGACGGACAGACAGACGGACGGACGGACAGACGGATGGTCCAAACACTTATGCCACCCGTTTCTTCGAAACCCGGTGGCATAAAAAGAAGAAAATCTACAATACTCGAATAGTTGGATGACTTTTTTCGTGGCCTACATGTAGGTGTCAGGAAATCGCATCTGCGGCGATCTGGCATTTAAAAATATCCTGGGCTATGCCGAATTGTAATTACAGACCCCCCTCTGCGATTATTTCTGTATCCGTGCCTGCGGTTTCAGAGGAGTTGTGTACACAAACTCTGTACACTATATAGAACTGTATACAAAAATGTAGAAAACATGGTGAAGTTAAAAAGGTGATAAAAAATATTTTTTTGCCATAAAAACACCAAGGTGTACATGTTCAATATGTGTAGAAGACGTGTGTATAGTTTCAGATCGATCGACTGAACGGTTTCAGAGGAGTTAATTGTGCACACAAACTCTGTACCCTATATAGAATTGTACACAAAAATGTATAAAAAATGGCCAAATTTAAAAGGTGATATTTTTGTTCAAAAATATTTTTTCGCCATAAAAACACTAAGGTGCACATCTTCAATATGTGTAGAAGACGTGTGTATAGTTTCAGATCGATTGACTGAACGGTTTCGCAGGAGCTGTGTACACAAACTGTGTACACAAACTATGCACTTTTTCTGCCCGCCCGCCCCGCGGTAAAACATAATACATACCGTTTTTTAAAAACAGTCGTATACAAATGAAAAATAAAGAATATAAATGGCCGCCAAAATAGTGACACTGCATTGAAAAACCGACATTTTCATGCATATGCAACATAAACTAGCTCTGTGTATGTGTTTGTTACTGAATGTCTTCACAAAATCAATTTGTATTATGGTATGACATTTAATAAAATAGCATATTAGATAATTTACTAACTTAAATTCCAAGATGGCTTTCAAACGAATAACTTGTAAATTGTCACGATTCAGGGATTATCAGTTCAACATTTGTTGTACAAATGAGTGCTCAAGTGGGTTATACCTTTCAAAACTATGCGGCTAGATGGGTATACACTGAAATTGGAGGGCAGTTGTAATGTCATCCATGGGTCAAATCAAGAGTGAGTGAGTGAGTGAGTGAATAGGGTTTAACGTCCGCTTTTCTGACATAGAGGTACAAGCCTCAGGGAGTCTACACGCAGACGGGTCAACGGGGTCGAGTCCCGTATCCACCTGTCCGAGGGGGGTAAATCCCAACTTCAGAACTCAATATTTACAATCAAAATATATATTCAGTCTTGAAATTAGAACAACCTGATCTGGTGCCAGGCCCTCGCCACACCAGCATCATTTATCCCATCCCCTAAAAGTAATAGGATTAGCGCTAATCTTACTTTTATATATGGGGCATAGCCTGACTCAACTCTCACATACAAGAAAGCCAAAAATGTACATGAGGGCAAAATCCGGTATAGTGGGTTCCGGAAAGTATGAACCCAATCGTTAAGCCAGTTTAGTCGCCTTTTACGACAAGCAATGGCTAATGCAGCACTATTCTCAGGATCAGTTGATCCCGCCCCGGTGCCTGCACGGGGCTCAAATCAAGAGAAAAAGCTCAGTTTTTCTGAATTTTGCTATTTGAAGGAATACATAAGTTATACAAAATAGTGTCGAGCATGACCTGTTATAAATTGGCTATACTACATGTATATATTTAGTAAATCAGCCAGGTAATGTAGAAATAAATATTCAAGATGACCGCCAAACTGTAATATATGCAATAAAATGTGAAAAGTAATCTTGCTACGTAGAATAACCAGTTCTAAATATGTTATTTATGTCTTTTATACCATTTATGTATGGTATGATATGCCATTTACTATTATACAACAACATGTCATTTACTAATTTTAAATCAAAGATGGCCACCGTTAACCACAAACTCACAGTGTTCAAATGGTTAAATGTTTCATTGTGATATTTCCTGGGATGTACATGTACATGTAAAGTGAAATATGTTTTGTTAAAGTTGTGTATACTACTATGAGACACTATGGGTCATTGTGTTTGATCAGTAAATCTGCCCATGAGGTAGTACCTGAGGCTACATTTGATTTTCAAAGACGCAAACAGTGATTCATTTTTACAGCTATGGTTAGAGAAATGTGCATATACATGTATCTTGCATATGGTTGTCAGACCAGAATTGTGAAAAAATCATGTGCTAATAACAATAGGTGGTAAATACATTACCATGTGGATTTGCTCAACAATGTACTCTCGCCATGGCTTATACTGTTCGCATGTCGGTTAATTCTCATTCATTACAATAACTGTACTGTCAAACAAACATTAACTTGATTAAAATGAAGTCATGCTCATTTACAGTAGCATAGAATCTTACAATTATATTTCACACAATTATTCCCAACAAAGAACATAATAATGTTTTCAATATCAAAACAAAGATCATGCTGAATTACCTGTAAATTATTGCATTGTGATATTCAAGATAATGGCTCATTGAAACATATCGATTAACAGTATCACCGTAAATGTTACGTGCTGATGGAGAGTCATTCTTATGTGTAGTCTAGATATGGCTTGTTTCTCACTTTGAGCATGCAATTCAAGGATTTGTGAGCGTAATACGTTGCCAGTTGTATCATTCGGTGTGATCCAAATAATTTAAATTGATATCTTACATGCATGGTTTAGCCTTACTGTATTGCAGTTTACGTGTACCTGATATTACAGCTTAGTGCTTCATTCGACTAGAGCATTCGCTAACATGAACTGTGCATGATATGCGGAAGCCGTCGCAGCCACTTCATGCATTGAAGAGAAGAAGACAATTTTCACCGGGCATAGTATGTGTGATAATTATATGACCATCCATGGGAGAATGGCAATGTGTGCATACTGCCTGGTAGAATGACAATTATTTATGTAATGTACTATCAGATAAGGAAATTAGGTTTTATACTTCACTATTTACTGTCAAATGTGTGTGTTTGTTTGTTTGTTTATTAGTGTTTAACGGCCTATCAACAGCTAAGGTCATGTAAGGCCGGGCAAACGGGTTCGATCCCATCAGAACGGAATATTTACATCAAGAACAAATATATTCAGCCCTGAAATTAGAATAACCTGACCTGGTGCCAGGTCCATACCACACCAAGTCACTTGGCCCCTTCCCATAAAATAGGATTACGAATATCGTAGTACTCACATAAGGGGTATTATATAATAAACCAGATTCCACTGTCACATACAAAATGCCAAAGACATATGTGAGGGCCAAACCAGGTCTCCAGTCGGGATTCCGGTAAGGATGAACCCCAATCGTTAAATTACCCATCGCGTGCTCCCACCTGCCACCCACCTCTCAAATGTGACGTAAAGGCATCAAGTGAATGAAACTCCAGATAATTCTGGATACCGCATACATGTAGCTCTGACATAGCGGCAACAAGCTATCTCTACAGTATTTAAAAGACGTTTACTAGTTTTACATACTGCTAAAAGGATCCCAACTCTGTTATTTCAACTAATCCCCACAAATGAATCACCATATTTTATTGAGAGCTACATACATGTATGACCAGATGCGATGTTGACTATTACGATGTATCATTTATCATTCATCATAATCCTGTGCTCTTCTGTCCAAGAAACCACACTCTATCCAAACACATACAAGTCCTGCATGTTAAAGGTGCCTGATATTGACTTCCATGAGGTGAAACAATCTGGTATATATCTCCAAGTAACACATAAACATTTCTATATATAAGGGAATTTGTTTGCAATAGTGAATGTGTTGTATTTTACAGTGGCTGGTCAACTACAACTACAGTACGTTTATTTGCAGAATATAAAGAGCTACATGTACCTTCATAATGCCAACAGAGACAGACAAAAACTCAACAAATGAGACATAGCAAACCATAACAACGGGTAAAGCGGTATACAGTCCCCAAAAAAAATTGTATATAAAACTGACAAATAAAACAATAACAACGTTTTTTAATGTTGATAATGCGATTTATTACAGTTGTCATAGTGCAGGGGTTGAAAAAATCCTTTTTTTCCACTCGCCCAGCTGGGCAAGTACAAAAAAAAAGTACTTGCCCAGGTCAAAAAGTTACTTGCCCAGTTTTTTTTTTAAATAAAATGCTATTTCCAGTATTTGTAATGTTGCATCTTATTTAAAAAAAAAAGAAGCTTTTACATATATATGATCATTACCAAAACGTATGAGACATATTCACTATTATTGTTATTTATATTTTCAGTATTAAATGAACATAAACAAACAAATAAATATTATTTATCGGGAGATAAACTTTGTCAAGTTTTTTCTTCAACAACGTTTTTTAGCAGCGAATTTGCTCAGAGGCTTGCACGCTTCTTATTTTCTGTGTTGAGTGACATAGATTTTGTTTAATTTATAGTGGCTATATTTGCATGCGCTGCGCGCTGCCTTAATTATTAAATTCAATGGTTTCGGACACGGCGCCGACCGTTTCGTCCCAAGCCGTTATGTTCGGCGTCTGAAATGCGCGTTAACCCAACTGTATACGAGACGATACATGTGGCCATGTATACACTAGTCTATACTCGCAGTCATATTATTTGTTAGCCCGGCCACGTACAGCCGACAAATAATCCGTGAATTAAACTTGCCCGATATGGACCGTCTTCAAAATCGCTAGTGATTCTACCCGCAACCGTGTACATAGACACTGCTTGAATCGTACTTCCCGCAAATTGATGTAAACTGTAACCTACAAATGGTCGCTGAATTAATACCATTTGTTGGCCGTTATCGATGGAATTAATTGGCAATTTCTTCAGAAAAAAAAATCCTGACCAAATCTTTCACTCGCCAAACTGGGTGAGTGCCTGTAGAAAGTACTCGACCGCCACAAAAAGCACTCGCCATGGCGAGCTGGGCGAGTGAAATTTCAACCCCTGTAGTGGTATTGTTTATCTGCAGATATCTGGAGGATCTGAAGCATTTTTATTGAAGAAGATCAATTCCACAATACAATATAAGAGACCACATATGTTTCTTCATTGCTGATTTTGATACAGAAATATTTCATACTTTGCGTTATTTCATTCTACGCTCGCTTTCAACAAATCTTCTTTCTGACTTCAGCCAAAAGAAATTGTCAGAAATGTCGGTGACATATACTCTTCGAATATTATATACATAGTCGCCTTCATCTAGTTCATAATCCATATTATAGATTCAGATCTATCATAAGGATCAGAGATGCTGTCCCTTGAGTGTCCGTGATGTGTGCCAATTCTGCATGCGATTTGTGCTGTCACGTTACAATTTGTATAAACTGGAAAGTATTGTCCTCCTGTTTCTTCCATTACACCATGGTGAAATGAAAAAGTTATAACCTGTCCAAGGCCTACATGCTTTGCTTTCTTCAAATGAGAATGATGTACCGAAAACTGTAAAAAGGCATCTGATTTTTAGTTTTAGTTCGTCGGATATTTCATTTTATACTTTTCAAAATTGAGTTTTGAATGTAGCTCCAATTGTCCAAATTTTAAAATATGTTCTGTTAGTTTAATCAATAATACAAACTGAAGTATAATATTAGTCACACATTCCATGAAAATGACATGCTAATGGGAACTCTCTTCATTGTCAGCAATAGGCTAAATGAGAACGAATTTAATACAACATACTGTTTTGGCGGCCATCTTGGATTTACGAAAAGTAAATATGAGAAAAATTATATCAGTATGTTTGTAAACAATTTCTCTATCGCAAAATATACTTATTATCAGAATTGCTATTGAAATGACTTAAATATCAACAAAGATATGACGTACAACATGATATTTTCTTGTTTCTTAGACAAATTGGCGGCCATCTTGAATTTCAGACATGATTTTTCCAAAATAGTTCATCAGCAGACGGCTATTACTGCTGTTATAAATCATATACGTGCATTTATACACCCATGTCAATGAGAAATCTTGGGTCAAATGACCTCAACTAGATGGCCGCGGCCTGCATGTCGCGCCTTGTGGCGAGGCATGGACACTAAAAAAAAAGATATAGTATAACGAAAAACTTAACCAAAAAACTTAACTAAAAACTTTAACCAAAAAACTTAACCAAAAAACTTAACCAAAAACTTTAACCAAAAAACAACCAAAAAACTTAACCAAAAACTTCAAAGTAATTTGACCTTGACATTGGGCACAGGGGCCGCACGGGAGTGGGGTAGAATGAAAATACAGATGATGATAAACACCCATGTGAAGTTTCAAGGTAATGGGCAAAGCAGTTGCAGAGATATAGTATAACGAAAAACTTTAACCAAAAAACTTAACCAAAAAACTTAACCAAAAAACTTCAAAGTAATTTGACCTTGACATTGGGCACAGGGGCCGCACGGGAGGGGGGTAGAATGAAAATATAGATGATGATAAACACCCATGTGAAGTTTCAAGGTAATGGGCAAAGCAGTTGCAGAGATATAGTGTAACGAAAAACTTTAACCAAAAAACTTAACCAAAAAACTTAACCAAAAACTTTAACCAAAGAACTCAACCAAAAACTTTAACCAAAGAACTCAACCAAAAACTTTAACAAAAAAACTTAACCAAAAACTTTAACCGGACACACGTACGTACATACGTACGTACGTACGCCAAAGTGCCGACTATATCGCGCTTTCCGCAAGCGGGCGCGACAAAAATGATCCCTAAAGGTAAAATCTGCGGGGGTACCCACCCCTATCCAACAGCTTACATATCATAGAAGTTGTAAAACAAAATGCCATCAAAACTTTATTGGAGGCCTTTTATTGGCATTGGCGGGCCGTCTATTCCTGCCAACAGACTTTTGGCTATTAAACATATTAAATCTAAAACAAGAAATGTAATGCTGGCAGATTGGAGAAACTCTGGCAAAGTTAATTAACCAAGGTGATAAGTATTCACAAGCACATTTATGAAGGTCAAACGGTCAAGGTCATATTAAGGGCAGTGTTGATGTGTGGCATTTGTCCAGAAGTATGATGTATTGAAATATTAAAGTAATCCATCAAGGGATATAGAAGTTATGACAGAAATGAGAAGCTCCGGCGCATTTTAATATGTGAAAAAGTTCCAAGTTGTCATGGTCAAAAGGTCAAGGTCATATTAAGGGCAGCATGGATGTATGGCATTTGTCCACAAATATGCTGTGTTGAAATATTTAAAGTAATCCTTCAAGGAATATAGACGTTATGACAGCATTGAGAAACTCCAGCAAACTTCTTAAAAGGTACATGCCCACTCACTAGACACAAAATGTTCTTTACATCAGAGACATCATCCGAGACATTTTCTGGCAAAATAAACATTCATTCACCATTACCCTACGTATTGATACGTATTTAATTAGTAGAAATAATTAAAAAATATGCCTCATTTGCATATGAAAATAGCCTGATACTATTTTGGCGCCAGAGGTAAAGCACACATCCCGAAACAGTCATGCATTTACTTTTACACAACATTATAAAACACTTCACAACGTGGATGAATGTGGTTCATAATTACCATGTCAATTGTTGTTACATGTAATAAAGATGCATTCAAATGAAAAAGAAAACACAACAAGAAATGCGTCTGTCGAACGCGGATGCCACCTGCAGCATATTTGAGAAACTGACAAAGTGGTTAACTGAAAAGTGTGACGGACGGACAGACAGACGGACGGTCCAAACACTATATGCCACCCGTTTCTTCGAAACCCGGTGGCATAAAAAATAAATATATATATAATGGCCAAAGTGAGGATCGAAGGCAGTGCAAAATTAAAATCAAGTGCCACCATTGGCCGCCAGTTTACCCACTGCTCCAGTATGAGAAACTGTTTTGTCAATCGCAATATATCGATCATGACTATAGCGACGCGCCATAATAAACAGGGAAATACCTACAGGAAGTCCATGTTTATTTATACACCAATGTTTATATAAACAAAGCATGTAAACAATGCCATGTCAGGCTGTTATACTTATATACACTTATTTAATTTCTGTAAAGAACATTTTGTGCCTACCGAGTGGGCATGTACCTTTAATGTGGGAAAAAGAACTGGTGGAACAGTGGGGGGGGGGGGGGGGGGAGGGAAACATCGATTGGAAAAAAGTGGCAAAAGGACGAAACAACGGAGGTACGAAATCGCCGAAATTGTCCGTGATATTTACAGACTTTTTCATGTTTTCTGACAATAGAGTTAGCCATATTTGGTTGAAATAAATACTTAGTAATGTAATAAACAGTACTTGTTTTCGGCATCAAAGGATTAATTAGAATATATCGATTTCATATTTAATTCTTTCACACTTTTCGGCGAAAAAGAAAGTTGCAATCATGGGCCTTCCGCATCCGCTGTGTAGGCCACGACATGGTTCGTCAGGTGGCGCCTCGAGTGGGTATACCCACAATCGTAGCTAATGATTGGATGCTATTTTTATTTCGAAAAGCGTCATAAGCTGACAAAAAAGTTTGTAAACAACTACAAAATTTGTTCACCGGGCGACCCAGCTTATTATTTTTTTGCTAGCCCCGACCAAGAAACGACTCATCTGACGCATGTTTGCATGCGTTCGTTTGTCTGGTTGAGAGTATTCGGAGGGAGTAACCTGTCAATCATGCCACTAAGGGCAGTAAGGGCTGCCTTTTCTTACCAGCGATTGGCTGTACTGTATAAATAACTTCGCCACGAGAATAACACGTGTTTTGAACTGACAATTATAGTACCCAGAAGCAATGTTTGGCTAGGGGATTATTGAAACTATCGAACTGTGACGATTATTGTCACAGCGGGTAGGCATGATTTTAGTGAATCGCGTAATGATGTGATGAAAATTTGGTCAAACAATCGGGTGTCATAAAACAAACGGTATTGTAAACAGTTTGGCAGGCCTGCAATTCAGGGTTGGCAATTTCCCGGGAAATAAGAGTATTTCCCAGGACGGCGGGAAATACCGGGAAATACTGGGAAATACCGGGAAATACTGGGAAATACCGGGAAATATGAATCTTGGTGGTCTTTTTAATTCCAAAATGTCAAGATGAGTCTCTATATTCCCCTATATCTAGGTTTATCTGTGTATGATAAGCCACAGGTACATCTGTGAGAGATAAGGCTTCGCAATAAAAAAAAGAAATAATAAGTTTATTTAGAGGAAAAAAACATCATTATTTTCTAGATAATTTCCTTCCCTATATTAAAGTCTATGTAGTATTTGCCAACTGTGTATTTTATTGTATATCAGAACACCCCTCATTACTATAGTAACCTGCCACTAATAAAAGCTGCTTTTGGAATTTTGAGAAAATCCCTGTTGATAACGGATAATCCATGTACAGTGTAAGTGTAATTGTTTTACAACTTGACATGACCATAATACAGACCACCTGGGTTCTTATTATACAGTATGACACAAAAGGTGTGAGAGAAGGCTGACAATTAACAACCTGTTGTCATAGTCTGATGGTTTATTAAAGTATATTAAAGTCTCATCAATGTACATGCAAATAAGTAGACATTAGTAGGCTTTTGGCTAATTTTAATAAAAAAAATTAACGATTTTAGGTACTGTATCTCATACGTACCATCTAGTCTTGGCCCATAGTCTGCACGTTAAATAAATGTCATAATAATAATGCAAATAAGTAATACAAATGCAAAGCATAAAACAACAGTACATTGTCAGTCATATAAGACTTGTAAGAGACTATGTGTATGCACATCATGCATGCTAAGATCATTTATTCTCATTTCTTGATACCGAATATTAGTGTGGGAGAAGGTTGACGAGTAACAGCCTGTTGTCTAAGCATAGTCTGATCATGATGATGTTATCCTTGTGAATTGTATCTAGCAGACACTCAGATGCTTCCTAAAAAATGAAGAAGTAATTTACAAAAAAATAATACAACCAAAATATAAATGTCATGGTTGCCAAATATTCCACCTGATGAGTACCCCTAGTTGGGAATGAAACAGATCTATACATTGTAATTAACCCCTATATCTAATTATTAAGTTGTTGATTGTTTAATTAACTATTACTGAGCTTAAAACTTAATTTAAATAACTTTAATTATCAAATAATAACATGAAAATTCATATTTCCCGGTATTTCCCGGTATTTCCCACTTTGGGGAGTATTTCCCGGGACGGGGAATTCCCGTCCCCGGTATTTCCCGGCCAACCCTGCAGTGCAATTAGCGAGATTTAGGTCAATGCATGGGAAATGGGGATTGTCTGAACAAATTTTGGTTCCAGGTTTTTGTTTTTTTAATTTCTGATATTTTGCGAGTAACAGCCTGTTGTCTAAGCATAGTCTGATCATGATGATGTTATCCTTGTGAATTGTATCTAGCAGACACTCAGATGCTTCCTAAAAAATGAAGAAGTAATTTACAAAAAAATAATACAACCAAAATATAAATGTCATGGTTGCCAAATATTCCACCTGATGAGTACCCCTAGTTGGGAATGAAACAGATCTATACATTGTAATTAACCCCTATATCTAATTATTAAGTTGTTGATTGTTTAATTAACTATTACTGAGCTTAAAACTTAATTTAAATAACTTTAATTATCAAATAATAACATGAAAATTCATATTTCCCGGTATTTCCCGGTATTTCCCGGTATTTCCCACTTTGGGGAGTATTTCCCGTCCCGGGAAATACCGGTATTTCCCGCCGGGAATTCCCGCCCCCGGTATTTCCCGGCCAACCCTGCAGTGCAATTAGCGAGATTTAGGTCAATGCATGGGAAATGGGGATTGTCTGAACAAATTTTGGTTCCAGGTTTTTGTTTTTTTAATTTCTGATATTTTGCGAGATTTTTTTAAGGCGAAGTGAACTTCTCCTTGCCGGACACATAGGGCGGAAAAAAAAGGCGACAACTTCGCTCAAGTCGCCCCCAAAATTGAACCCTGGGCTAATTACTGGGAACCTCGATTGTATTTGAAATTGTATGTACATGTATATATGAAATCAAGTATAATCTACATCAGGGGTTTGAGATTAATGGAAGATAGATAGATTCTTCAATTTTAAACTCGCTCACCGTTTCTGTTATAACCCAATCTTTAAAAAATATTTACTATCACAAAGAAATATGACATGCATATTGCCGTAGCGGTCGCCATTTTGTGTACTCGAGTTCATGATACACGTTTCCCAGCATGCAATTCGTTAATAACATCAACAGCTAAACACTAAAATTCGAGGAATTAGATCAGCATTAATAGTTTTAATGTTGATGTGCATCAAGGTTTAAAAATAGTATCATTTCCAATTACATACACCATTAATCTACTTTTATTGGGGAAAAATGTAATGTACCGTTTTGGTAGACATATTTTATGTCTTGTATAAACAGTGGTGTGCCAACCTACATTGCAGGCTAGTATAGTCCATAATTTGAACATACACAATATGTATTCAGATTGTCATTACTGGTTTTGAGATTACACATTTTTATTTTTAAAGAATATTCCGTGTGTCAAAATTCAAGAGAAAACAAATATTTGCAATAAAACCATAGAGGTGGTGAGGATAAAATACAAATTTAGTATGACATTACCTAGACCGGAAGTCGCCTGTAGTGTAGTATTGAATATGCCAAAAATGTTTACAGCAGGAAAATGTCAGCGCTGGGTACAATTAACTTGATATATGTGTAACTGTGATTAACAAATTTCATCTGTTTTGGGTAACTACCTGAACTTTGTTTGATATTTGACTTGTTGCAATCACAGTTTTGTTGATAAATGAATGTGTTGACAGCAGAAGACACACTTTCAATGTGTTCAGGTTGTTATGGACTGGTAAAATTACACGAGAAACTGGATGTAATCGCAAAAACGAACTTACGTACCTAACATACTTAGGACACAACACGATACCTTTAATGAAATTTGATGTATTAATATTATTTAAAGTTATTATCAGATGATTTCGGTATCATACAGTTCACAAATTGTCAAAATTATGTGCGTATTTGTGTCAAATATGTGGCGTAACGGGATGGAAGCCAGACTCTATAGCAAAGTAAATAATAAAAGACAGATTCTGGAAGTCGGACTTCGTTCATTTCGCACACCTGCAGGCTATAATTACCTCCCCTGTCGAGGAGAGCAGGGGGAAATCTGACCCGTTTCCTGTATAATTTAATAATTTTTTAACGCTTCAAACAACTAAATTCCAATCGCTGAATCAAATTTAAATGCAGATTTATAATGTTAAATGGCCATTAAAAAATATTCTTATCACCATTTAGTATTTTCGTAGTTCTAAATGTGAAATATTCTGGCATAAAAATGATGTATTTTAGAGCAAAATGTATCGACTTACCCCCAAACATATCGGGTCACATGACTAGTGATACGTCACACCGACTTCTAGAATAATGGAAAATAAAAGTTAACAAGAAATGCGGATGCCACCTGCAGCATATTTGAGAAACTGTGACAAAGTGGTTAACCGAAAAGTGTGACGGACAGACAGACGAATGGACAGACGGACGGTCCAAACACTATATGCCACCCGTTTCTTCGAAACCCGGTGGTATAAAAATGATATAGAGACAAGGCACATTAGTCTAGGGCCAATTGATCTGGTGTGTTTTAGGGCACACCAAGTCAAGATTGTTATAAAGGCTGCCAATTGGGGTATAATCAGTGTGGGGCAGGCACACGTTTATACGTTATGTCGCTGGCGATACAGTTTCAGTTCTTTCAGTACTTTGATTTAGAAACCAAAGCACATCCATCAAGAGATAAAATACAGCTTTACCCATGACCTGCACCCTGCAGATAGCACACGTGTCACACTCTACGTCCCAGCTCCACATCGCTACAAGATTCCACTTCTTTAGGGTGAACATTTTGTCGGGCTTCTGCGCCGCCTCTCGATCTACGCCACTTGATTGCTCGACTTCCATTTCGTCGGCCATTTTTATGAGTATGTAAATAGGCGATCCATAAAAGCCGGTACCTCCCGGAGAAAGGCCGGTACCTTTAAGTTGTTAGAGTCTCCGCCGCTGTATGCATATGTCGTTTTAGTAAGTACAGTGGAACCCCTCTAAACCGGACACTCGGGATATAGATGTTTAATTTAGATGTGTTTCGCTATTATGTACCTCTGATTACAATGACTTTTAGCAGCAGGGGAGGGGGGAAGGGGGACAGACTTTTGAGAAGAACCCTCCCTATGGGCATGCATCCAGGCCCCACTCATTTTTCCTGGATTCCGCCGCAGAGGAACCGGTGCATGGGGGGGGGGGGGGGGGGGTGGGGGGGGGGGGGGGGGGGGGGGGGGGGGGGGGGGGGGCGGGGGGGGGGTGGGGGGGGGGTCAGATTTTTTTTTCTAGCATCGCAGCGCATCCGCCGCGCCTCCCAGGCACCCTTTCCAAGACCAAAATAAATACTATGGAGAGCCCTAGTAGTATACACAATGGGGTTCCTGGCGCACCTCCACCTAGACCCCCCCCCCCCCCCCCCCCGCTGACGGGCCCCAAGCCCGAGCGTAACCAAGGTTGCAACCAAACACGTAAGACTTATATACATAGTTAGCACAGCAGCAGCCTCCGTCATACCAAAATTCCCTTTTACACGAAAGCATGTCAATGATATACCAATCGAGATTAACACAGTGCAATAATGAATGGTCAGCAATTGCGCTTGAAGGAAAGTCGGTTAACCGGAGCTCTGTGGGAAGAGCTGCATCAAGGAATTCTGCAAGGTCCATCTGATGAGGATTCGGACGGGAAATAGGATTTCTGTACCTTACAGGTCTTTTGGCAGAGGAGTGCAGAGCGCTTCATGTGTCGGGCTTGTGGCAGGGAATCTGTCCGCACCAAACTGATTACTAGAGAGAAGAGGGCTCGGAGACAGTTCACACTGGTTATGTGCGAACTTAGTTCACTTCAAACTCCCATTTAGAGAATAACACTATATTAGATATACCCACAAACATGGATATAATTATATACATAGACCAACTGCTCGCAGAAATGCAGGCACCGAGCCTCTCCATGCGGTTGTCCAGAACATCATGGATGAGCCCATCCCAAAAGCAGCGAAGAGGCGATTGCTCAAGCCCTTGCTTCCAATTGCAAGCAGCTATCGGCCCTCCCCGAAACTCCCGACAAGCATCCAGAGGGAACGCAAGGCTATCATTGCCGAAGAGTTTGACCCACTTCATCCCTCAAAAACGATCCGAAAAACCCAGGCCTACCAGAGATTCTAGAGTTGTTTGATGTTGCAAGGAGGACGGATGGGCCAGGCTTCAGGCGGACCCCCTGGGTAATAGGGAATTACCTGCGAGGTTGGCAGATAGATGTGCCTGAAGAACATCGAGATCCAAAAACCTTCATGGAGGTTGTGCACCCCCAGATTCGCCGAAAACTCGAAGAAGAGATCCTGGCTCTCAACGGGGTCAGGTTTCAGCTTGCTCTTAAAGGTACATGCCCACTCAGTAGACACAAACTGTTCTTTATATCAGAGATATCATCTGAGACATTTTCTGGCAAACACACATTCATTCACCATTACCCCACGTATTGATTAGCATTATTATACATTTTATATCAGACGTAACTTTCTACACTGATATCAGGGGCGATAACCGTGTTTCCTTAAAAACGGACATTACTATTTAATACTCTGTATATGTATTTTTTTGCTATGCAATTATCATAATTTATAATCTGTCGAAAATATTATTTTTTCAGGTGACGCATTTAATTAGTATAAATAATAATAATAACCTGCCTCATTTGCATATGAAAATAGCCTGATACAAACGTGCGTCACTATCGGTAACATACATATTACTAAATTATTATACCTGTATAGCGGCCACTCGTAATTTTTAGAACTGGTGGACTAGTGACACTATTATACACTTATTTCATTGCTATAAAGAACATTTTGTGCCTACTGAGTGGGCATGTACCTTTAATATCTAAGACAAACCCGATGGTACTGAGGAGCTCACAGACCCCGTGCTCGGCCGTAAACAAGAAGCTGTTCTGAAGGCTCATGAGATCAAAGAGGCACTAGACAAGGCATTCCCTAGTATCCTGGAGACGCTCGAAAAAATGGACGCAAAGAGGATCAGGGTGTTCGACAGAGTGCAGACGGTTTGGCTGGACATCGCCCTATACCAGTCTCTGAGGGGTGGCTCATACATTTCACTACCAGCGAATCAATGCCTTCGGTGGGCCTTACGGTCTGCCCTCTTTCCAGCGGCTAAGGAGCCACAAAGACCTTCCAAGTATCCAACGGAAGACGGCACAGGGATCGACGCCCCCCATACCCATCTCCCAGATTGAGAAGGTCGAAAAACAAAATGACCTGGCGATCAACGTATTCGGTTTGGATAAGGGGGTCATAGTCCACAGGCTCAGCAAACAACCGGAAGTCCGAAGGACAATAAACCTTCTGCTAATTGAGAAGGCATACAAATTCCACTACACATGGATTAAGGACCCCAACCGACTACTGTATGACCAGAGCAAGCACCCGGAGCGTAAACACTTCTGCGATCGCTGCCTCCATGGCTACACCCGGGAAGACTTGCTGGAGGCCCACAAGCCCGAGTGCCACGGGATCGGACAGACGGCGGTGAGGGTGGAGATACATGAACAGGGAAATAACAAGCTGAGCTTTCAGAACCGCCACAAGCACATCCCAGCCCCCTTCATCATCTACGCCAACTTCGAGGCACTCGCCACAAAGACTGAGGGCCCAGAGCTCGACCCAGCAAAAGGCAATACACAAAGGACTCAGCATCACGAGGCATATAGCTACTGCTATGTGGTTGTGCACTTCGATGGCCACACAGAGCCGCCAGTGGAATACAGAGGGCATAACGCAGCAGAGCATTACCTTCAAGCAATACAGGAAGAAGAGGGAAAAATTAAGGCATGCGAGAGGACTGGCGAGCTTACATCATAGCCACGACCTGCATGGTGTGTGAGAAACTACTTGATGGATACCTCTGTTTGGGACCACTGCCACATCACCGGGCAGAAAAGAGGGGCGACCCACACCGCCTGTAACATCAAAAGGCTTCACCCACGGACCATAACTGTAAAATTTGCCAATATCAGCCAATGGGGGTAATGAAAGAAGACGTTGGAAATCTCTAATACTAGGATGGCATTTTGACCTTCCGGCGGCCATCTTGGATGACGTAATCATCCGATTTCGACAAAAAAAATGCTACATAATGAATGTCTTGTCGATACCTTCGATTTGATAAATGACAGGTCCATATTCGGTCAAATGTGAAATTTTAACAAATCTGAAAGAGCGTTGAATATCGATCATTCCTGCCAAGTTTCGTTGAAATCGGTCTGGCGGTTTGTAAAAAGAAAAGTGAAAGTGAATGGGTTTAACGTCCCACCAACAGCTAGGGTCATATAGAGACGGGACCACATTTTAAAGTCTCGTCCGACAGACCAGTGGGATGGAAATACTATGAAAGTATTTTTGATGCCTAAGGCGAGGTTTGAACCCACAAACTCCGGATTGGAAGTCAGGTGTTCTTACCTCTAGGCCACAATCCATCCCAAGGTTCGTAAAAAGAAGATTTGTTAAGTCTTTGACCTTCGTAATAATATAATACATGTAATTATATATTCTCACGAACTGTTAGACCGATTTCGATGACACTTGGCATGAATGATTGATAGTCAATGCTCTTTCAGGTTTGTTAATATGTTGACCCCGGTATCCAAAATGGGCCGGGCCAGAGGGGTCAAATTCAAATCTGACCAAATATGGTCATGTCATAATTATATCAAATCGATCACTCTGGAACATATTTTTTGTCGACATTGGATGATTACGTCATCCAAGATGGCCGCCAAAAGATCGAAAGTACCATAAAAGCTCTTTAGTAAGACTCTTAATTTCAAAATGTTGGGCCATAAGCCTAATACTATCCACATTATATAAAGATGTTTGCATATCATATAATGAACAATGCACATCATGTAAAGAAGTGTGCACATCATGTAAAGTAGTGTGCACATCATGTAAGGTAGTGTGCACATCATATAATGAACAATGCACATCATGTAAAGTAGTGTGCACATCATATAAAGTAGTGTGCACATCATGTAAGGTAGTGTGCACATCATATAATGAACAATGCACATCATGTAAAGTAGTGTGCACATCATATAATGAACAATGCACATCATGTAAAGTAGTGTGCACATCATATAAAGTAGTGTGCACATCATATAATGAACAATGCACATCATATAACAATTTGTACATCATATAATGAACAATGCACATCATATAAATAAGTTTGCTCATCATTTAATGAAGTTTGCACATCACATAATGAAGAACGCACATCATATAAAGAAGTTTGCACATCATAAAAGAAGTTTGCACATCATATACTGAACAATGCACATCATATAAAGAAGTTTACACATCATGTAAGGAAGTTTGCACATCATATAATGAATAATTCACATCATATAAAAAGTTTGCACATCATATAATGACCAATGCACATCATATAATGACCAATGCACATCATATAAAGAAATATGCACACCATATAAAGAAGCTTGCACATCATATAAACATGTATCTGCATATAAGGCAGCTATTGCGTTCCATATGTATCCATGCATGCGTAAGTATCATTCTCATTGCAAGCGCGCGAATTAGCATTCAGCCGGTCATTATAATTTCACCGTGACATCGAGATATAGTTATTATATGTATTTGCATACACTATTATATATCATAGACTGAGCAAGAAAAAACAACTTTACTGTCATTAATGTGTAATAACTTTTTTTTATTTCTACGTGTATATACACGCTACCTGTGTCGAAATGTCGGTCAAGAGTGCCCATACCTTGTGTGTATCTGATTTGTTATCATCGGAAAATCTGTAATGATCGAATCGTCAAAAAGTCGTTTCGAGCCATTTGCACGTGCTCGTGCTCAATGAATGGACAATTCAGTTTGGCCTACCTGAGCAGACAAGTCATTCGGTACTAAGCCAAAAACATAGACAAGTTTGTTTTGACAGATATATGCCGCGTTTATCACTAGTGCAGAGAAATCAGGAAATTGGTATGCTTCGAGCTGGCATTGCTCCCGTTGCCGTCAGTAGATTGTTTTGTTGCAGCCGCATAACCATTTTCAATTTGATTACGCGTATGCAGCAAACTGGGGATGTAGTCTGGATGCCAAAGCTGGTGTTTTAGCGGAACCCTGACGAGACTGATATAGTTTCTTTCTCGGTTGATTCTGAAGCTCACCATGCCACATACACAGAAACTGCCTGGTAAATTGGAGTTACCCTTGAGTATTTGTCAAAATACAAGATGGCCGCCAACATGGCAGCCAAAGCGAATTGTCTACCAAAATGGTGAACCACTTGTCAGATTCTGGTGATCTTAGTGTCGATTTGTAGGCTTTTTGACATGATGCCCGATGCATTGACCATTGTTATTTTGGCATAAAGCATCAATGTGACGATATACAATCAAGGTAAAGGGGCTTTTTGGCCACACAATAGTGTTAGTTTTCGGTCATATGGCTGACATTTCCCCATTAATATAGTGCCAGATGATGTGTAAAGCAGCAGTACTGGTTTCCAGCAATATATGTATGTACTAGATATAAACAATATCAGATGAGCGCGCTTTCAAATCCATGCTTGGCAAGTGTCCGGCCAACGCGAAACTTTCACAAAGTACACCTGATTGCGCAATATCATTGACGCTAGTATCCTGTATGGCGACTCATTACATGTCGGTCTACAAGACCAAATGAACATTGATGACAGATTCCAAGTGTATTGCCACAGACATTGTATCTACACATATCTAGCATGTGCATCAGCCTACCGTCTGTCGGTTGATATAAAGTATCCGCCTACTAAGCGAATAAGACGCTCTAACATTCCGATCTGTCAATTCCGAGAACATTGTTTCTACTGTGGTCAGGACTGTTGTATTTAAAAGGATAAGAAGAATCATAATCGATCGGTACCGGCACATCTGGTGACGGAGATCGACACACATGAAATTGATGAAATGGGAGAACTCATAATGATCAAGAACAAGGCACTGACGCAGTGTGAAGTGCGTCAGGACACGTGGGCAGACGAGGTGAGATTGTGTGTCACAGGCGCCCCTAGTGACTTACATGCGTCCGACGCCAGATATCACAAGGACTGTTTGAGTAGGTAATTTAGTAACACGAATCTTCCCGGTGGTCGCAAGGGATCCTATGATAATGACACCAGCGAACACCACAGTCGGCAGGTATAAGGCAGCTCATCACCGAGATGCAATCTGGGATTCAGTGGAATTGCAGGGAATATTTACAGACATAGTGGGTATAGTAGCTCTATCAAACGATCCGATTCACTGAGTTGGATAGATCAAAATTGTCTGGTCATTCTCTCGACACATGGGTAGCGCAAAATCGTCATGTTCCGGGACAACGCTAAGGCTACACTGAAAGTGAAAAAAGGACAAGGACGAGATGGATGATATAGCTGCTGCTCTTGATGTTATTGTCAGACGCAAAAAGGCAGAGGTAGTCGAAATAGTCTATGAAAAGGGCAAGTACCATTGACGAATATCCAACACTACTAGTGTGTTGCGCAAACACCTGACTCCTCTTCAAACAGCTCTTGGTGTGTTAATTCGTCGTAAAAAGATCATCAATCATATGATGGACTATAACGTCACATGCACATATGAGGAAATGCGTAGATTAAACAAATCATCCGCAGTGTCGAGGTACCTTAAGCAGAACAGAGAAATGAGAGCCCCTATCTCAGTGGACGGACTGATACAACACATTGCGGATAATTTTTACGCGGATATGTCGAGCCCAAATGGGAAAGTATCTACACACGCACTCGTCACTCGTCACTCGTCCCCGAGTCCGACGCCACCACTGAAACTGAAACTTCCCCTCGTATATCAAATGAAGACATGAAGAATCCAATCCACTTCAATGAAAACGAAGAGGCTTGATACCATTCATCGTAGAGGGGAACCCACTGTCACATGCAGTCCCACGATCGAACCTGTCAGATCTTCTATGCGAAGCAGAGTGTGTCTTGCGCACGAGCTGGAGACATGTATTTGGAATTTCTCAAGGTAACACAGTATATATTTTGGTAGGCAACTTGTCAGTATTCGACACATCCATCACCGGCATGCATGACTTGAAGGAATTTATTTTACACATATTCGTATGTTTGTTATGTCTCACAAGCATACGTTTATGTAGTCGTCAACAGGGATACATGTCAACTACCTCCCATTTACTGATGCCAAACTATCTGACCCGTCCACCATCCTCACATCGATGATGAAGGTGAAGAGACTCACAAATGCGAAAGGGTAGCACTGGGTCGTATACACTACGGATCAGCAACTGTACAATGTATGATATGGAGCGATATTGAGAAGTTCACCACGTTCATTACTCGCCTCGATGGGATGCACTTTCTTATGAGCTTCATCGGAACAGTTGGTGCGATTGCAGCATATAGTGGTTTGGTGGAGGTGCTCGAGTCAGCATTCTCAGGGGTGGCCAAGATGCTGTCAGAGGAGGAAATTCCACACAATATCAGAGATTGGAGGATGCTAACTGAGGAGCTACTACATGATGTGGTAAAATCACCTGCGATTCAGTCAATGGACGACGTCTAATCCACCTGCAACGTCTTTCTGAGATGAGTCGTACATTGAAGTTGTGGATACACGTGGATAAACGATAATCATTCGCCCTACACTTATAATGATGAAGTTTGTGCATGCAGAGCGTGAGAGCGACTCTCAAGGCAGTGAAAGAAGCTCTACCTTACTTCTTCAGCGCTGGCCATATAAACTATGCGCGGTACGGAGTCCACTGTTTACTCCAGATGGATGATGCTACCAGATGAAATGCGTGATCAATTTGAAAGGGTAGAGCACGTCGTAATATTGTCAGCCAAATATCCATTGTTTTCTAAATAATACTAAATATAATTTATTCTATTGTTCCACAGGCGCAGTCTCCTTTCGTTTGTTGGGAGACTCCACCCTACCGGTGACATCCTATGACCAGGTGATTGAAGAGGCAGCTCGATTCACCTTTGCCTGCTACAACCAGACTGGCAAGAAGACCCTGGCGGAAGCGAGAGTCGATGAGTGCTTTCGAACCCCCCAAGCTCTGCTAGCTTCTCCCAACCCCAGAAGCATTTCGATCAAATGCCCTCCGAACCCACTATATACCAGCTAGCTGTGTGGCACAACGCATTTCAGCCCAATCCACCATCTCTTGACCCCACTGACCATGGTTGGTCATGTACCGCGTGCTCCACTTATCCCCACAATCGTCCCACTTCACGATGATTTTGCCCCAGTGGGACTCCTGTAAGGGCGGGGACGCCTGCAAAAACAAGAGTGGATCGTCTGTTTAACTCTTACATAATGTACTTAACAGAGTCACCGTGAACATAGCCACAAAAGACAATGCTATCGCGACAAATGTGACTATTTCAAAACAATATATACGGAGTAGGAATCATCAGAAACCGACAACACGGCGATAGGATCATCAAACTCTTCAAGTGAAGTGTTGCCAAATAACCATGAGCAATACATTGGGCATAATTGAAAGCATACAAATTGACACTAATATCACCATAATCTGACGAGTGGTTCACAATTTTGGTAGACAATTCGCTTTGACGGGCATCTTGGCGGCCATCTTCGATTTTGAAAAATGCTCAAGGATAACTCCCATTTACCAGGCAGTTTCTGTTTATGTGGCATACTGTGCTTCAGAATCAGTCGAGAAACAAACTATATCAGTCAAGTCACCCTATATAGTGGTCTGGCCACCAGACTAATGTGGCTGATCGTCCTAGGGCAGGGCGATCGCGTGTTACAACGCGTTACGTCAACATCGGGCAATCCGACTAACGCATTTACGCGATATGTTCCAGCCGGCAACCGTTATGGCAAGCCAATACCGCGTGTCCGGGTCTAAGACGACAGGAACGACATGTAAGGGCGTACAGGCCATACACTGACAGTATTTTGACGAATCGTCACCGCCGTGCCAGACTGCAATGGACGAGGCGTCACCGTCATTGGCGTCGACGTGACTGGGATACCGTACTGTTCAGCGACGAGTCGCGCTTCAATCTCAGCCACGCCGACGGCCGGCAGCGAGTGTATGGCCGTAAAGGTGAACGCTACGCACAAGTGAGCGTACGTGAGAGAGAGACAGGTTTGGGGGTGGTGGCGTCATGGTCTGTGGAGGTATTATGGGAGGGCGTAAAACAAGACTCATTATCTTTCGTGGAAACATGAATGCCGCTCGCTACATAAACGAAATTCTTACTGCAGAGGCGATCTCTTTTCTGCAGAGACACGGCCCAGGAACATTCCAACAGGACACTGCGCGTCCAGCCACTCCAAACCATTTGGCTGCTAGCAACATCAACGTTTTGCCGTGGCCAGCTGTCTCCCCAGACTTGAATCCCATAGAACACACATGGGATGAGCTGGGGAGACATGTGCGACAACGGCATGTGCCGAACAATGTGAACGAGCTAGCCAACGCACTAGTCACAGAATGGAACGCTATTCCCAACGCCGTGGTTCAACATTATGTCAATTTCATGCGACGTCGCGTCAACGCACCAATAAACACACGTGGTGGACACAACATATATTAAACAGATAACATATCTCATCGATAACATCAACCAGAAATGCAAAGCGAATTTTTTTTTGGAAACTTGTGTTTTTCAGTTTTGCACCTTGTTCCCTTAATCATAACTTTTTGATTTCCAACAGAAATGCAGATGTGTTTCCAAATGGTCACTTGACATATACATATTAACATCATTGATATATCTCTTGAAATGACCTAGATATGAACACACTAGGTACAGTAAAGTTTCTATTTTTGCTCAGTATATATTCTTTCAGTAAGTGGGCGCCTTATACTTATAGCTCTGTATATTTGAATTGATTCATGCCTTTTTGAACAGCGTTTCAGCAATTTACAACTGATGCTTGTGAAAACTACCGGTCTGCTGTGGGTCTCACTGTACTGCCATGGGTCTCCCTGTGCAGCTATTGCATCTAGCCCTAGATGGGCGGCCCGTCTGTTAAGGACCCGTTCTATACCTGATCATCGTTTGATTCAAAGATAATTGCTTCGTAAATGTGATAGAATATATGTATAACATATATGTGAATACTGCCTCGTTACTGTATCCTATACGGTACAAGGAGTGGCCAAGTCGGCCATCTTTGTGTGTTCAAGCCATCAGACTGTTTCATCTGTTCTGTCGTTTGACACAGAACTAACAATGTGAAGTAGAACATATGATATAATGTAGCTAATCACATGTAGTAAAGCCAGGAGAACTGACTCCTATCAATTATATTACACCAAACTGTAAAATATGTCAGTTTTCCGGATAGGTTTGTGCCTGTATTTTTAACAACATGAACCACCATTATAAATATCCTCATACACAGAAAATCGCACAGTGTATCACTTTTGCCTGGCAAACCAAATAAACGCTAAGTGACATCCATTTTAGATTTCACAATGTTTAAACATAGTGAAATATAAAATGGATGCCACTTAGCGTTTAGTAGAAACCAATTCCTTGATAAAGGCCTTGTGCCGAAAAGTAGGAAAAGTGTGTTCCTGGCTTTTGCAGAATTGTATTATTGCGGAAAGATTATTATAATATTTATAGCTAGCCGTTGTCATATCTGTCTATTGTGTATTACACCAAATTTTATTTGGTTTACTGTTATATTATTTGATGTATGTGTCAAACGCACGAAGTGGTGAAACTGTACGATGGCTTGTACATACAAAGATGGCGGAGATGGAAACTCAGTGCTTCATATAGTATACAGAAACCAAGACAAAATTCACATATGTTATATGCATATATCACATCACCCTTATGAAGCAATTATCATTGAAGTCAAGTGTATCTATATATGACCTATTACCTTATGGTACGGGGCGCAAAGTGGGACATGGCTCAATTTTGTCAACAAAATTCATTTTTGTACCTATAAACTTGACAAAAACAAAACACAATTAAATATATACTGATTTTGTCAACAAAATTCACTTTTGTGCCACAAAACTCAATTCTGTGTCACAAAATTCACTTTTGTGCCACAAAACTCAATTCTGTGTCACAAAATTCAATTCAAACAAAACAAAATTAAATATATACTGATTTTGTCAACAAAATTCACTTTTGTGCCACAAAACTCAATTCTGTGTCACAAAATTCAATTCAAACAAAACAAAATTAAATATATACTGATTTTGTCAACAAAATTCACTTTTGTGCCACAAAACTAAATTCTGTGTCACAAAATTCACTTTTGTGCCACAAAATTCAATTCTGTGTAATAAAATTCAATTCTGTGTCACAAAAAATTCAATTCTGCATACGTTTCGTATACGTATTTGCATACGTTTCGATTCTGTTGCCCAAATATGGCACACGCATGTAAGAAGGACTACCATTGGTCAGATACAGTATGACAAAAATGTGGCCTGAATAATATGTATACAAATATATCAGCAACAAACATGATGGAACTTGGATGGAAAATAACATTTTGTGAATTGGTTGCCATGACAACCGTTTATTGTAATTATGTATTGACTATGTACATACATTTAATAACGCTATCCCAATGTTGGTTACTTGAAATAAAACGATGCTGTTGTTAAAATGTTTATATAAACTAGTTGTTATTTGGCCGCCCTGGCATCCGCATACATGATTAGTCACAATAAGATTCTTGGATAGAACTAGAGGTATATATTTTGTAATCATAATATAACAAAAATAACTGTCCATAAAGAAGTATAATATCAGGCGTGTAGCTGCATTAAGGCACTGCAGGCCCGGGCCTGCAGAATTTTCGAGAAAATGGAAAAAATAATGTGCCAGAGTGCATCATTTACCTTCTAGTTTCGATTTTTTTACTGACTTACTGACCCCCCTAGCATACTCGCACCAACGGTGCTCGAAGTAGTCAACCGGGCCTGCAGATTCAAATTGGCTAGCTACGCCCCTGAATATTGATATATTGGGTTATATTTTCGCATTGAAATATTTAAATCTGCAAGTGTACTCCACCATCTAGTAAAATGGACTAAGACCGATCTCAACCAATCAACGTAGAGATGACATAGTTTATCAGTTACGCAAACTAATTTTTGTGGACAAAACTGACTTTTGTGGACAAAACTGAATTCTGTCCCACAAAACTGAATTTTGTTCACAAAACTCAATTCTGTCTTACAAAATTGAATCCTTTATAACAAAAATGAATTTTGTATATCAGAATTTTACATAATTGGATTTTGTGATTTTTAGTGTTACAAAGCTCAATTTTGTCTGGACAAAATTGATTCTGTGCACATAATTAACCTATCCTGCATAGCGCCCCGTATATGGGTCTCAATGTTAGTATGCATGACTTACCATGCTTGTATACATATGTCCCGTCCCGTCTATTGTACATATCCGCCGTGCATTGTATATTCGTATTCATGTTGTAACATGACCTGACTATTCGCAGTACACCTAAATTCACCGCCTGCTTATATACGTCCTTTATATTTTCATATCATCCCTAAAATTCATTCAGAATCTACGAAATAAACCCTAGGACTGTATGGAGCCCCGCAGGGGACATGGATATTTTTTAAATTAATTCGTTCCCACGAAATAACAATTCGTTCCCTCAAATTACAATTCGTTCCCTCGAATTAACAATTCGTTCCTACGATATAACAATTCGTTCCCACGAATTAACAATTCGTTCCCGTGGGAACGAATTGTTATTTCGTGGGAACGAATTGTTAAATTGAAGGAACGAATTGTTAATTCGTGGGAACGAATTGTTAATTTGTTGGAACGAATTGTTAAATTGAGGTAAAGAATTGTTATTTCATGGGAACGAATTGTTATTTCGTGGGAACGAATTAATAAACAAAATAATTGTACGTCCCCTGCGGGGCTCCGTATTTTACCGCCCATACAAATGTGACAATAGCATCCATCGAAACGTGTGGATTAATACTACAACGGCGGCTCCATCAATGACAGTTCAATTGCACGGTCGTACTACTGTATATAAAATTTTCAGTCAGTATAAACTGTGAACAAATTGATCAGTTTCGGCAGGATTGAATAAGTAACTCTCCGTGCTCAATCGGCATTTGCTGTACATGTAGCACTTCCTAGTAGGACGTGACTACACAGTTTGAATAGACGTGTTTTTTGTCATAAACTATTCTTTTGTATTCGGTACGCGATGACATTGATTTCAATAGATCTATAAGTAGAATATGTTATGCGGAACAGTAAAGTGTTTTAAATCATAAAGTATGGCTATGGACACGTCCCAGGTATGTATGAAGTTGTGTATTCATTGTATATTTAGTAATTAATGTATAACTATATAAAGCCAGTTTATTGTAGATATGTGAATGTGTTGCTTTTAATATCGACAAATTGCAATTATAGACAATAATACCAGCTACAATAGAGACCCGTCCTCTGTCTTACTGACTGTCTTATATGTGGCTGTGACTGGAGAAATGGGGCTTATGGGTTTTGTCACCAGTGTAGCTTCTGATCAGTAGCACAACCATGTATGCTGATAACGATCTATATTGCTTGTTGGAAGCATGATTGGTGTTTCATTGATGGAATGGCGAACAGTGCAGATCCTGATCAGACTGTGCGGATTTTTTATCAACATTTAAGAATGAGCCTTAGTTTTTAAATTTCGTGAAATTTGGTCCAATATTGATTTTATTGCGAAAAAACAATTTCCCGATGTTATATCCCCATAGAGTGAAGATGTCTATGGGGATTTGACATGGGAACTTTTTCTAATTTCAGAAATAGTGGGCCGATTTTAAAAATTAAACTTTCGGTTCCGTAGTTCAAGCTATCTATTTCCTAGCTACAATAGTTGCCTACGATATGGTTGGAGAGATATCGTAGTTGGGTAGCAATTTTGTTTCTATCTATTTCCACGCCAGTTTCGGAGTCAAATGCCATTGTTTTACTCCGCCCACAGCTTCTCCACCTCCTTTTCCTCCATGTTAAATTCCCATAGACAAATAGATTTTTCGCAATAAAATAAATATTTGACATAATTTCACGAAATAAAAATAAGGCTCATTCTTAAATTTTGATAAAATGTAATATTATCGAAAAAGATATTATTTTTGCATATTGTTTGTATGGCTGTAACATGTGGGCATGTTTCGTGACAGACAGTATACATGTATATGCATATGGCGAATGACAGCTCAACTGTCCAACTCTGCATATATTTGTATCAATAACGCATGCATATATGTGAATGTTTACTGGTTTTATAAATATAAGCTTTTAGCATTGTTCAGCACAATGTGCATGTAACTAACTTGTAGACAATGAAGAACTGAAGAAGTTACTTACGACGTTAGACTAGTGATAGTAAGGCGACTATAGCTGTAAATCGCCATATTTGTCATGCTCGTGTCTTTGGTACATATAGTCGCCACCCTGTCCGTCCGTCCGTTTGTCCGTCCGTCGGTTTGTCTGTCCGAGGTTTGCGTTAAACCTTTCAGGTACACGTACGTATTATCTCTGTAAACAGTGGGATTGGCTGGGAACTTCCTATATTTACATGTATCAGGTAACCTACCCTGTATTGACCGAATACGTACTGACTGATAACATCCGGGTTACAACGAAGTGAACACTGATGTTCCATTGGTCGGACGATGTCACGTGATATTACCGAATGACGTCAGTATAATGACGCAACGTAAACAAGTCCGCGTTCTGTCCATAGATAGCGACGTCTTCTGTGGTCATTTTCGTCTTCTGTGGTCATTTTCGAGGATAAAACGTTACCTGATAAATAGAATCAGGCTACTGTATTTTGATATCAATTTTATCAGGCTCGGTTAGCCTTGCCTGATAAACTTGACATCAAAAGACAATAGCCTGGTATTCTCTGCGAATTAATAATTATCCATAGTTTCATTATGTGGCCCTGTGCCCAAGGTCAAGGTCAAAGGACTTAGAAGTTTGCATTACTATTTATTTTTTCGATTAAAGTTTTGAGGGGTACACTGGTAGTGAATTTTACTAGGTTAGCTCCCTTGGAGCTACCTAGTATAGTAGTCTTAGAGATGGAATGTCAACTATTTCTACATTTAAAACTACCATTATGAGTGTTTCACTGAATTTTACTGAATTAGCACATGGAAACTAAAAAATAAAGCACATAGTCTGAATTATTTAATTATATATTTACATGATAGTTAATGTTTTATCATACTGTGCCATTACACAATAGTTAACTAATTATGGCATATAAAGTAAATTTATTGAATATCATCCGAATTTTGGGGGAAACTAGGGCGCTGTGTGTGTGTTTTTTTTAATGAAAGTTGTAAATAATGTTGACAAACAATAATTAATGATTTATCTTCAAATACAAAATAATCTGGCATTACTCTTTATGATTATATACTGTAAATCAGTACTTAATTTTATATTGCCTGATGATCTCTTAAGAGAGCTGCTGGACACACCAAGGTATATACATACCTTAACTATACATAAAAGCATAAATAAGTGAGGGATAAAAATAAGCTAACATTGTTTCATTCCATCTTATAGCACATTAATGTGTATAGGAGGGAGCAAATACGTTTTTATAGCTTATTTTTTTCTCTCACTTATTGATGCTTTTTTCTATATTTAATGTATTTATAGACCATGGTCCGCCACTTCAACCTGTGGCCGGACACATTCCACATCTGACACACCGATGCTGTGTATTGAGGGAGCAACTGCTGATTAGATTCAGCCGCTGGTTTTTCGGCTCACATTCTCTCCCAGGCACAGAGGTGAAACGCTTGAATAGTAAATTGAATCTGTTGATGTAGCTGGGTGTCAGACTTCACCAGTGTGGGTGTCTTCATAAATGTTTAGTTAGTATATCTTTATTATTTGAAAATAGAATGGATTGATGATGAACATCAATTTTAATTGTTAGATTATATAAGTTAGGTCGGAAGATTTTCGGATGTGCGAAGCCATGTACACTTCTGTGTTTTCAAATTGATTCACGTAGTACAACAACAATGGCGCATCCTTGAGTTCGCGTGAACTGTCTGACATGTGGCACACATATTTCCCGTGTTGAGTGTAATATCTATCAAAATACAAACAAAGGCGAACTTCATTTGTATGTTTCTAATAATTATCAAAATATATGTAAAGTGTGCGAAGCCACGTACACTGACTGTATATTTTTGTATTTAAATGTTCTGATTTTCCTTCTTCCCTACACATGAAAAATGGGATTTGACCCTGTTAAACCGACCTAAAATGACTTTAGCCGATGATAAGCCATTAAACATCATTATATACATAAATAATATTTGTTAGTAATATTGTGGAGCTATCCTAGTTTCAGTATTTTCAGTACTTTGATTTTGTTCTGAATGACGATGTACTTGCATGTTTTATTGTTTTAGTAATGTAGAATACATGTGAGCTACCACTTGTAGCCAGTACATATTACTTTGATCGCAGACGGTTTGACATACTTATTAGTCTTGCGGAACACCCAATATTATTGAACAACTTACACCATGTAATAATATAACTTTAACATTAGGCAGAAGTTTTTACATGTGTTATAGTGTTTGCAATTTGTATTGCATAATTGTAATCGTCATTGAGCATGAAACATTGTAAGCAATAAATAGAATTACATTCATAATTGCTTTTGAAATCTGACAATATAATGATACCTAAATGCACAATTATGGTATATAAAACCAATTGTGAATGTCATTGTACCTTCCGACATCTGCGTAATTTCATGAAATACGTTTAAAAAAAAAATACAATATTTTCCGCAAATAGCGTCAAAAGTTGACAACACTTTCAGGGTACATGCGGAATTATATACTCTGAAAATATTGTCAACTTTTAACTTTATTTATGAAAAATATTGTACATTTTGTAAACGTATTTAATGAAATTGCGCAGATGTCCGAAAATCCCATGTCTCATATATAGTGGATCGTGACTTTCGCGTTGCAGTTTTCACATCAGTCTGTAGCGATCATGACATTCGTTCACAAATTTTAAAATTGTCACGGCTCATACTCAACCATTTGCTTACGTGATTTATTGACAAGCATGGAATTCGAGTACATTCTTGAAACGTTTCATTACTCATTTCGATGTTCTGTACAACAAAACATACTATATACATCAAATTTCCAAAACATGTACACGGCCGTTCTTCATATACCTGACATGTTGTCTAGTTTACATTAAAGTAGGCACACACTGTTCAGGCGCGGATCCAGGATTTCGGGTTAGGTGAGGGGGGGGGGGGGGCGTAACTATTTTGCAATACTTGACTATATTATCGAACGTGCTAGGGGGGTCCGGGGGCATTCCCCCCAGGATTTTTTTTGAAATCTACATCGCATTTCCTGCGTTCTGGCGCATTTTGGAGCGAAAAAAAACCCCAATAAACAATAAATTCACAACGGGAAGTTCAACGTATACACGTGCCTTGTAAATTGTAAACTGTAAACAAATTTTACTCGGCGAATTTTAGGGGGGGTGGGGGGGGAGAGAGACATTTTCTAGCAAAATAAACATTCATTCACCATTACCCCAGGTATTGATTGGCAATATTCAGTATACATTGTATATCAGACGTAAAATGTCAAACTGATATCAGAGGCGATAACCGTGTTTCTTTAAAAGTAAACGGACATTACTATTTATAATATGTCGAAAATATTATTTTTTCAGGTGACGCATTTAATTATTATAAATAATTAAAAAATGTCATGCCTCATTTGCATATGGAAATAGCCTGATACCACCGCGATTCACTATCAGTAAAATAAATATTACTAAATGATTTGATCCCGTCAACACAGTGCGTATGTGCCGTGAAACACGGTGCCGTGAAACATTTTTGATATTCTGTCAATACGACCTAATCACTGCGTATGAATATGTGCGGTTCGATCCTCCGATTTTGAGGATGCGGCTGGGGTTACTTTTTGCATTTTAAAGCTATTTGTAGTGTTGACGGGGCAAAGACTCGCCCATCCCATTTCCTAAGACTTGCCAGATATGTTTTCCCATTCATGGCACTCAATTAAACCACTTTGTACAGGGCCATGATGAAAACAAGTTATTATTTTTTATAGTATTTTTTTAAAAAAATCCTGATGATTAATGAACTATATAATTGATCACTAGGTTTATCTGTTTGTGACGCAATCGAAAATGTTAATCATTACATTCTCTCATGTCCCATTTATACAAATCAAAGACAACGATATGTGTCATCTCTTCCTTGTCCACCGATCCTTAATAACATAATTTACGACAGCGAATTTTTAAACGACAAAAAAAACAGCCTTGTATTCCAAAGGGTTCAACAATTCAGTATTGCCTCTAAACGTTTCACTGCATGACGAGAGACTGCCCCTGCGACTGAACGGTTTGTAATGATTATCTTGTAAACGACCAATAGCAGCTCAAATGCTAGTCGTGTATCGTTATAACACTTCAAAACAATGCCAATGGTTCGGAGCGCATGCTTGTGATAACTTTCTTTTACTCAAGGAGAAGAATTCACATAAGCTTTGTGAGCTTGTTTTATAATCCTTATTCACCGTTACTTTATATGTATTGTCATGCATGTATATTATTTGAAATAAATATTGTTTAAACTAATAACCTAATTCTAAACAAATACTAATCACGGATCAGTCTGGCAGAACAGTGCCACAAACCATACGCCTCCTTTTGTTATGGCGCACTATTATGTATATTTATACGCGTTGACAAATGGTACGAGTTGTGAAATCAATATCGGTAAATCACCGAAATACGACCAGGAAGATACTACTGTCAGTTCCACGTTTTGCTGCCGACGAACTTTTGGCCATTAAACACATTAAATCTTAAAATATTTAAATGTAAGTACTTTTTCAATAACAAAAAAAGTCACCCTTCCCGGAAAATAACTATTTGAAGAAATTGCATCAACTATTGATTTTATTGAGAAAAAGACATACATTTCTTTTAATATTATTTTTATTTGTGGACCGATTTTCAAAATGTAACTTGTTTTCTTATTTACATCATTTACAAGCTATCTAGCCAGGTTTCGGAGTCAATTTCAAATTTGTTTTCGTTTTTTTGACTCCTCCGCCACCACTTCCATCTTGTTAAATTCCCATTGGAAAATCGTTTTTTCGCTATTAGGGTGACTTTTTTTATTATTGGTGAAAAAGTACTTACATTTAAATAATTTTTAGATTTAATGTGTTTAATAACCAACAATTCGTCGGCAGAAAAATGTGGAAACAGTATACATTCAGACAGTATACATTCAGTATACATTCAGAGTCGTGTGCGTGCGTGTCCGTATTAACCCTTTCAACACTACAGCCCTCTATAGCGGTGTTTGCAAACAGTGTAGAACCAGATGAGCCGGCTCGAAACGAGCCATCTCATCATGATTTTCACTTTTTGCCATTAAAAGTATTTATATTTCAGAACAAAGACACCCCCTTTTCACAAATGGACTAATCTGAAAATCATTTTGTGTTGATTGAATTTGTCGGAAAATTAGCATATCAAAATTCATTTCGGTTACTTATGGGTGAAAGGGTTAAAGGTAGTTCCCACGGATTGGGCACACCATGTTATTACGAACAATAATCAAGTTTGCCACAATGTAAGGGTCTGTGGTATTATGAGGCTAACTGTCTGAGGGAGATAGCGTCCCTTCTTCCACCGACATCTTCTATTGTGTAACTAGTCCATCTGTTAACGCCAGTTGTAAGGCATATTGTTGGACAAAAAGTTTCCAAATCCATTGGAATAGCTAATCCAATGTGTATGATCACGTGGTACTAACAACAACAACAAGTACTGAAACTTCCAGAATCCATCCGATTCAAAGTACGTATTCTCTTATATTGTCCTTATTACGTAACAGATTTTGATGAAATATGGCGCATCAAACGCGTCTTGTTAAGCTGCATTTGGTGGTCTCTGTATTTTCGCCCAAACTTCTGTCGTTTCGGCGAAGAATCGATTTCCGTGTCTACCGACACGGAAATCGATTCTTCGCAAAAACGACATAAGTCTATGCCGAACTCCATGGACCACCAAATAAAGATCTTGAAGACGCGTTTGCTGCGCCATATTTCATCAAAATCCGTTGCATATTAAGGAAAATATCAAATAATACTTACTGTACTTTGGAGTGGGCGACGTTGTTGTTGTTGTAACCACGTGATCATGCACCTTTTAATCTAGGCTAGTGAGGCATTCATAGTTTAAGTTATTTAATCCATTTAAATGGGTTACTGTCATTTTACGTTATATATCATTATTGTACATGATTTATCGTCATTCCATAGCGACACTGTACAGACACGTAGTAAGAAGCACAGCTATCACCCTTCAATGCCAATATATGTTTTCTATATAATGCGATTAACCGCATATAATTGACTTCGTCAACGAATATGAACGGTTTTTGTATAGATGAATTGTTTTAAGTGTATGTAATGAAGAAAGAAAGTACGATACACTAGTCTTATATCTACGGAGCCCCGTAGTAGACGTAGAATTATTTTGTATTAATTCGTTCCCACGAAATAACAATTCCTTCACTCAATTTAACAATTCGTTCCCACGGTAACGAATTGTTAATTCGTGTGAACGAATTGTTATATCGTGGGAACTATTTGTTAATTCGAGGGAACGAATTGTTAAATTGAGGACACGAATTGTCATTTCGTGGGAATGAATTGTCAATTCGAGGGAACGAATTGTTAAATCGAGGGAACAAATTGTTAAATTGAGGGAACGAATTGTTATTTCGTGGGAACGAATGAAACAAAATCCATGTCCCCGGCGGCGCTCCGTATATATCTCCGCGCAGGTGGAAGGCAGTCTAGGTTTAATGTTCGGAAATAAATGAATGACAAATACTTTTAAATACACAGTCGGTTATTTGAAACTTTAATTATTTGTCAAGGTTAATATTCCATAAGTTTACAGCGTTGCACGATCATTGTGGTTAGAATTACACAATTCTAGTCACAAGCTCTTAATGAATCGTGTTCGTTCGTACATGTAGGTAGGAAGTAGTGACGTGTGATAGCGGATCTGCTGCCCGTTTCGCTAAGCTTCGTACGACTAAAATGTTCGTACGTGCAAAATTATGATAGTCTGTAAATTTCACATTAACAATGTTTTCTCGCAAACAATTATTGGATTTACATTTATTGAGCAATAATGTTCAATAAATGTAAATCCATCAATTTAAATTTCCAGACGATCCTAAATTTGCACTTGCGAACATTTTAGTCGTACGAAGTTTAGTGAAACGGGCCCCTGGAATTTTAGGCGGGTTTGCAGCACTGTACGTGTTGCAGAAATAAAAAGTACCATGAAAACGAGAAGCCGCCAATAAAGGCTCATATCAAAGGGTTCTAAACATAAGTATGGAACTTCTAACCAGCTTATCACCTTGTGATGTAAACCAGGGGGGCGTTTCAACAAACTTCGTACGACTAAAATGTTCGTAAGTGCAAAATTATGATAGTCTGTAAATTTCACATTAGCAGTGTTTTTTTGGTAAACAATTATTGGATTTACATTTATTGAGCATTAGGCACATACTTAATCCAGAATGTCTGCAATTAGTTATTCCAGTAACATGTCTACTCACCGCCCACCTCCCCGACCATCGGATCTACTCCCAGCCCCACATCCCCTACCGTCGGATCTACTCCCCGCCCACCTCCCCGAGCGTCGGATCTACTCCCCGCCCCACCTCCCCTATCGTCGGATCTACTCCTCGCCCACCTCCCCGAGCGTCGGATCAACTCCCCGCCCTACCTCCCCGACCATCAGATCTAGTCCCCGTCCCACCTCCCGACCATCTGAAAGTAAGAAAGAAAGTACGATACACTTGTCTTATATCTACGAAGCCCCGCAGGGGACGTATAATTCATTTTTATTAATTCGTTCCCACGAAATAACAATTCGTTCCCTCAATTTAGCAATTCGTTCCCACGAATTAACAATTCGTTCCCCCGAATTAACAATTCGTTCCCCCGAATTAACAATTAGTTGCCACGGGAATAACAATTACTTTTAAGTACACAGTCGGTTATTTGAAACTTTAATTATTTGGCAGTGTTTATAGCACTATTAAATGAGTTTACAGCGTTGCATGATCATTGAGGTTAGAACTACATACTTCTATTCACCAGCCCTTGACTAATCGTGTTCATGTAGGTAGGAAGTAGTGTAGTGTGGTAGCGGATCTGGAGCCCGTTTCATTAACTTCGTACGACTAAAATGTTCGTAAGTGCAAATTATGATTTGAAATTAACAATGTTTTCTTGTAAGCAATTATTGGATTTACATTTATTGAGCATAGGCTGTTTCCAGAAGATCCTAAATTTGCACATACGAACATTTTAGTCGTACGACGTTTAGTGAAACGGGCTCCAGACTCGCAATATTATTCGGTCATATTACCAAAATAGTGTGCTAGTACATACATGGATGATTTTCGCTATCCCTATGGCAGAAAGAAAATTGGTGAAATTAATTATGTTCATATGATCATAGTATACACACATACAAGAATGACCTTACCGTTCTTGACACTAGGTTAATTACACTAATGCATTACATTAATAACCATTAATCCTTTCAACACCACCTGTATAGTGGTATTGGCAAACAGTGCAGATCCTGATGAACCGGCTCGTGACAGGATCTGCACCTTTTGCAAGTAATTTTCATATTTTTGAGGAAGAAAACACCCCCTTTTCATAAATGGACTAGTCTGAAAGATTGGTTGCAACATTAACATATCAAATTCTATTCCAATTACTTAAGGGTGAAAGGGTTAGGTGTTCCCGACCGTCGAATCTACTCACCGCCCAACCTCCCCGACCATTTAGAAGATGGCCGCCGAACAGTACTATAATGTTTTATTAAGGACTGTTAACTTTCAGTCTGATCAATATTAACCGGGTAAATTGCTATAATAAAAAATCACAATTTGAATGTAAAATGATTTAGAATACACCTTACATTTAATTACATCCGTAAATATGGCAATATATTTCCAAATTGCTGCCGAAATAGGCTGTTTTACAACATTTTTCTGCGAGTCGTGTGCTGTTAAGAACAAATACAGACATTCATAAAGTTGAAACACATAATTATACATTGCTTTCCTTCACAAATAAATGGAACATACAGGAGATAGTGATGCAACAGCCTTCCACAATTGTCAGAACAGTCAAATGTTCTATTCTGTACTGTATGGAGTTGTTATAAACAGCATTTCATGCACCTATTACATTTATGCATACTAGTTTGAAGTATACAAATCAAATCATTTGATAACATATACATATCCAGGCATACAATGCTATAATATATATTCAAAATGGCCGCCAAAATGATCAGATGTTCAATAATATTGATGATGAAGCTGCAGTTTTCAGAAATTAAACAACACTAACATTGTTATGTATAGAGTGTGATATTCTGCTTATTTCCAAAGACAAATACGGATGTATTTCAATCAGTTTGAGTATTGAAGAACTGTTTCAAAGTGTGTCCAAAATGGATTGACTGTTGACAAGGAATACAATGTTATTATTGTTGACGAGCACACTTCTGACAATTAAGCGAGCATGATAACCATTGGCCAAGGCAGTATGTAGTATGGTATGATGAATGGCATGGGTATGCTTATTGCAAACATGTATGGCTTTCTCACACATTATGCATACCGCATATGTCTTCACATGTGACAATAATTTAAATTAACCCTTGGTTGGATTGAAAAATAAATACAATACATGGTAACGATATGTAATTCATACAGTCACTTATGTAATAAGTTAACCACTACATGTGCTGTATTCATTCTTCTAATTAAACATTATTGAAACTAATATACCAAAAACCTAACCATATTCACTGTCACCATGACTTTTGATCAGTTTCAAGATGACCATCAAGATGGTCGCTTTTGCAATCAGGAGATGTGATATTTATGGATCTATATGTACACTTTTAATACAGCTTAAACTTCTAAAATTAGTTGATAATACCCTTAGCTCGAGGAGGTCCCGTATCTTGCGATGACACCAAACTCTGCTAGCCCATGACATATACTCGAATACATGTCTCTGGTTGCTATAGTAATGTAATATGATTGTCCATCAGCGGTGTAATACATTTGAAAGAAAACCATAGGGATTGTTATGCGGATTCAATGCCACATAGGGGCATATGGAGGCAAATACGTGTCTATTAACTACAAACTACGTGTGGTATGTATGTGCTAAACATATACAATGTAAATATAATTTTGCATTCAGTAAATAAATGTGCACACGGTACATGATTATAGAGTTTTTTATCATTAGAATGACATTACCTGTTGTCAAATAGAGAAATATATATTCAGACGACCCCTAAGAGCCAGCAAAACACACAACAGAATGCCATGTAGACAATAGTTTAATTGCATAGTAAAGTCCAAAATTTAATATGTCTCGATAGAGGCTCTGTGATATTGTATAGATGAACATTTTTATACATTGCATACTATGTTATGGAGATAACGTTATCATTCATGGGGGTTTAAATGTATAGTAATGGCCCTATGAGTGAGTGTGGCTACACGTGGTAGATGTGCATACTTCTTAAACTGGATTAAATTGATGTTTGAATACCCCGGAATGGTTTTTTCAGACTACATACATACTAATATTGGTTTGTATATATAGTAAATATTGGTGATTTGACACAACAGTGTAGAATAACACCGAATGTTGAAACATATTGGACAAAATAGTAGTTTATGTATGCGTACATAACAGCTATATCAATATATTTGATATATTTGAAGAGCATATTCATGGTTTTATAAAGATCATGCACCTTCAATGTCTTTGTTTATATGAAAATTATGAAATGGTATATCCACCTTACAGGTTATCAAATGTCACTATTATGAAATCATGGTTAAATATTTACTTACCACGTTTCACTTACAAACTACAATATCGTCATGGGTGCCTCTCAAATAAGACTGATGGAACAATATGTATGTATGTATGTATGTATTAGGTAATGGCCATGATGCATGCACTGGTGTGCACTTACACTGGTAATGGATGACGGTCATACACATTGGAACACACACGTTCTCGTATGACACATACTGAATTTCAGTAGTTATACAAGTTATATTATTGGAATACACGATAAATAGTGTGTACATTATGTGGAACCGGGATATATCTCATTTTCATCGGTTATACTACCTAATTTTATTTTTATGTCTTACAAACTCATTTACTTGCTGGCTGCCATCTTGAAAGTGAATAACAATATATGTGTCCTGTTTTACTCCAGCTTAGCTTGCTCGTAATATTTACAGCTCTCTTAATGTTCTGTATTTTAGTATTTACTGTGTCATACATGGAGTAATATGTGCTACAAATAATCCATTCAGCATGGTAGAATATTTTCTATATCCAATTTGCAAATTAGTACCTACGACCTATACTATTGACAGTAATAATTATATTTATTTATTTATTTTACTTTAAGTTAATGGTCTTTAAAGGCCTGTCAACAGCTGAGAGTAATAATTATATGTATCAGTGACGTTCATGTTGGAATACACATCATAGTAACTATGGTAATTGTCTTGGTTCCATAAATATGAAATGGACATATAGAGAGACGAACAGACTTTCATTCTATGCTCTGCACCTCACAAATATTTCATTATGCCATTTTTATACACCCGTTTGAAAAAAAACAGGACGTATTATGTATTCACCTTGTATGGGCGGGCGGGCGGGCACAGCTTTTCAAAACTTTATGATTTATATCCCCTTGGCGGCCATTTTTACTTTTCGCACCCTGTATCCTCGTCCACGCAATAACTCAAGTTCTACTACAGCGATCGTAACCAAATTCCGTGTACATGTTTATCACGGCCAGACGAAAAAGCCCATTGATTTTGTAAAATTTCCGATGACTTATCTCCCGACTTATCTCCTCGGGCTTGTTTTGGCGACATTTGTCCCGCTATACAGAGAGCAGATTGCTCTGTCAACAGAATCGTAAGTGTTTTTAAAATCAATAAAAGCACATAATGTAGACAGCTGACGTCGTATTCTCGTTTCATGTACAGAGGTTAGTGTATGGAGATAGTCAATTGTGCTCCAACCATTATGTTCATCGTGAACTATGTGATTTACGAAGCCCCGCAGGGGACGTATAATTCTTTTTTTTATTATTTCGTTCACATGAAATAACAATTTTCGTTCCCTCAATTTAACGAACAATTCGTTCCCTCAATTTAGAAATTGTTAATTCGAGGGAACGAATTGTTAAATTGAGGAAATGAATTGTGTTTCATGGGAACGAATTAATAATATAAAATTCATGTCCCCTGCGGGGCTCCGTAGTTATTGCATTCAGCCCATCTGCGTACCTCTGTTACTTTTATTGAAGCGGATTTCTGTAGCCCATTTCACCAATATTGCAAAGTATACTTATCTAGCAAAGTATAGTTTGATGGAGAAATTTTCAATTTAAGGATAAATTAATTTGTTTTATTATACTGAATTTATTACATTATCACAGCCATTTTGGCTGTGGTAATGTAATAAATTCAGTATAATAATTTTGCATACATTTAATCATCAAATATATGCAGTCGTTAGTTCTATATGACATAATGCATTTCGGGGAAAATAAATGATTACTCCCTCAAAGTATACTTTGCTAGATAAGTATGCTTTGCAATTTTGATGAAATCGGCTACTGGTATCTGACGTCGATGATTTGGATATAGGACTAACTATCGCCTTTCTCCAACTAGACGGTATCACCCCTTCACGGCTTCAACATAACTCGCATTGTAATCTTACAAAGCCAGATACTCACACGCCAAAATGTCTGTGATAACGTAATAAATTCAGAATAATAAAAATTAATAAATTTATCCTTAAATTGAAAATTTCTCCCTCAAAGTATACTTTGCTAGATAAGTATACGTTGAAATATTGGTGAAATGGGCTACAGTACTGGGCTGCCTACATGAGTAAGTTGTTTGTTGTATATTTCATATAAATAGAGGAAGGTGATGCTATATATGTACAATGTATACAAGCTATACATGAGTGTAAACAGTCATATTTATACATCACACATAGCATTTGTTCGTCGACCGAGTTTAGCTCGGGAGACTGCTAGGTGAATCCGGCGGTATGCCCTCCGGAATATGTTTGATATCTACATCCCATTTCGCTGCGTTCTGATACATTTTAGAGCAAACACATCTTTACTCACCGAATTTTAGGTGGGGGGGGGGGGGGTGGGTTTTCCCCTACGTGGATCCGTCCTTGCGCATAGCATCTAAAGGTAATTGCAACAAAAAGCTCACCATTGCTATATGCTGAATCTTAGCAGCAATTGCTGCAACCATCATTGTTACCAGTCCAGTTGCAGACTTACTTGTACATTTTCATTTTTCTCACCAAGAGGTAATGTGCCGTATCACATGAGCATTAAGTGCTGAAAATCAGTCGTTCGAATTTCGACTGCCCTCCCCCCCCCTCCCCCCCCCCGCGCGTTTTCTCTCCCCCCCCCCCACCCACCCCCGCGTTTTCGGCGAAATCCTGGACCCGCGACCAATCACCTTGCCGTGATAGAAATGTTTGATTACGTTCAAAATATCGCTGATGCAAACGTGAACCAGTGTACAGTAGTACAATAGTGGGTGGGGTAGTTTCGCTGGCTCGTAACAATTTTACAAATGAAAAGTAAAATTGCCGCCCGTGTGTTTAATTTTATCTAAACAATCAATTTTGGCTTACATATAGAGAGCATTATGCTGCCATACAGAACCATACTTTGTCTATAGGAACCAGTCGGGCAACCGATATATAATGTGACCGTAAACCAGTCCTGGTATGGAATAACAATAAATGACATTGTTATTATTTATACCAGATAGATAAATAACATAAATGCTACAGGAAAGGTATGTCTGCGCCAAACATTTTTGTCTCACCCACGATAGTGGAAAGTGAGACATAGCGGTCGCAATTCCGGCGTCGTCGTCGTCGTCGGTGTCGTCAACAATTTGGGACGTACCTTTTGGACGTAGCATAATTTCCCATACCGCTTGATCCGTTAGTCGGATCATTACCAAACGTGTGCAATAGCTTCCTCACGTTGATAGCTATTCATCCAGTATAACATTGACCTTCACCTTGGTGACCTTAACAATTGTGCGACGTACATTCTGGACGTAGCCAAATTTCCCATATCCCTTGATCCGTTAGTCTGATCATTACCAAACCATTCTCATTCGAGTGACCTTGATTTTCATCGTGGTGACCGTCACCTTTGTAGGACGTCAATTTTTGACGTAGCTAAAGTTCCCCTATATCTTGATACTTTAGTCGGATCATTACTAAATTTCAACACTTACTCACATTGATAGCTATCCCACTGTCATTCGGGTGACATTGACATTGAGGACATTCACCTTTCTGTCAATACATACGTCCAATGTTGAATGGTCCTGATCCGTTAGTCGGATCATTACCAAACTTCATCAATAGCTTCCTCACATTGATGGCCATCCACCCACTGTTATTCGGGTGACATTGACCTCCACATTGGGGACCTTAACCTTTGTGTCAATACATACGTCCAATGTTGAATGGTCCTGATTCGTTAGTCGGATCATTACCAAACTTCATCAATTGTTTCCTCACAATGATGGCTACCTACCCACTGTCATTTGGGTGACATTGACTTTCACCTAGGTGACCTTAACCTTTGTGGCATTACTTTTGTACATACGGTCCACCCCCCCCCCCCTCCCCCCCCCCTCCCCGCCCCGTTTTAGCCACGGAGTTTACATAGATCACAGTTTGAGTCTGAATTTAAATGCCGTAAAACACAGGAAAGTGCATTTCGAAGAGCTGGCAAATAGGACAACCCCCTAGTTGCGAACGGTAACTCTTGAAATTACTCCCGTACCGTCCGTAGCTAGCTACGGACGGTACGGGAGTAGATTGCAAGAGTCACCTTCGCAACTAGACAACCCCCCGTTACCCAAATGCTGGATACGCCCCTGCGTTAATCGGATCCTTTACCAAGATTCATCATTAGCTTTCTCAGATTGATGGCTATCCACGCGGTTTCTCATTCGGGTGGCCGTGACCATTGTGACCGTAAACCAGTCCTGGTACAGCTTAGCAACAAGGAGTAACTTCTCAGGACAACGGCATTGGTTGTTATTACTATGACAGAGAGATACATAAAATAGATGCTGCCGGAAAGGTATGTCTGTGCCAAACATTTTATTATATTATTTGCATGCTCTACATATGCAGGCTAAATTTTCTGTGTGCTACTTGATGTGGAGGTGAGATAGATATTTCGAAAGTGAAAGTAGACAGTTCCGTCAAAAAAGGGGAAATAGAACATACCTCATGGAAATCAACCCGCATGACCCCGTGTTTGGCATGGATCTAGAACCGGCTTAGGTCGCTGACTCCAGGAATGGAAGTAACACAATTGATTGTGTCGCAGGAAGTTTGCGATTGTCATGTTTGTGTGAATGTTTGTCTATGGGAAACCAATTGCCTGCCTGTTTCCTATAACCTGCCGCGATTAGGTACCAGTCCACCAAGATTTTAGAATTTGTTAGCAATTCTTGGCCGAGTGAGCACATCCGCAAGTTTTTTTCTCAGATATCCTCTTCATATATTCACAGAGGCTGTTTGCTGTATACACCTGTTACATTATATGTCAAGAAACTTTAGTAACTACACAAATCAAATTGGCATACAGCTAAGAGCATTTATAATGTGTGAAAGTTAGCATGTGGTGGTCAATTTCTGCACTTATTCAGTCATGGCCGCTGGACTAAAGGCGCCAGAAAGCCATGTGACGTGCGGAGTTTGCACCAACAAATAATGTGTGAATCAAGTCTACATGTATACCTGCCCACACTGATCATAGTCTGTACTGGTACTGAGTGTTTTGTTTTCGAGCCACAAACCTCTGTTTCAGACTGTTAAAATGGCGCCCCAAACAACAAACACACATTTCGAGCGGAAGATGCGTACAATTTTAATCTGAATATGCTCACTAAATGGCCCAGATCACAGTTTGGCACATAATTTTACAAATACTTGCTTTTGTCAGCTGAAAATAGCATAGGATGGGGAGTATTTAATTTTAAGTCACATTCAATCGCCACAGACAGGCAATTTTGGAATATTCAGTAAAAAGCCGATAGGCAAACTACGAAACTAAGCCTTTTTCAGGTGGAATGGTACCTTATGGCGGCATTCCGCTGGTGTTCGCTATCTTAGCGATCAGGTGTCGCGTTACAAGTCACGGATCAGGTTTGTCACACAGTCGTAATAGGAGCGTATAAATGTATAAATATGCACCCGTCTTACAAAAACACACCACCTATATGTACCGGTACTATATCTACTGTACATACAGTATACCCTGTAGGTAAACCAGACACCCACTCACTCTAAGACTAAGGTGCGATGGCGGTGGGGGTGGGGTCGGGTGGGGTAGGAGGGCATATATTGCTTTGATTTTGAGGTCCGTCCGTGCGTTGTTATTTATATCAACTAGTCTGTAATATATATTATTCATTTATACGGCATAATGCATCATCTAAAAGGCTTGGTATAGCTTGAGTGTTTGTTTTATATTTGAATACTGATATTTACGGAAGACCACATGCGATTACCTTCACACTGTTGTTGGAATACTTCTAAAACATTTACACAGCTTATATACACGGAAACATATTACGAATGTACCGGGTAGATAGTCTGTATACCATTGAACATTGAGGACTATTATGTAAATTTCACAATAACACTGTGTTCTTGTTGACAATTATTGGATTTACATTTATTGAGAATAGATTGCATATGCAGCCTATGTTCAATAACTGTAATTCCATCAATTGAAATTCCACTATCCTAAATGTGCACTTACGAGCATTTTAGTCGTACGAAGTTTAGTGAAACGGCCCTCTGACTTCAAATCCGGAGGTTGTGGGTTCAAACCTCGCCCTATGTGTGAAACATACTAACATAGCATTTCCCACTGGTCTGTCGGATGAGACTTTAAACTGTGGCCCCGTCTCTATATGACATTAACCGTTGCTGGGGCGCTAAACCCATTCACTTTCACTCTTTTTTCAAGCGGAAAGCTTACTTTGAGTGACAATACACGGATCTACATTATTTTTCCTTCACAGGGGTCAGCCTTCATTGGAAGCCGACATATTAAAGACACCATACAGATGTCGGTAAGTCACAGAATACTAAGCAATGTGCATGATCACCTTGATCACAACATCAACAACAATGGCTGAAAGTGTTGAAAGCTCGCCCACACCAAAGTAAGTATTATTTGATATTTTCCTTAATATGCAACGGATTTTTATGAAATATGGCAGCAAACGCTTCTTCATAAGCTGTACTTGGCACAAACTTATGTCGTTTTTGCGAAGAATCGAGTTCTGTGTCGGTAGACACGGAAATCGATTCTTCGCAAGAATGACAGAAGTTTGGGCCAAAGTACAGAGACCACCAAATGCAGCTTAACAAGACGCGTTTGATGCGCCATATTTCATAAAAATCCGTTACATAATAAGGACAAAATAAAAGAACACGTACTTTGAATCGGAGGGCTTCTGGAAGTTTCAGTACCTGTTGTTGCTGTTGTAACCACGTGATCATACACCTTGCTAAGGCCATGCATAATAATTACGTTGGTTCTTAGACACCGGGGTTTGCGGAATGTGATTTTTTTAAATGTATTTTTGTTTGTTTGAGATGTTCAATTCTGTTTTGTTTTCAAGTCGCCAGACGCATATATGTTCTATAACATTACTATAACTTCTTTAGACATGAACAATCACCAGATTTTCGTTATACATATTGACCCTTAGACCGCTATCTTCATTTGTTGTCGTCTGCTGTTTATTTTCTAATTTCCATTTTTATCATCAAAAACATGCTTTGACAGCACTTTAGAATAATTTACAACATGCTTTGATAGCACTTCAGAATCATTTCCATTGGAAATGATTCTGAAGATGGAAATGATTCTGAAGTGCTTTAAAATCATGTTTTTATTGAGAAATAAGGCAAGATATAAAAGCAACAACAGACGACAAGTGTTGTGTGTAGCGGTCTAAGGGTTAATATATTTGTGCATGGTAATGTTTTGTTATTGATCATGTGGCGAATTTACAGTACAATTTTATTTCTCCATGATGATAAAATGCTCGACGGGCAGGGATTTTTCTGACGCGGCGATATCTGAGAACCAAAGTACTTTTTATGGCCTAATGCACACTTTATTTTGTGTACACTACTTATATTATCATATTGCAAAATATAGTAGACGTTATAGTCATGTCATAGCATAGCTTGTATAGGAGTACAACGTACGACATGTGAAACAGGTGAATATCACCGTAAAAATGGGCCGGTCGAATTTGTGTATGCTCAACCCTGTATACGTATCATTATTAACGTATGTGTACACGACACGAGTAATTGGTGGTGTAAACTGATTGTTGACTCGCCCACGTTAGTGGAAAGTGAGACTTAGCGGTCGGTCACTATTCTGGCGTCGTAGGCGTCAACCGCTTTGGCTTTGCCGGTTAGTGCCATCCGTGCCGAGCGCGCTTCTCGCCAATGAGTGTGATTCTCGGTCGGCCGGGATAGTATGATTTAGAATTTAATATTTATTTACATCTCACCAATTGTACAAAACAAATATATCAAGAATTACGAGAGACGATATATGCATATACATGTATGTACAAATAAAAAACACACACACACTGCATTCCAATACAGTATGAATGTGTAAAGCAACTGTTGTCAGTCAATGCTGAATATTGCAGCGGTTATCTCCCATGCACTTGCCGTTTGTATCTGTGCTCAGACTTGTTAAAATAATAGATGCCGACGGGAAGTGGTATGGGACATACGACCATAAAAAGCATCAACGTACACTAGTTGCTCGGTTATAAACAGTTACCTGACACGAATCATGTACATAATAAAAATAAAAGTTGAGATGCCGGTACTGACCGTGACAAGGTGTCTAAAACTGAATTAAGATTGAAATAATAATAATATGTGAGGATGAACATAATTGCAAAATCAACTATTACTTCCAATGTAAAATATGTCTTAAAGAATCGATTATCAACCCAGTTCAGATCTTAGGTGAACTGATCAGTACCAACATCTCCCGAATATAATAAACACACACAAAAAATGTATTTATTTTTTGTAAAATATTAACGCAGGTTTTGGCACAATTCGTTTCATTTCTTTGCATGAAAACACAAATTTAATCTTTATCGTCTCAGTGAAGTTTACAAAATTCGGACAGACCCGACATGCTGCATCGGTTAAGTTTATTCTAATTGATTCATAAAGATTACAGTGAAGAATAACATGTGATTCATTCTCAACTTGCTGAGTAGTACCAAACGGACAGAACCTCTCACTTTCTATTACATTTTCATATCGACCGGTTTCTATCCGCAATGGAGCTACACCGCATCGGAATCTTTCAAAAGCAGATCTATGCTGTAATGGTAGAGTTAGTTTCCAGTATTCTTGTTTAAAAAGCATTTACGTTCTTAGTTTATTTCGCCCATTATGCCGTCAACTCTATTTACACAATCCGACCAATTTGAGAAATATTGTCCTAACAATGCAGGATATCAATGCAGGATATATACATATATATCTGGATATCATCAGTACATTTCTTCTTTTGTATGAATACAGATATATCTATATATCTTTCATGGCCAAGATAACTAAATTTGTCCATTACAGAATAGAACCAGTTTTTTTGCAAGATCTGTTAGCTTTATTGTATGCCCATGTAAAAATACGTTTGTTAACTCTAGCAAGGTTCATATTTACATGACGAACCCAGTGACCACACATACTCTTCCACTGAGAAACAAATATGAAAAGTCATGCAGAGCATGACGTTATTAGCCGATCAAATCAGGGTTCAATATATGTCCACATTTTAGTAGTTACGGAATCTCAGGGAAAAGTGAGAGAAGTGTTGACTTCCTCCCCAACCAAATTCTCCCAGTTATATTTAGTAAATTACTATGGATTTGCCATTTACTTGGCGGCCATTTTGAGTTTTCTGACAATGGAGTATATTAACTGCAATATTATTCCAGTTGAAAGAATTAACCTTTGAATATAGGTGAAGGCGCTTAGCATTACACAACTATGTAGCAAGTCAATCGAAATCTCATAAATACCCGATTTTTGGCGGCCATCTTGAAAATATGATAATAATATACTGAATATTAGTGTAGTTTACGTAAATTCTTTAATATATCCATCTGAAATGTTTTTGAACAACTTTCAAAGTTAAGAACCATGACCTACCTATTGGCTCATATATTGGCAATTTTCAACTTCCGTCAAGCATAAATTTCAATGACCTTGAAATAACCCTGAACTTGGTTTAAAAAAATGGCACCCGGATTTTTTGGAAACCTTATACATTTAAGTTTATAAAAACACCGGGTGCCATAAATTAACACGAGGTGCCGGAATCTTATATATATACCTATTGCCCAGATCGTAGAAGATGCCAGAATTTAAGAAAAACAAGCATGTAAAAAGGTGATTAATTTGGTGTGCAAGTACTGTATGTGAACTTCAATGTATATATTGCCAATGCAGATATACTGTCTGTATAATCAAAATACATCATCTCGCACGTCTTAAGCATGTTAAGTACAGTGACAGCACGGGTGTCAAACATTATAATTCAGTGGGTGGCCGCAATGCTCCAGATAAGGAATTAGTAATTGAGTATTGTTACTCCATCAGTTCTGAAGCAATTGGGTATTTCAAAATTTTAATTGGGTAACATTAAATCACACTACTGTTTACACATCAACAGACAGCAATTATTGAATAGTTTTTTTCCGAAATGAAACATATCTTTGCATTTCATTAGAATTGTCTCCTTGGATGTGTTTTCATGGAAAAATAAGAAAAATATGCTATATTGTGGTCTGTTTATTGTTTTCTGCAGCATGATAAAGGTACCACAATTGTTCTCATTGCTTTTTGATACTCACTACTTCTGATTTCAATTGGGTTTTTGGCAATTTTAATTGGGTATTTACGCAAATACGCAGCTTATCTGGAGCACTGGGTGGGGTTCACACACAATACAATGATTACACCAGCTTACATTGTCTCACCAGCTGACAAGTATAACTATCGGATTATTTATAATATCAAGGACTTACCATTGACAAAATGCGCCGAATACACCCGAACATTTTGGATATTTTTGTTTCTCGCATAACACACTTTGATTTGTGATTACTGCAGGCAATCTATACTATTCCAGTGTCCTTTCGCGATCTTTACGATGACTACATCCGTATATAGAACACTTCATAACCATTATGCGTCTAACTGAATTTAGGTCAAACTTCGACGTGTTTTGTTTTTTGTATCGAGATATTGGAACTATTGCGCAATAACACGCGGCCTCCAACATGGCGGAGCTTCCGGTTTGTGACGTCAAAACGTTTATTTATAGCCAAATTGTTTATCGCCGAACTATTGCAGTTAAAACGTTTATTTATAGCCAAATTGCAAACCGTCGAACTCTTGTAGTTAAAACGTTTATTTATAGCCAAATTGTGTTATTTCGCTATATTTAAAGTTTTAAACAGAGATAATGGCCAAAAATGAAAAAATATCCGATTGATGTAATTTGGAAGTGATACAACAAATTTCGCGTTTGTTAGATTACCGAATATAGGAGAAAAGGGTGGTTACAAACTTTTTCACAAACCAATGGATAACCAATATATAGCCGATCTATAAATAGATCGGCTAATAATGATGGCACCCAACCCATATCGCCAGCCACTGCAGCCGTAGGTGTATATCTACCGGTGCCTAAAAAGGTTCGCATCGCCCTGTTTGGCACTGCGTTAATACATGTATAGGTAAAGCCCCTTATTGCAACACCATAAACTATCACAGGGTATACTAACAAATCATACAACTTCGTGTATACATCATATGGCATGCCACCGATACATTTGTATTTAGCCACGAGGAGACCTAAAGCATGGTTAGCACTCTGAGCCACAACCTTTGTCATTCTGTTATAATTCAAATGTCAGTAAGTAAGGTATACATATCGGTATGTTATGTTAATTATTCGCCACCACAAGTAAAGGTATATATAGCTTTCTGAATAGAATGTGGCCTGAAATGTACAACATTAATTTTAGTTGTGTTGATATGCATACCATTGGCCAAACACCAACGATTAAGTTCATTTAACATAAGTTGTAAATCTTCCTCGTTGTCAGATATAAAGACTAAATCATCAGCATATAACAATAAACTGATAATTTCGTCACTTAGACGAACATCCTTGCCAAGTGCTTTGAGTCTTATGGCGAGCTCATTGACAAACAGGTTGAATAGCAGTAGTATGTGAGATGGTATGGTGGTCACCAGTTCAGACAAGTGGGTTTCCTCCGGGTACTCCGGTTTCCTTTGACATTAGCTCCTGATAGCACGCTCCTGTACCCGCATGCACGGATAGCTATTAGTAGCGCCTAAGTAGTTGCATATGCATTTAAACAATTTATAAGTAAGTGACAGTGCATAACATGAATGAAATGCATTAAATGTAAAATTCCATTGTAAAATGTGTGGGCGGGGAATGTTCAGATAATCGGCATATATGCAATTAACATGTCTAATGACTAGGTACCATTGACACGACGACAATACAAAAGTACCACATTTTTATGGAGTTATTTAGGCAAATGTTTTGCAATTTAAATACAGTGGGTGGGGTAATAAAACATGCACAATTCTGCATCTGAATTACCAGATATTATTTAATTGAATTATTTTCCATTGTATAGTTATGAACTCATCTGAAAATATACACAACTGCCATATCAGTTGTTTCTAATGATAAAAAACAGTCGAATTTCAATGAAAAATGCGATTTTTCACAATTTCGAAAAGTCTGAGGGTGGTATACTTCATTCAAAATGGCGCCAAACATTCACCCATCGGGTTACAGAGCGCATACATACGGCATAGCACTCGTAATTGAATGTAGTTTCAGAAGAATGTGTCTGCAAAAATCCCATATGGGGGAGGGTTTCCATTTCTGGCTGACGGCCTATGTGTTAGACATATATTCCATCACGTTTACGGAGCAATTAACTTTGAATCTACAGATGATCAGGTATAGAACGGGTCATTACGATATAGTTTGAGGTAGGCCATTCAACTTAGTGTTAGCTTATCAGAAGGATATATGTTTTGAAAATAAATGAACCATCAGTAATATATATATATACATGTATACACTCGTCAAGTTCATGAGTTATTTACAGCAAAACTCAATCAGGGTTCCAGATAAGGAATTGGTAATTGAGTATTGTCACTCCATCATTTCTGAAGCAATTGGGTATTTCAAACTTTTAATTGGGTAAAATAAAATCACTACTGTTCACACATCAACATACAGCAATTATTGAATAGTTTGCTTCAAAATGAGACAATTCTAATGAAATACCAAGATGTGTTTTCATGGAAAATAAGAAAAATATGCTATAATTTTGGTCTGTTTATTGTTTTCTGCAGCATGATAAAGGTACCACCAAATTCTTATTGCTTTTTAGCTCGACTATTCGAAGAATAAGTAGAGCTTATGTTGTCACCCCGGCGTCGGCGTCGGCGTCGGCGTCGGCGTCACCGTCACGCATTGGTTAAGGTTTTTAGTCAAGTTTGTATATGGAATACTACTGGCCCTACACCCACCATACTTGGACAACTTCACCTCCTAGTGATGTACATCAATAACCCCTGATCTATATTTGACCTTGACCTACATTTCCTCTTGAATTACTTGGTTAATTCCCCTTGGTTAAGGTTTTTAGTCAACCTTGGTTAAGGTTTTTAGTTAAGCTTGTATATGCAATACTACTGGCCCTACACCCACCATACTTGGACAACTTCATCTCCTAGTGATGCACATCAATAACCCCTCATCTATATTTGACCTTCACCTACATTTCCTCTTGAATTACTTACTTAATTCCCTTGGTTAAGGTTTTTAGTCAACCTTGGTTAAGGTTTTTTTTTCAAGCTTGTACATTGAATACTATTGTGCATCCAGACACCATACTTCGACAACCTCTTCTCATAGGTATGTACATCAATAACCCCTGATCTATATTTGACCTTGACCTACATTACCTCTTCAATTACTTACTTAATTCCTTTTGGTTAAGGTTTTTAGTCAACCTTTTATATGGAATACTACTGGCCGTACACCCACCATACTTGGACAACTTCATCTCCTAGTGATGTACATCAATAACCCCTCATCTATATTTGACCTTCACCTACATTTCCTCTTGAATTACTTACTTAATTCCCCTTGGTTAACGTTTTTAGTCAACCTTGGTTAAGGTTTTTTTTTCAAGCTTGTACATTGAATACTATTGTGCATCCAGACACCATACTTCGACAACCTTTTCTCATAGGTATGTACATCAATAATCTATATTTGACCTTGACCTACATTTCCTCTTCAATTACTTACTTAATTCCTTTTGGTTAAGGTTTTTAGTCAACCTTCTATATGGAATACTACTGGCCGTACACCCACCATACTTGGACAACTTCATCTCCTAGTGATGCACATCAATAACCCCTCATCTATATTTGACCTTCACCTACATTTCCTCTTGAATTACTTACTTAATTCCCCTTGGTTAACGTTTTTAATCAAGCTTGTAGATGGAATACTCCTGGCCCTACACCAACCATACTTGGACAACTTCATCTCCTAGTGATGTACATCAGCAACCCCTGACCTATATTTGACCTTGACCTACATTTAACCTTGAATTACTTACTTAATTCCCCTTGGTTAAGGTTTTTACTCGACCTTGGTTAAGCTTTTTACTCAAGCTTGTACATGGAATACTATTGTGCATACAGACACCATACTTGGACAACCTTTTCTCATAGTGATGTACATCAATAACCCCTGATCTATATTTGACCTTGACCTACATTTCCTCTTGAATTACTTACTTAATTCTCTTTGGTTAAGGTTTTTAGTCAAGCTTGTAGATGGAATACTCATGGCCCTACACCAACCATACTTGGACAACTTCATCTCCTAGTGATGTACATCAACAACCCCTGACCTATATTTGACCTTGACCTACATTTAACCTTAAATTACTTACTTAATTCTTGGAAGGTTTTTACTCAACCTTGGTTAAGGTTTTTAGTCAAGCTTGTAGATGGAATACTATTGTGCATACAGACACCATACTTGGATAACTGTTTCTCATAGGGATGTACATCAATAACCCCTGACCTTTATTTTACCTTCACCTACATTTAACCTTGAATTACTTGCTTAATGTTTATAGTCAAGCTTGTATATGGAATACTTCTGGGCCTACATCAACCATACTTGGACAACTTCATCTCCTAATGATGTACATCAATAATCCCTGACCTATATTTGACCTTGACCTACTTTTATCCTTGGATTACTTAGTTATCTCCCCTTGGTTACGGTTTTTATTCAAGCTTGTATATGGAATACTCCTGGGCTTACATCAACCATACTTGGAAAACTTTATCTCCTAGCGATGTACATCAATAACCCCTGACCTATATCTGACATTGACCTACATTTAACCTTGAATTACTTACTTAATTTCCCTTGGTTAATGTTTTTATTCAACCTTGGTTAAGGTTTTTATGCAGGCCGCAGCCACCTTCTTTGTCAAGCTATGTGTACATCGACAACCCTCGTAGTCGAGCTATGCTGTTCTCCTACAGCTCTTGTTGATACTCGCTGCTTCTGATGTCAATTGGGTTTTTGGCAATTTTAGCAATACCCAGCTTATCTGGAGCTCTGCTCAATGCATATTCTGCAATCATAAATGCAAGTACTATAAACTGCAGTTTAAATATTAATGTCGCAGGCTCTTGTGACGTCACTCGAAACGGTGATGTATAGTCCCCGGATAAATGATGTTGGTATATCGTGTCCAGCAAACTCTGACAACCTGTCCATGTATCACATAATGCTCCGTTACCTCCATTCGGCTGACATTGACCTTCACCTTTGGGACCTTATCCTTTGTGGGTGGTGCATATACCCGTGGGTGTTCCATATACCCGTGGGTAGGCCATATGCCCGTGGGGGCCATATACCCGTGAGTGGTCCATATACCCGTGGGTGGTCCATATACCCGTGGGTGGGTCATATACCCGTGGGTGGGCCATATGCCCGTGGGTGGCCCATATACCCGTGGTTGACCGATATGCCCGTAGGTGGCCCATATACCCGTGGGTGACCGATATGCCCGTAGGTGGCCCATATACCCGTGGGTGGCCCATATACCCGTGGGTGGTTCATATACCCGTGGGTGAGCCATATACCCGTGGGTGGCCCATATGCCCGTGGGTGACCCATATGCCCGTGTATGTTTAGGCCCTCCGCCGCTCAGACTCGCCGAGTGCCGACAGTTACTGTTCCAGCAGCATACAAGAGTTGTCGTACCTGGAGGAGCGAGGGCTCATGCGCTCATTCAAAGCTATTAAGGTACCTGCACGTGTGGAGGCGGCATGCATCGCCTCGGGTCTGATTTACAATTTCCCTGACTGGCTCCATGAAATGAACGGCTCATGATTTGCATATATGAAACATGCACATACCGATGAAACAACGTGCGAGTAGGGACCTTGGGGCCGTTTCACTAACATTCGACCGACTAAACTGTTCGTAAGTGCAAACTTATGATAGTCTGTAAATTTCACATTATGTTTTCTTGTAAACAATTATTGGATTTACATTTATTGAGCATAGGCTGCATATGCAGCATATGCTCAATAAATGTAAATCCATCAATTGATATTTATAGACGATCCTTACGAATATCTTAGTCGTACGAAGTTTAGTGAAACGGGCCCCATGTGAGTAGCAACAGCATGTACCTTCGCAATGGTCGCCATAGTAACCTAATGCAATGCTGTCCGAAACAAAATATACATATGTAGCTGTTAATAAGTGTTTGTAGCTCTTTTTGATATTATAATTCCGCCTGGACAGCTGTAGCTGAATACACCACTGTTAATGGAAGCAAAATTGTATGCCACCTGTCCAATTGCATGACGTCATCTATCTGTTGACGTCGATAAACCGGCAAGCGTGTACGTTCATGTCATGTTAACTTAATCTCCTCAGCAGGTGCTTTAACTATGGCGAAACCGGAGGAATACCATTGAGCAATTGAACTTTGTTTACGATTAATTCACATACATCCCGTACTAATTAACCATCTATTTAACAATTTAACCATGTGTGCCTTCGCTTTTCTTGCCAATACTAAACTCTATTTTCCGTAGCCAACGATTTCACGGTTAAGTAACTCGGTTCCGATGAAGAGTGGTTGGTTTCGACAGCTTATGACGTTTTCTTTCTACTTATGTGCAGCTTTTTAAAGAGATGTGGTAGTTTTCTTTCGATTCGGAAGATAGCAAAAACATTAGGCTTGTGAAATAACCTGAACAACGGTAAAGTGTTAACAACTCATGTCTGTGGTTACTGTTAATCTTTGGAAGAAATCTACAATAGGAATGTGCCAAACTAAACACTTTAGATCTCGATGTGCTCATCGAACTATGCGTTATTAAATGTTAATTATGTATACTTGGGCAAATATATGCATGCACAAAATTAATGTACATTTATAGAAAATAATATTTTATTTCCCTACTTTTTTAACGTAATAATCAAACATAAAGCTCTTTTTGAGTGTATCAGATTTCTAACGATACAATAGAGATGTAGTTAAGTGTCGATAATGATAGTAGTAGTATAGCGTTATAATAAATGTTTAAATATTGAACTTAACTCCACTGTCAATGCTTTCACACACTATGTTTCATTGTGTAGACTATACACGTAACTGTACGTAACTTACTATGTTTCATTGTGTTGACTATACACATCAGTGTACGTAACTCACTATGTTTCATTGTGTAGACTATACACGCCAGTGTACGTAACTCACTATGTATCATTGTGTAGACTATACACGCCAGTGTACGTAACTCACTATGTATCATTGTGTGACTACTACACGCCAGTGTACGTAACTCACTATGTATCATTGTGTAGACTATACACGCCAGTGTACGTAACTCACTATGTATCATTGTGTAGACTATACACGCCAGTGTACGTAACTCACTATGTATCATTGTGTAGACTATACACGTCATTGTACGTAACTCACTATGTATCATTGTGTAGACTATACACGTCATTGTACGTAACTCACTATGTATCATTGTGTAGACTATACACGCCAGTGTACGTAACTCACTATATTTTCATTGTGTAGACTATACTCGTCATTGTGTAGATTATACACGTCATTGTATGTAACTCACTATGTTTCATTGTGTAGACTATGCACGCCATTGTACGGAACTCACTATGTTTCATTGTGTAGACTATACACGTCATTGTACGTCACTCACTATGTTTCATTGTGTAGACTTTACACGTCATTGTGTAGACTATACACGTCATTGTGTAGACTATGCACGTCAGTGTGCGTAACTGACTATCTTTTATTTTGTGTAGACTATACACGTCATTGTACGTAGCTCACTATGTTTCATTGTGTAGACTGTGTACACTGTTTCATTTTGTAGACTATACACATCATTGTACGTAACTCACTATGTTTCATTCCGTCGACTATACAGGCCATTGTACGTAACTCACTATATTTCATTGTGTAGACTATACACGTCATTGTGTAGACTATACACGACACTGTACGTAGCTCACTATGTTTCATTGCGTCGACTATACAGGCCATTGTACGTAACTCACTATCTTCATTGTGTAGACTATGCACGTCATTGTGTAGACTATACACGACATTGTACGTAACTAACTATGCTACATTGTGTAGACTATACACATCAGTGTAAGTAACTCATTATGTTTCATTGTGTAGACTATACACGTCATTGTACGTAGCTCACTATGTTTCATTGATTAGACTATACACGCCATTGTGTAGACTATGCACGTCATTGTGTAGACTATACACGTCAGTGTACGTAACTCACTATCTTTTCATTGTGTAGACTATACTCGTCATTGTGTAGACTATACACGTCAGTGTACGTAACTCACTATGTTTCATTGTGTAGACTATACACGTCATTGTACGTAACTCACTATGTTTCATTGTGTAGACTATACACGTCATTGTACGTAACTCACTATGTTTCATTGTGTAGACTATACACGACAGTGTACGTAACTCACTATGTTTCATTTTGTAGACCTATACGCGTCATTGTACGTAACTCACTATGTTTCATTGTGTAGACTATACACGTCAGTGTACGTAACTCACTATGTTTCATTGTGTAGACTATTCACGTCAGTGTACGTTACTCACTATGTTTCACTGTGTAGACTATACACGTAATTGTGTAGACTATACACGTCAGTGTTCGTAACTCACTATGTATCATTGTGTAGACTATACACATCAGTGTACGTAACTCGCTATGTTTCTTTGTGTAGACTATGCACGTCCGTGTACGTAACTCGCTATGTTTCATTGTGTAGACTATACACGTCATTGTACGTAACTCACTATGTTTCATTGTGTAGACTATACACGTCATTGTGTATACTGTACACGTCATTGTGTAGACTATACACGTCAGTGTACGTAACTCACTATGTTTCATTGTGTAGACTATACACGTCATTGTACGTAACTCACTATGTTTCATTGTGTAGACTATACACGTCATTATACGTAACTCACTATGTTTCATTGTGTAGACTATACACGTCATTGTACGTAACTCACTATGTTTCATTGTGTAGACTATACACCACAGTGTACGTAACTCACTATGTTTCATTTTGTAGACCTATACGCGTCATTGTACGTAACTCACTATGTTTCATTGTGTAGACTATACACGTCAGTGTACGCAACTCACTATGTTTCATTGTGTAGACTATTCACGTCAGTGTACGTTACTCACTATGATTCACTGTGTAGACTATACACATAATTGTGTAGACTATACACGTCAGTGTTCGTAACTCACTATGTATCATTGTGTAGACTATACACATCAGTGTACGTAACTCGCTATGTTTCTTTGTGTAGACTATGCACGTCCGTGTACGTAACATTGTGTAGACTATACACGTCATTGTACGTAACTCACTATGTTTCATTGTTCAGACTATACACGTCATTGTACGTTACTCACTATGTTTCACTGTGTTTCATTGTGTAGACTATACACGCCATTGTACGTAACTCACTATGCTTCATTGTGTAGACTATACTCGCCATTGTACATAACTCACTATGTTTCATTGTGTAGACTATACTCGTCATTGTGTAGAATATACACGTCAGTGTACGTAACTCACTGTATTTCATTGTGTAGACTATACATGTCAGTGTACGTAAGTCGCTATGTTTCATTGTGTAGACTATACACGTCAGTGTACGTAACTCACTATGTTTAATTGTGTAAACTATACACGTCACTGTGTAGACTATACACTCCGTGTACGTTTCTCACTATGTTTCATTGTGTAGACTATACACTTCATTGTACGTAACTCACTATGTTTCATTGTGTAGACTAACACGTCATTGTACGAAACTCACTATGTTTCATTGTGTAGACTATACACGTCATTGTACCTAAGTCACTAAGTTTCATTGTGTAGACTATACACGTCATTGTACGTAACTCACTATGTATCATTGTGTAGACTATACACGTCATTGTACGTAAGTCACTATGTTTCATTGTGTAGACTATACACTTCATTGTACGTAACTCACTATGTTTCATTGTGTAGACTATACACGTTATTGTACGTAATATTTATTAGTCAAGTCCCGAATAATAAATCAGATATCGCTGAACTGAAATATAAATATGCGGATTGTATTATAATACTGTATAGAAGGAAAGTATAGAACGTTTACATTACATTACATTGACTGGTATACTATGCATGAATGACCGCGGCATGCGCGGTATGGGACAAATACATGCGAACGTAAGCAACACCGTATAATGCGGCAGTATCATGCAAACATTGCGCAATGCATGATACAAGTATGAAACTTGCCACGTTTACATTACATTACATGGACGGGTATGCTATGCATGAATCACCGCGGCATGCACGGTATAGGACAAAGACACGCGAACATAGGCAACACCGTATAGTGGGGCAGTATCATGCAAACACTGCGCAATGCATGGTACAAGTATGAAACTTGCCACAATTATAAAGTTGGCTGTACTGAACATTTTTATGATGTAGATCTACTTAAAAAAATGGCCGCAATTTTCAAAATGGTCAATATATCTAAGCTATATGAACACACACACTAAAGTCAGTGGACCTGGCTTCGCACATATTATATATAGTTTTATAATTATTGAAAACACGTAGTATACAATTTCGCCTTTGTTTGTATTTTTACAGATATGACACTCCACACCGGAACTATGTGTGTCACGTGTCAGACAATTCACGCAAGCTCAGTGATCCGCCATTGTTGTTGTACTACACGAATCAATTTCAAAACACATGATAGTGTACATGGCTTCGCACATCCGAAACTCTTCAGATCTAACGTATACAATGTGTATGATCACGTGGTTACAACAACAACAACAAGTACTGAAACTTCCAGAATCCCTCCGATTCAAAGTACATATTCTTTTATTTTGTCCGTATTATTTAATGGATATTGATGAAATCAGGCGCATCAAACGCGTCTTGTTAAGCTGCATTTGGTGATCTCGGTACTTTGGCCCAAACTTATGTCGTTTTTGCGAAGAATCGATTTCCGTGTCTACTGACACGGAAATCGATTCTTCGCAAAAACGACATAAGTATGTGCCGAACTCCCGGGACCACAAAATACAGCTCATGAAGACGCGTTAAACTTTGCTGCGCCATATTTCATCAAAATATTTGATCAAAACCCATTGTTGTTGTTGTTGTAACCACGTGATCATGTACCTTTATATATACTGGTACAAATCAAGTTGATTTTCACTATCAATCCATTATATTTGTGAATAATGAGGACATATTAAATAAAGATTTATGAAGACACCCACAATGGTGATGTCTGGCACCCAGCTACGTCCACAGATTCAGTTTATTATTCAAACGTTTCACCGTGTATGAAATAAATATTAAAATATATATTAAGAAAACATTCACACCATCGCACCGACGACAATAAACCAACATTACTATCATACTGTTTGTGCCTGGGAGAGTATGAGCCGACTGTCAGCGGCTGTTAGATTAGCAGCGCAGGAAATAATCCCTCAATATACAGCATTGGTGTGTCAGATGCGTGTTTGGCGGCTCTAGAATAAGTGTTTTGTAGAGGCGACTACTGTCTGTTTCACGAAACCTGCCCAAATGTTACGGCCATATAAACAATGCAAATTTTTTTCTTTTTATAATATAAAATTAAATCAAAATTTAATAATGAGACTTCTTTTTATTACGTGAAATTTGGTAAAATATTGATTTTATTGGGAAAAAACAATTTCCCCATGTTAAATCCCCATATACATCTTCACAGAGTACTAAAATTTAATAGCCGTAAAATTTGGGCAGGTTTCGTGAAACAGAAAGTAGGTCGGTGGCAATCGGACGCAGTGATGCTATTTATCTTCATGGGTATTTGAGCTGTATTTGGTAAACATTTTTATGAACAAATCATTGTTTAATGTACACTTTTTTCGTGAATGAGTGCTTAGCCGTTTCACGGCCGATTTCAACCCACGAAAACGACAGGTACCACGCCTCACCATGTCACGCTGCTGTGGGTGTGCACCGGGCACCGGTCTATCCGGTACACAGCTACCTCCTCTGGAGACGCTATGTTACACACCGGACCGGATACCGGACAGTTGGTAGATCGAGTGGGCAGGGACCACGTACCGTTACGCGAGGCTGTCGGCACTATTTCGGCACTACGCCCGCACTATTTTTTGTATACCGGACTACTTCTGTATACCCTGTGGGCGATTTTGCGCCATTTGGTATTGTCTAACCTATACCGGACACCGGACACCGGCCTCCAGGCACCGGACACCCGACACTTGACAGGTTTCAGGTACCACGTGCCTCCATGAGATGCTGTTAGCCACCAGTCGACAGACACCGAACATGTCGGGGACAACAGGTACCACGTGCCGTCACGTGACGCTGTTAGTCACCAATCGACAGACACCGGACATGTCGGGGATAGCAGGTACCACATGCCGTCACGTGAATCTACTTAGTTCTGGTCACACCAGACACCGAACCATCGGTTGGTGCTGGCGTTTACCACGTTGGCCCAGCTTAGCCCATGGGAAGATCGCAGTTCCCGTAAAAGGCACCAACATGTTCGTTTAGCCAGACAGTTTCTGGCCCGGGTCATTCGGATGCTAAGAGAGCATGTGAGGATACGTATCATTCGTTACATGCATCGGTTCGTCCCTTCAAAGAGAGTCACTGGCTCCAATCTTGTTTTGCATCAAACGGGAAACATTCGCCCTCAGAGTTGCACTACCCAGTGCAATCGGGACATGGAGCGTGTCTCCAGTACGCCTTCTGAGTAGGCGGACTCGGGTTCGGGGGTTTCGGGGGACGAACTAGCTTGTGGAGAGGCGCCACAGAATCATCCGACGCGGGAGGACTATGAGGATGTAGATTCGCATGTCCAGGAAGACACCATTTGCTTGTAGCGGGCTATTATTGATGCTTACCGGGTAGTCCCGAGAGAATCTTCCGGCGCCTCGTGCTTCAACGCTAGGCGCACCTTGCTGTGCATGGAAGAATATGTAGAGTCCCATGAGGAACTCCGGGTTCTACCGCACTCCGTGTGCGTTAAAGGTACATGGCCACTCAGTAGATACATTATTATACGTAAATTTCCACACTGATATCAGGGGCGATAACCGTGTTTCATTTAAATGTTAACGGACATTACTATTTATTGTCTGTATTTTTTTTTTTATACTTTATACTCTGTGGCAGGTAGCCTGTCATTAGTGTCTAACATCTTGCAAGTCCGACATGACTCTGCTCTGACTACTTCCAAAGAGCTTCTGCCGTCGAGTAGGGAGACCATTCGGGCTGCCCCGCTTAACGCAGAGTCCCTATTTTGTGGCCGAGTTTATGAGGTCCTTAAGCAGGATCGTCAAGAACATGAGCGACTGGTACTACTTCGGAACTTGGCTCCCGCGAGCGACGCCAAAGTTTAAAAAGTAACATGAAGTGGCGCCCCTGCATCCTAGGACAAGCCTTCTGGTGGCAGGAGGTGGAAGCAGAAGGTTCGCAAGGTTGAACACTTCAAGTTTTTTCATCATGATATAACTGGACAGATTGCTTCAATATTTGGAAACTTGATGCATGTGAGCATTTGGAACACACTCGTGCCCCCATTAAAATGACATTGCCCTTTTGTACCTTCACATGTTTGCGGAAACACGTAGCCATTCTTTGCGTAAACATTTTTTTTTTGTACAAGTTTCTTCATCATCGTATAACATTACCATTACTTGATGGATTGCTTCAATATTTGGACACTGGATACATGTAAGCATTTGCAACACTCATGCCGCCATTAACATACATGTAACCTTGACATTGTTTTACCTTCACATGGTTTAACAAAAAAAAAAAGATTATTACTGATCCTACTGCTTTTGGGAGGGGGCCAAGTGATTCTAGTGTGGCGATGACCTGGCATCAGATCAGGATTATTCGGATGTCAGATGTCAGGGCTGAATATTAGTTTTATTATTGTAAATATTCAGTTCTGATTTTGGGATTTTCCTATGCCTTTCATCTGAAATGTATATGCCGATTAACTTATGACTTTCATCTGCAATTTATAATCCAATTAACTTATGACTTTCATCTGATATTTACATAAAGTCCTTATGCAAAAAGAAATAGCATACATGCATTATTAAACAGTGATAATGTTTGCACTGTTGAGCGAGCTACCTCAACATTATTTGTCATACCGCAGATAAGTTTCTCGGCTTTTGATGGGCTAGCTTGCCTGGTCATATATATTATATGACCTGCCAAGGCCGTCGGACATGGAGGAATTGCGATTCCCCTCCGGCGCCTCGCGTCCAATGAAGACACATTTTGCAAACGTTTAGCGATTGCGAATTGTATTCCTCACTAAACACAATAAAACCCGGAATTGATCAATAAAAGTAACAGATTGTACACTCAAAACCAGTCTTTATTGTTTATTTTTCCATAAATATTCTTCGCTCATCAAAATATGAGCGAAAGAATAGCCAAAATAACGAAAATTGCAAATCAAATCTCAACACACTTGGCTTCGTGACACGGCTATATTTAGGTCACAAACTATGGGTTCCACGCACGAAACGCGGTGTAGCAATGACATCGAATGTTTGGGAACCAGTCGCATTCTTGTAGAGGCGCCAAAGGGAGAGCAGATCGATAGAGCATGGAATCGATAGAGCAGTGGAATATAAATTAAATTACACGATATAAACAAACTGTCATACAGTCGTTTTCGATGGATTTCTTACTCCATATTTAGTTTGTTTTCGTTTAATAAAAAACAAAATGTTCATTTACGCCTTTATATTAAGACTGACGGTAGAAAATCGAATCTCGGATTACTTTTCTACCTCGCCGAGGGTGAACATACCTTCAGACGGGCAATATTACACCATATAGCCTGTGTAGAATCACAATAACTTATAATGTGGCGGACGTATTTATATTAGCTGCGAGTGTTTGGGAATTAGACAATCATTTTCAGAATACATGTAAACGTATTTCCTAATTTCTATGTATCTGCTTACCTCTACCTCTACATTGTAATATATTGTAGCGAAACATGTAAATGTACTCGACCATTAACATCAGTAGGGAAGGGTGGGGGGGGGGGTGGGTGGTGGTATCAGCAGCTGAACTCTGAACTTTTTCCAGGGTCCGTGGCAGTTGTAATTATACACTGGTGTGTTAGATGACATCGAATTCGTCACATTGGATGGTCATGTTTCCCCAAATGTATTGTTCAAATACGTGCACATTCTGAAAGTTCAAGAGTGACTGGAAATCTGAGACTACAAATAGGGAATAGTAGGTTAGCGTCGTGAATGGGAAAAAAAGATCTGGCAAGGCTTAGGAAACGGGATTGGCGAGGCTCTGCCGAGCACATCCCGTTTCCGTGCCGCGCCAGATATTTTTGCCATTCACGGCACTAACCTATTATTCTATTTATCCCGTCAACACCTATAAATAGCTTTAAAATGCAATAACACATAACCTCAGCCACCGCATATATTCATACGCAGTGATTAGGTCGTATTGACAGGATATCAAAAATGTTTCACGGAACCATGTTTCACGGCACACACGCACTGCGGCACACACGCACTGTGTTGACGGGATAATAGCTGTGACATCAGCGCAAACATGAGTTCAAATCACAAAAAATAAACATGTAGAAGAACAATCTGCGTTTTCTGTTCTGATTTTAGCATACCACCACAGTCGTACTTTAACCCTTACACCGCAGCACCGCAGCACCGCTATCCTAATTTTTTGTCGTCAGCTGTTTATTTTCTATTTTCCATGTTTATCATCAAAAACATGCTTTGACAGCACTTTATAATAATGCAAAACATGCTGTGACAGCACATTATAATAATTTCCATTGGAAATGATTATAAAGTGCTGTCAAACATGTTTATTGAGAATTAAGGCAAGATATAAAATATCATTGCAACAGCAGACGGCAATTGTTGTGTGTAGCGGTCTAAGGGTTAAGTAGCTAGACACGAACAGTGTATGCGTTTCATATGAACGTGTCATGTTCATATGAACGTGTCATGCTCTATTATATAGGTACCGGAGGGTATTAAGCTTTGAAAGAAAACTTCTCCCCAAATTCAGATGCTGGCAATGAAATGTTGTACAGCTTGCTGGCAGTTTACTTTTTATCCTCAACAGCATGGTGGACAATTCAATGTATCATGCATCAAGTGAAATTCATATACAAATGTGAGATGAAAATTACATGCATACAGTTCATATGCAATTCATGTACATTATGTTCATAGGAATTACATATAAAATGTTTTCATGTAAAATATAAACAATGTATCAATTGCATATGACTTAATATATCTATGCATATGTTCTCATATGACAATCATATGCTAACACTGCTACAAATATGCGCTGCGATGAAATTTATATCCGGTTATTTGAACTAATTTCTACCATGTAACACTTTATATTGACTCATTTTCATTAGACTTTGTCGGAAACCATATAGAGAATAGTAGGTTAGTGCCGTGAATGGGAAAACATATCTGGCAAGGCTTAGGAAACGGGATGGGCGAGGCTCTGCCGAGCACATCCCGTTTCCGTGCCGCGCCAGATATTTTTCCCATTCACGGCACTAACATACTATATTATTTATCCCATCAACGTTACACATAGCTTTAAAATGCAAAAAATAACCATAGCCGCATCCTAAAAATCGAAGAATCGACTAGTATGACACCGCACATATTCATGCGCAGTGATTAGGTCTTATTGACAGGATATCAAAATGTTGTCACGGCACAGTGTTTCACGGCACATACGCACTGTGTTGACGGGATAAATTATTTTTCCATTGCAGCCTAACTGACAAGGACACACCCAATTTGCAGATCTGTACTTAGTCCGACTTTCACATTGGAGTAGCGACACTATGCTACTTGCTACCTTTCATGCTCTGCTTATTAGTCCAGCAGATATGTGAAATGATTGTGCACTTTATGATAAAAGCATGAAACTTGGCATACTTGTTCTAAAACATATTTGGGATTTTTTAAAGATTGGAGGCATTGTGGATGTCGTCTATAGCGATCATGGCGGCCATTTTTCAAAATGGCCGCCACTTTTTTTTCTATATTACGGTATCTTGATAAAAACAATTACATACTGTATGAAAGTATCAATTTTAATTCATGAAATCGCTAAATGAACACCACTAATAATTTTCAGGATAATTCTGAATGTCTGCTGATGTGATTGTGTTGGCCATTTTCAAAATGGCCGCCAAATACATATTTTTATTATGCCAAAAAACATATTTTTACTATAAAACCATGACACAAAACTATTTAATACTACATAGACGTGTCAGTTTACTTCAACCAACCACTAGAGGAACATTAGTAATACATATGGATGTCCTCTGTCGTGATAATGGCAGCCATACATTTAAAATAGCCGCCAAAACATATTCTCTTATTATTAGCAAATAACTCAAAACAATTCAATACTGTATACCACGTCATTTCACGTCATTAAGTCACTAACTGAAGACAACTAATACTTTTCTGGATAATTCTGGATGTCTTCTGATGTGAACATGGTGAACATTTTCAAAATGGCCGCCAAAACATCTTGTATTATGCCAGAAACCATCCAGTTATTACGAAAACATGTCACTAACAATTATTGGTGTCCTATGTGGTGGTAATTGCAGCCATAACATGTATTATGACATAAAGCTATTCAAATATGACTTCAATAATTCACTACATGACGACAATAATGATGATTATTAAATACACCAATGTTATGTTGTGATGTCCAAGGTTTGGAAGTCAATTTGTGGTACCAGTAATTCAAACAAAAGAAAATGTTCCTCCTTTTAGCAACATTATAAAAGAAGTTTATAAAAGTTCAACGTTTCATATCAGTATCAGTTACTGACTGGTGACCACCCACGTACTTTCACAAATTATGTTACTGTATGCATATAATGATTACTTAGTGTTGAATGCCACCGAATCTGATTGCATACTAGCCATCACGTTCACAGTCACCACACTTGCACAGGGATGTGCAGGGCAAATTCTCTTTCCGACATTTGCATCGTCCTCTGCAAACTGAAGCACATCCACACTTGATCACAGCTCGGCATGCTGTGCAGGCAGGTGGAAGGTTCATCCAATTGATTTCCCACTCGCCAGATTCATTCTTCCGTGTCCATCCGAAGTCTGCTGAGCTAGGCAAATGTGTGGATGGAACTAGGGCCTGGCCCCATACGTGGCCAGCATGGAAAGCCACCCTGAGAAGGTGTTGGCTTAGAGCATCTTGTGTAGGTGGTATATTCTCTAGCTCCCTGCTTTTCTGTGTGAACAGGGTCTTCCTGGCACAGTTCACAGTGTCGTCAGAGCTTCTACGATCATACATTAACACAATGTATCGCTCAATCATTGGAAGAAGGTTTATTGTAGTACCAGGTGACATCGACGAATGTATTCCATGTGGACCATGCTGTGCGTTTTCCTCTTCCAGCGAAACTAGATGTGGTGTCGCAGCCAGTGAGGGCATGGAATGTGGGTTATATCGAGATAGCGGAAATACTTTCCTGTGCCGAACGCTACACTAAGTTGTTCACATCCTATCTTACTGGCAAGACTGGCAGCAAGTACTACAACGTCTGTGTCAACTGTTCGAATCGATATAAGTGTACAACCTTGTCTGGCACCATCTGCATCATGTAACAGCATTCTGGTGTCCGCCTCCTCGTGTGTGCAGGGAGCCATCCATGTACAATCAATTGTCTCGGAACAATGCATATCTTCTCCGTTGGTCACAATTACCAGTCCTGGAAAGTTCTCACCAACTATACGCTCACTTATTAGACAAAATAGTTCTGTCTTGTTTCCGTCTTCCCGTAGAAAATTTTACCAATTTCCAGGATATTTCTTCGTTCCATTAACTCTGACTCGTATTCCCTTTCCTCTACTCTTTCGAGTGCCTGCCTTTAGACTATTCGCTTTGTAAACGTCGACTACTACATCGACACGGTGAACAGCGCCTGTAAATTGCCTCCGAATGTAGTTCATAAGTTCATTTACGTAGTCGTTGAATGTTTCTGCTGATGCACCAGGCTTGATCATATTTACGATAGCTGCACCGTCAACAACCACCATGTCAACCTCAGGAGCAGCGATACATGTTTCATCGCTTTCCGGTACCAGGTCTTCCAGGCACTGTAGCAGGTCGGACTTTGTACCCTGTCTCAGTTTTCCATAGTCGGACAGTGAAGATGGAAATGACTGATTTTCATGTTGGAAAAAGTCATCAAGATCTGCATCGATCGCGTACCTGACTGGCAATGTACAATGTTGAAAACAAATTTCGGTCACGTTTCATTGACAACAACTGCTCCTGTGTGCGTGATCTCTCTTTCTCTGGTCGCCATCTGAACAGCTGAATATTATTCCTTGATATCCTGTCATTTAGCGGCTTTGAACGATCAACCAGTCGGCTCTTGAAGAACTCGTCACTTTGTGTCTTGCCAAGACTTTCTATTCTATGGACGGAATCAACAACATCCGTATCTACCACTTCACGCGTATCGATGACTATCATATCACCACTGGTATCAGAGAACGGATTGCCCATATCATTCATTGTCGCAACCAGTGTCTTGACATTCTTGAGAAATGCCGCTTGTACACCCGGCTTATCCTCATTGTGGCGTATTGAATTTCGTAGATGAGAGCTTGTTTCCTTCTTGTCCAATTCACAGAGAAACTCCCCAACAACCCTAGCCATCTCTGGTCCAGCCACCATCCACCTCAGAAGTGCTGATGGCTTCTCTGTTAGACCAATTGCTCCTCCATCAGCTTTCACACATGCATTATTCTGTTCATGGCTTTCATCTAAGGACATCCTGGAAAACGGCCGACGTATTTTGTTTACGGTGAACTTACCCACACAGAATGCCTCATATACGTCTGGATGCGTGTTCTGTAACATGACCATGTCTCGTAGATGAATTGCCACAGCACGTGCATAATTGTAGTGGTCAAGTGCATGAAAAAGCCATTCCAAACGAGATAGGGCATCGACATACAAGAGGAAGTTGCCAGCATGAATTGATTTGTCCCATGCGAGTACCTCTAACTCTATCTTGATAATAAGCTGCCAGAAATAGAATTGTGGACTTTGTGCTGCTCTCCGCTTGCACCATTCGTCAAATGGTTCAACATCAGTTTCTTGTTGAGACACTTGGTATGCTGCGAATAATTCTTGTCGAAGCTTGTACAATGCGCAAGCGGTCAATTGGTGCGCACGGCCGGTTCTTTTCACGTGTGCTGCTTTCAAGAATGAGTCGGCAGTTCCTGATGTAGCTATCTCAGCTTGATAAGGGCAGACGTCCATCCACTGCCATCCAAGTGATCACCAAGTGATTTCAGCAATGTCATCTTGATGTGTAGGCCGCCCAACATGACGACAAATACATCTTCTCCATATGTTTCTGGCCATAGCCACTGAATCTGTTTTGCCAGTCTGTACAATGGCTGGTCACACGCAATAACAGGAATTTGTCCAGGATTGAGAATTGTTACTGCCTTTTTCACTACATCCATGGAATGATGAATCATTGCGACTGACTTCGAGTCATCCGGAAAGAGTGGTAACAGTGCACTGACAGCAGTTGGGCCTTGGTCGTCGCATTCTACATTTGAAGCATGATATGCAGCCCAAGATATGTGCATTTCTTCTGCATCACCATCATTGTTGGTGTCCACGATCTGGCTGATATTATCACACCATCTGCATTCTTCTGTCACTGCCTCTTCCATCAAACCGCCATCAGATTGGACAATATCACTTATCTCTGGGACAGGAGGATCATTCACTTTTGTTGGAATCACTGGCACAAGTGTGTAGCTTTGTGGTAGCATTTGGACCTTCTTAGTACGTGTTGTGGTAGGAACAGGAGTTTGCTTAACTCCACATGCATCAATATCAGGATGCTGAAACAATGGAATACCAGTACCATGAAATGAACTGTGTGCACTAGTTGCTGTGGGATCATGGTCAATATTGTCGACTGCTGATGTTGTGAATACACCAATGTTTAGTGTAGGGGGACATACTGTGCCAACACGTTCAAAGTGCCTAATAGAGGAGTTGCCTAAATCGGCAGACATGGAAAGCACACGGTCATATGACACAGACAATCCTAACCTGTAAAGTGTGACCACTAGATCCTTGGATCGAGTCCGCGAATGTACGAATGCACCAAGAAATAGTGGAAGTGGCGCCTCTCGTTCTTCGATATGTCTGGTTTCCGACGATGCATGTTGACGCCGACGAACACTGCTGTTATATGTCAACAATTGTGATATGGACAATGCTGATTGTGACATGTAATTTGTCTGGTCCTTGATATTTGTACCGTTCAGGATCATTGTGATCAGCATCAGCAGTGAGTGTACCACATAATTTTCCTGACAATTGTTTGTGAATGTACCACTGAATGGTGAGCATTGCTAAAAGGATGAACATTTTCTTTTGTTTGAATTACTGGTACCACAAATTGACTTCCAAACCTTGGACATCACAACATAACATTGGTGTATTTAATAATCATCATTATTGTCGTCATGTAGTGAATTATTGAAGTCATATTTGAATAGCTTTATGTCATAATACATGTTATGGCTGCAATTACCACCACATAGGACACAAATAATTGTTAGTGATATGTTTTCGTAATAACTGGATGGTTTCTGGCATAATACAAGATGTTTTGGCGGCCATTTTGAAAATGTTCACCATGTTCACATCAGAAGACATCCAGAATTATCCAGAAAAGTATTAGTTGTCTTCAGTTAGTGACTTAATGACGTGAAATGACGTGGTATACAGTATTGAATTGTTTTGCGTTATTTGCTAATAATAAGAGAATATGTTTTGGCGGCCATTTTAAATGTATGGCTGCCATTATCACGACAGAGGACATCCATATGTATTACTAATGTTCCTCTAGTGGTTGGTTGAAGTAAACTGACACGTCTATGTAGTATTAAATAGTTTTGTGTCATGGTTTTATAGTAAACAATATGTTTTTGGCATAATACAAATATGTATTTGGCGGCCATTTTCAAAATGGCCGCCACAATCACATAAGCAGACATTCAGAATGATCCTGAAAATTATTAGTGGTGTTCATTTAGTGATTTCATGAAGTAAAATTGATACTTTCATACAGTATGTAATTGTTTTTATCAAGATACAGTAATATAGAAAAAAAAGTGGCGGCCATGATCGCTATAGACGAGATCCAGAATGCCTCCAATCTTTACAAAATCCCAAATATGTTTTAGAACAAGTATGCCAAGTTTCATGCTTTTATCATAAAGTGCACGATTCGACCCTATATTGAGACGAATCCGCTTAACTATATATGTATACTTATTTAAATATATCGCATTGCTTTATTGTTTTCTTGCTTGGTGTGGTTAGTGGCTGGTTTTAGACGTTCATGAAACATTCAGAGTTATAAAGGCATCAGTGTTTGCGATCATTGGAGGCAAAGTATAACTAAGTACATATATATGTACATGTACATGTACATGTACATGTAAATATATATGTTATTGTTTACATATTGGATTTTTAAGGAATTTAATGCCAGGGAGCGCTAGTGACCGAACCATTTAGTTCCTTAAATATACAATATGTGAACAATAACTGACTTATAGTTACGCCAAGCATATTATGCAATTTCCCATCTGAGTATTGCTTTTCCATTTCCTGTTGAATTATACTTGGCAATATGCATATTATTGGGGTTAAACAGGCGTGCCGGAAGCATCGTAATCTACTGGGTGCTCTCGCTACCCACCCAACGTGTATGTTGTTACTCCTCAGTTGAACCGTCTCGCCGAGACGGTTCAACTGAGTGGTAACAACATACACTTTTGATAAGAAATGAGAAAAATGCAGAACAATATTTACATTCCGTTTTTTATAAATGAATTACAAATATGTTAAATGTATTGATCCGGCAGTCGCCGGACTTGCCGGACCTGTTCCGACACCCCTGTTAAATCTTGCAATATGTGAAGTAAGTGGAGCTCGATACTGGCTAGCTATTGCCTTGGACAGTTGGACGAACTATAATACAAATGTAGATATAGTAAATACATCGCTAAATCTGTGTAACAAATATAGCATCACCACCTGTAGCACATATAGGCAATAGTTACATTATTTGCATACAGTAGTACATGCTTGTATGTTGGGAAGACTCGGCTGAAGCACGTACACTATTAAGTACAATGTGCATGATCACGTGGTCATTACAACAACAACAATGGTTGAAAATGTTGAAAACGCCTACTCCAAGGTAAGTATTATTTTATATTTTCCTTAATATGCAACGGACTTTGATGAAATATGGCGCAGCAAGCGCGTCTTCATGGCCTGCATTTGGTGCTCTCGGGACTTCGGCATATTATGTCGTTTTTGCGAAGAATCGATTTCCGTGTCAGTAAAGGGTTAGGGTTAGCAATAATAACAGAAGTTTGGGCCAAAGTACCGAGATCACCAAATGCAGCTTAATGAGACGCGTTTGATGCGCCATATTTCATCAACATCCGTTACATAATAATGACAATATAACAGAATACGTACTTTGAATCGGAGGCGCTTTTGGAAGTTTCATTAATTGTTGTTGTTGTTCCGATATTTGAATGATTAAACGAAGCTTACCTTAGGGAAGGTGAAGTTTGATCCTGATTGTATCAACTGCAAACCACTTTGGGGGTCACACAGAGATCGCATAGCTGCCGCAGGACCAGATCAGTCTTTAGAGCATCAGCAGATAGCTGGACACACAGTGAATGAAGAATCAAACCCGCTCCCTAGGGTGGGTAAGGGCACCCACCCTAGGGAGCGGGTTTGATTCTTCATTCACTGTGTGTCCAGCTATCTGCTGATGCTCTAAAGACTGATTTGCTATCTGTGTGACCCCCAAAGTGGTTTGCAGTTGATAAAACCAGGATCAAACTTCACCTTCCCTAAGGTAAGCTTCGTTTAATCATTCCAATTTATCAACTGCATAAACCCTTTTGGGGCCCCACAGAGACTTTAGAGTTGATTCTTCAGACACATGAGAATGTAATTACTACCGTGAAATTAACAATTAATACATTACATGAACATAATAAATGTTAAGCATTCAGTTACCAGTTATATGAAACTGAACAAACACAAACAACTAGATGTATATGCATGTACTCATATTTTACATGCCCAATATAACCATCTGAACCGAATTAGATTTGACAATTTCCTTATTGTAAAATTGCTGAAAAGTTATGGCATTTTTCCATCCTGCAGTCTTAATGATCGTTTGAATAGAGACCCCTCTCTGCCGAGCCGCCGACACTGAGGCTGCCATAATGCGCCATAATGCATGGCAATACCAGCCTTAAGGAGAACTGACTTCACCCACCGAGACACGGTCTGATTGCTCACGGCTTTGTGTGGCATTTGCGTGCTCAACAAAAGCTGGTTTTCTCCATTCCGAAAAGGCCGAGTACGCGCTAAATATTCCTGTATTGTCTTTACAATGCATAGAGATTTGTTCTGATCATACTTTTGCAGCCGGATATCTTCTACATGGTGACCCGGTTTTGTCTGTTTCAGTAAATGAGAGGTTTTAATAACAAACCCTGAATTTGAAAAAAAACAATATCTGACAGCTCGATTAAATACAACGCTGAGCTGTCACTAACAGAAACAAAGTACACAATTTACACGACAACTGCAATAAAGTCAACTCAGTTCGACAAACTAAACATTGTAACACCACGTCTACGTCCCATATGGAATTGTAACTTGGTAGACAGGGATGTCGCAGATATATAACTTTCATGAATCGTTTTATCAAAAAATTACTTTTGTATTCAATAGTACCGCAAATCAGCACAGCATTGTTAATAGCAGATCTGGCTGTTTGAAATGTGCTGTAGAATGCAATCCATCTCCGGATATAACTGTCATGTTATCGTTTGGTGGCCTTGCACCATGAGTCCACGATGATTTCCTAAGCGTCCGCCGGTATTCCTCTTGTGCTGAGTGCATCCCGGATATACGAAAAACCGCTAATCGCATTTTCGAGAGTGGATGCTGCCGGTCTGGCTTGTGTGACAGTGTCAGTATGTCCCGTGTTCGCGGGAGAGTGTATGGTGGGCTGCAAATGGCGTGAAACAGAGTCGCCCAGCACGCCTGCGTGGGCCATATTGGGGCCACAATGACTGCCTCGGTTTTGTCTTGTATCACTTTTTGCAGTATCCGAGCCGTCAAACTGAAAGGTGCAAATATGTAATATAATTCCCCTGTCCAAGCCATCGAAAATGCATCCACGGCAAGGGCATCTGGGTCAGACAAACGTGAGACATATGTCGGTAATTTGTGATTGAGTCGCGACGCAAATAAATCATAGCATTCTTGGGAAACGTTCTGATATTCTATTGAAAATTATAGGACATAAGGCCCATTCCAGGTCATCATTGAATTTCCGTGACATTTCGTCCAAATGAATGTTTTTGCCTATGCACCAGAACCATATTTCCCTTGCCAACGTGTCGAGCGTTTGAGATTTGCCACCAAATTTGCGGATATATGCGCAGCTAGTTGTATTATCCATAAAAATACGAACATGCGTATTTGAAACGTCTTTGCATAGAGACAATAAAGCTAATTGACATGCTTTAAGTTCCAATATGTTTATATGTAATTGTTGTTCTCCCATTGATCACCGTCCCCCAGTTTTCACACTGTTCGATTTGTTTACTGAACCACAACCATGAAGGGATGCATCTGTCATCAATGTAACATATGGCTTCTCGTGATAAATAGGCTTATAACTTGTTCGCACATTATGTAGCCACCACCTGATAACACTACGAGCAGCAGGTGTAACTTTTACGTATCTGTCATAATTTATTTTATGTTTGCGCAACATTTGTTCTTTGACTTTTTCTAAAGGTTTATAATACAAAGGTGCATATTCAATTCCTGGTTCCGAGGCAACCAACTTTCCAATGAGCTGGGAAAAGGTCCTTATTATACCCCCACAAACAAAGTTTGTTGGGGGTACATAGGAGTCAGCTTGTCGGTCGGTCGGTCTGTCGGTCTGTCTGTCTGTCTGTTGGAAATTCCCTTCCGCTCTATATCTTCTACACCGATGCATGGATTATCAAATGGCTTGGCACAAATGTTTGTCATGATGAGAAGGTGTGTCGAGATCAATAACCACGCACCTACGTCCAAGGTCAAGGTCATAGTTGAAGGTCAAAGGTCAAACCTATTGAAATTCCCTTCCGCTCTATATCTTCTACACCGATGCATGGATTATCAAATTGCTAACCACGCACCTACGTCCAAGGTCACAGTTGAAGGTCAAAGGTCAAACCTATTGAAATTCCTTTCCGCTCTATATCTTCTACACCGATGCATGGATTATCAAATGCCTTGGCACAAATGTTTCTCAGGATGAGAAGGTGTGTCGCGATCAATAACCACGCACCTACGTCCAAGGTCAAGGTTACAGTTGAAGGTCAAAGGTCAAACCTATTGAAATTCCATTCCGCTCTATATCTTCTACACCGATGCATGGATTATCAAATGCCTTGGCACAAATGTTTCTCAGGATGAGGTGTGTCACGATCAATAACCACGCACCTACGTCCAAGGTCAAGGTCACAGTTGAAGGTCAAAGGTCAAAAGTATTGAAATTCCCAAATGGCTTGGCACAAATGTTTCTCATGATGAGAAGGTGTGTCGCGATCAATAACCACGCACCTACGTCCAAGGTCAAGGTCACAGTTGAAGGTCAAAGGTCAAACCTATTGAAATTCCCTTCCGCTCCATATCTTCTACACCGATGTATGGATTATCAAATTGCTAACCACGCACCTACATCCAAGGTCACAGTTGAAGGTCAAAGGTCAAACCTATTGAAATTCCATTCCGCTCTATATCTTCTACACCGATGCATGGATTATCAAATGCCTTGGCATAAATGTTTCTCAGGATGAGAAGGTGTGTCGCGATCAATAACCACGCACCTACGTCCAAGGTCAAGGTTACAGTTGAAGGTCAAAGGTCAAACCTATTGAAATTCCATTCCGCTCTATATCTTCTACACCGATGCATGGATTATCAAATGCCTTGGCACAAATGTTTCTCAGGATGAGGTGTGTCACGATCAATAACCACGCACCTACGTCCAAGGTCAAGGTCACAGTTGAAGGTCAAAGGTCAAAAGTATTGAAATTCCCAAATGGCTTGGCACAAATGTTTCTATGATGAGAGGTGTGTGCGCGATCAATAACCACGCACCTACGTCCAAGGTCAAGGTCACAGTTGAAGGTCAAAGGTCAAACCTATTGAAATTCCCTTCCGCTCCATATCTTCTACACCGATGCATGGATTATCAAATTGCTAACCACGCACCTACATCCAAGGTCACAGTTGAAGGTCAAAGGTCAAACCTATTGAAATTCCTTTCCGCTCTATATCTTCTACACCGATGCATGGATTATCAAATGGCTTGGCGAAAATGTTTCTCATGATGAGAAGGTGTGTCGCAATCAATAACCACGCACCTACGTCCAAGGTCAAGGTCACAGTTGAAGGTCAAAGGTCAAACCTATTGAAATTCCCTTCCGCTCTATATCTTCTACACCGATGCATGGATTATCAAATGCCTTGGCACAAATGTTTCTCAGGATGAGAAGGTGTGTCGCGATCAATAACCACGCACCTACGTCCAATGTCAAGGTCACAGTTGAAGGTCAAAGGTCAAACCTATTGAAATTCCCTTCCGCTCTATATCTTCTACACCGATGCATGGATTATCAAATGCCTTGGCACAAATGTTTCTCAGGATGAGAAGGTGTGTCGCGATCAATAACCATGCACCTACGTCCAAGGTCAAGGTCACAGTTGAAGGTCAAAGGTAAACAATATTGAAATTCCCAAATGGCTTGCACAAATGTTTCTCATGATGAGAAATGTGTGTCGCGATCAATAACCACACACCTACGTCCAAGGTCAAGGTCACAGTTGAAGGTCAAAGGTCAAACCTATTGAAATTCCCTTCCGCTCTATATCTTCTACACCGATGCATGTATTATCAAATTGCTAACCACGCACCTACGTCCAAGGTCACAGTTGAAGGTCAAAGGTCAAACCTATTGAAATTCCTTTCCGCTCTATATTCTCACACCGATGCATGGATTATCAAATGGCTTGGCACACATGTTTCTCATGATGAGAAGGGTGTTTGTCGCATTCAATAACCATGCACCTACGTCCAAGGTCAAGTCACAGTTGAAGGTCAAAGGTCAAACCTATTGAAATTCCCTTCCGCACTATATCTTCTACACCGATGCATGGATTATCAAATCGCCTTGGCACAAAGTTTCCTCAGGATGAGAAGGTGGGTCGCGATCAATAACCACGCACCTACGTTCAAGGTCAAGGTCATAGTTGAAGGTCAAAGATCAAACCTATTGAAATTCCCTTCCGCTCTATATCTTCTACACCGATGCATGGATTATCACACTATGCCCAGGGTCAAGGTCACAGACTTGATGCGTTTGAAACCTTAACGCTCGGCTAAATGGCTTATAATAAAAAATGCCTCGTTTTCTTTGGCTGCCAGTGGGGGTATTCGTGTGCCGACATGCCACATTTCTAGTTGAACATTTTGCCTTGTTCAAAATGTATTTACCTAATTTAATTATTTCATCCCACCGTTCTATGGTTAACCTAACTGTCATACTTTCTGAACACAATCGAAACCCCAAACATGTTATTTGTTTTGTTGGAACTAGTACGGATTAATTAGACTGGTTCACAGTGAGTCCCAAAGAACCCATTAAAGTGATTGTCTCCAATATGTTATTTTCACATTCCTTATATGTATAGCCTTGCAGACAGCTGTCGTCAATGTAGGCTTTACTAATATATCCCTTGGCACGTGGTGTTGCAAATACTGGTTTTAAAATATTTGTAAATATTCGGGGAGATGTTGTTAATCCCATAACGAGTGACGTAAACTGATACTTCTGACAATTGTGCCAGAATCTGAAAAACTTTCCGTCTTGTTTTCTTATTAGAACACTATAGAATGCATCTACTATATCTACTGAACCAAAATACGTGTTTTTCCGCATCGGCTGTACAGCAGATGTCAATGTTTCCATTTTGAAATGAATATTGCTCATAAACTGTTCATTGAAATGTTTCAAATTTAAAATAACTCGTAAAGTGCCATCTTTCTTGGGCCGTGTAAATATGTTTGAAATATATTAATTTCTGTCAGTGTTATACACTGGTTCTATAATATCGCATGCCAGAAATATTTGTAATTCGACGTTAATTTGTTCATTTTCAATGTCGCTGAACTTGATTGGTTTGGGGATGACATGTTGTACAGGTTTCATTGAGAGTTCAACTGAATAACCACAGATTGTTTGAATAATCCATTTATCATTAGTGATTTTCTGCCATTGAGAGAAACCCGCAGTAAAGTTGTCTTTTGTGTTAAGCATAATAACGTTCCTACTTACTTTTAATTCTTCCATTTGTTTTTGGCGGCGGGTCCCTTTTTGAACGACTGCATGGAGTTCCGAGAATTTTTTCCATAATTCTGGGGTGGGTGTTTGTTTGCGGTCTCTGTTGTTGGTAGTTGTTCTGACCTCCCCACCCCCGTTTGGATAAAAAATACCTCGGTTTTGTATATGTATGTCCCACTCCGGTGGCAGTCACGGTTGGCGATTTCTCACTTAATGCTTTTATTTCAGCCTGAACGGTATTCCCAAATAACTTCGTCGCATATGATGAGGTTGAACACACGGATCGGAATTGCGGCAGCACTTCACGCCGAATCCGGTATTTCCTTGACTGGTTGCTCGTCGCCATGTAATAACACATTATCTTATAGGTGTCGCTCACAAGCTCTTTGATACGTGTGCATGGCCCATCTTGTGTCGTTTGCAGGACATCCAGCATACGTATCACTGGTACCATACAGTTGGCAAGTTGTTGCTGTGATCGCTGCAGCTGTGAATCGGTGGCGCGAGTTTCTTTCTTTAACTGTCGCCATATTGCGACATCCACTGAGGGCACTTGCAAGTTTTCAATGTTAGCAGGCCGCTTGTATTTGGACAGTGAAGCTTTCAGCTTGTCGATCTTCACTTGTGCCCTTAGGGCATGGTTAGTTATTATACCTAGTTTCTCACCACTGTTCTCTCCGGTCTCTGCCTCCTGCTCAAAACATTCACCAAGTTCCGCAAATAGATCTCCTTCCTCATCACTCACATGTGATTCATTGTTTAACATCTCATCGATGTTGTCTATGTCTACTGACTGTGTATCGTCTGTGTCATCCACTGTTTTTAACTGTTTGTGTGCACTACACGACGCGACAGCATCCTCCGTGTTTCTATGCTTTGTTCCTTGCTGTCTGGAATTTAGATTCTGAACTGCATCTGTCAAAGTAAACAATAGTTTGTCCATGAATGTCTGGAACCGTGCCTCCAGATTTCCCCCGGTATGAGCCCCTGCGGCGTCGGAGGTGCCATAATTCTACGTCACTCGAGAATCGGCCATGTTTCTTCTCTGCAGAGAAAATAAATTGATGCTACTATAGCATATTGGCAGAGAGATATCCGACAATTACAATACAGCAGTGTAGCTAATGGCAGGTCGCCCGCAGGTGAAGTTAACATGTATTACTAGTGCCACACTGCACCAACGCCATTTCGGTCACGCTCAGTGGTATCCAACGATTACCAATACGACAGTGTAGCTAATGGCATGTCGCCTGCAGGTGAAGTTCACATGTATTACTGATGCTACCGTTTCACTCACATTACCATATAATTTGCTAGCAATACCTTTTGCACAGTATGGCAAATTACATACACCATGTACATGTATATACCCATGTGCCATATCGGCCAGTACACCCATTTTGGTGAATGAATATAATCAATATGTGATGTTTATGAATCATCTGTTAATGCCTGAAATTAATTGAATCCTAAATATATTCATACAGAAACATATAGTACATTAATAGCATATAATATGACAAAATATATTTGCTCACCTATTCAATTGATCAACATAATTATCCCTCCTGTAATAATTTTTAACCATAATTCAATAACAATCGTGAAACACTCTAACTATATGACTGCATATGGCTGAAGCTAACCTTGCACTGATTTGGTCCTGCGGCAGCTATGCGATCTCTGTGGGGCCCCAAAAGGGGCTATGCAGTTGATAAAATGATTATTATAGTTCACCCGACTTTCTAAGCCAATCACTGGGCCACATACTGCTCCACTTATTTCACATATTGCAACGTTTAGCTCCAATAAGTTAAACATTGCCCGATTTCATTATTAACTGTTCGACAGAAAATGGAAAATCAATACGCGGGTGGGACATTGCATTGTACACTTGTTTAAACTATAAGCATGTTATTGTTCACATATTGGATTTTTCCGGAACTAAATGCTGCTGTCGCTAGCACTCCCTCGTATTTAATTCCTTGGAAATCCAATATGTGAACAATAACATAAGTATACATATGGTCCATAAACAACTTATACTGAGGCCTATCAACAAAAATTGTTTGTTTAGAGGAACGGGCTCAAAATCAGTCTTAAACCAAAACTTAATCCATGGTTTAATGCCGAAGACGCTGATGCACAGGTGTTTGTTTGTTTGTTTGTTTGTTTGTTTGTTTGTTTGTTGGTGTTTAACGGCCGTTCAACAGCTAAGTGGACAAATGGGGGAAAAATCACAAAATCAGAACTGAATATTTACAATACGAAAACTATATATTCAGCCCTGAAATCAGAATAATCCTGATTTGATGCCAGATTTCTACACGTGAGTACTGCTCGCAATTATACAATGGTACCATGTCCGCAAACACTGATGAACTAGCTATAGGGAAAATGTCAAATGTTCGTCTTTCTGGAGAATGTTGGCATACATCTATGTTTATACGTAACAATATGCGAGTCCCACTAGACGAAACCCCAGCCATGGTGCCAATTGGCAATTTCTGTTGTTGTTGTTGATTGTATGCTTACGGTGCTGTCCGGTGACTTCGCGCAGCTAAGGAAACAATAACGTAACCGATATATATGCATAATAACTCGCCATTTCGCCGTATTTCTACGCAATATCATGCAATAAAACAAAGTGCATCAATATAAACGGCCGCCATTTGTGAACTCACGTTGGGTATTCTCCGAAAATCTGGATGTCCGGTGTACTTGCGCAGTGCGATTTTAGTGACGTCAGTTAATTATATTTGTCTATGGTGGCCAATACACGCCAACATGACTGTCATTTCTACGTTCAGGGAAGAGGGTCAATAAGTCAGCATGTGATAAATTACAGTCAGGGAACAAATTAATGACAGTATAACACATCCAGCGTAGATTAATTCCCAGATTAATGCAAGTACTCAAAATACTACAAAAAAAATATTCAAACAAGTTTGGGCTTCCATACATTGACAATTTTATAGTAGTTTCCCCAATGACGTCATTTGTATGTTTTAATATACTCGATCCGGGGCCAACTATTTCATTCACAAAACAGAAATAAACATGGTTTTGACGTCAAAGACGATGTCTTCTGCAAAATGTGATTGTTTTTGAGAAATAAAACGTATGCATGTATTCGGATACGAAGAGTAAAACTGACACAAAAGACTTGTACTCATCAAATATACTTAGAATGGCCAAATATCGTCAGAAGTTGTATAGTTTATGAAAAAGTTCTAATATACCGACACCAGGTAGCGAGAGGTTGACAATGCGAATTAAAGAGGTGCGCGGAATCACCGGATTCGCGAAATCATCGGACACAATTGTATATTCGGATAACCTCTGCAGTTACCGCAATGGTTGTTCCGGCGCTTCGTTTTCGCCGCACCTAGAGTCGTAAGACGGTCGCGAGTGTAAAAAAAGATAGGTTGTTTAATATATTGGATATTAAAATGTCATTTACCAACAAAGTTGCATGATTTTTGCGAGACAAAAGTCACAAGGAGAGGGATAAAGATTAACAAAATGAACAAAATAGACAAAAACTTTTTTTCTTCTTCTGAAATGTGGAAAAAAATAGGGTCGGCACATTTTGTTAATAAAATAGCAGGTAGGGTCGGGTGCCCCTAAACAAACAACTTTTTTTGATAGGCCTTAGCACACTGCAAAGATCAAAGGATTTCTTCGCATCCGTGCAATAAGTATAAGGCATGCTATTTTTTTTAATTATTTAAACTAATTAAATGCGCAACCTGAAAAAATAATATTTTCGACAGATTATAAAGTATGATCATTGCACATCAAAACATACAGAGAATAAATAGTAATGTCCGTTAACAGTTTAAGGAAACACGGTTATCGCCCCTGATAGCAGTGTGGAAATTCTCGTCTGATATAAAATGTATAATAATGCCAATCAATACGTGGGGTAATGGTGAATGAATGTTTCTTCTGTCAGAAAATGTATCAGATGATGTTTATGATATAAAGAACATGTGTGCCTACTGAGTGGGTACGGGGCGCCAAGTGGGACATGGCTCAATTTTGTCAACAAAATTCATTTTTGTGCCACAAAATTCAATTCTGTGTCACAAAATTCACTTTTGTGCCACAAAATTCAATTCTGTGCCACAGAATTCAATTCTGTCAATTCTGCACACGCATGTAAGAAGGACTACCATTGGTCAGAAACTGCACTGGAGAAATGGGTCACGGTCGCCGATCTACACATTCAATGTCGATGATTCATTTATTTCTCATTCTGCCGATGATTCATTTCTCATTCTGCCATTTTGCTTCAACTATCTCCAAACAGTCAAACGTTGACAAACCCATTCGTATTTAAACTCATTTGCGTTATAATTGTACACATAATTCATGTACATGTAGATCTCCCGCGAGTACTGACGTCATTTAGTGTGTATCGCAAGGTGCATCTGCCCCAGTTAAATCAATAATACACACGCTGTGACCTGTGTTCTGACTGCTGTCTGTGTTTATAAACAGAATGTGTGTATTGGGCCATTTGAGGAAACCATTTGTAGTATTTGTGTAGATACCATGGATACATGTACTAAGATGGTGTATACTGTAAATAATGCATGTAGACACATAGTTGCGAACACGTAACTTCGCAACTAGTAGACACAGATCCAATACCATTTGTTTCACAAGGTTAGATCTACTGTTAGAATACGACGTCATCTAATGTCATTTTCGAGCATAAAACGTTACCTGATAAATAGAATACCAGGCTAGTGTATTTTAATATCAAGTTTATCAGGCTCGGCTCGGAAACGGTAGGAATTCCTCGGCAAGCCTCGGAATTCCTACGCGCTTCCTAGCCTTGCCTGATAAACTTGATATCAAAATACACTAGCCTGGTATTCTATATATATGGGCATACTCTCAGGTCTAGCTATGTCCCGGCTACTTTATGTTTGACCCTGTTTACATAAATGAGGGAAAATTCTGAATATTTTTCTTATTTCTCCTTCAAAGTATATATGCTTATATGGTGTGACCACTCATTTGTAATCATAATATAACCAAAATAACTGTCCATAAAGAAGTATAATATTGATATATTGGGTTATATTTTCGCATTGAAATATTTAAACCTGCAAGTGTACTCCACCATCTAGTAAAATGGACTAAGACCGATCTCAACCAATCAACGTAGAGATGACATAGACTATCCTACGCAAACTAATTATTGTGGACAAAAGTGAATTCTGTCCTACAAAACTGAATTTTCTTCACAAAACTCAATTCTGTCTTACAAAATTGAATCCTTTATAACAAAAATGAATTTTGTATACGAAACGTATGCAGAATTGAATTTTGTGACACAGAATTGAATTTTGTGACACAGAATTGACAGAATTGAATTTTGTGACACAGAATTGAATTTTGTGATTTTTAGTGTTACAAAACTCAATTTTGTACACATAATTTAACCTGTCCTACATGGCGCCCCGTAGTGGGCATGTACCTTTAAATCTAAAACTATTTAACCCTTTGAAACGGAAAACTCGCTATAGCGGTTTATGCAAACTGTGTCGGCTCGCAACGAGCCGTCTCATCAGGATCTGCACTTTTTGAAAATAATTTTCATATTTTTGAGAACAAAAAATACCCCCTTTTCATAAATGGACTAATCTGAAAACCATGTTGTGACGGTTGGATTTGTAGCAAGATTAACATATCAAAATCAATTCGAGTTACTTAGGCGTGAAAGGGTTAAATGAAAGTATTTTTTCATCAATAACAGAAAAGTCACATTTTTATTTGATGACATTCCATCAAATATCGATTTTATTGCGAAAATACACGTTTTTTTCTGGAAAATTAACATGGGATAAAAAGCAGCTGTGGCGTGGCGAAAAGGGTCGAACAACAAAATGTGCTCCGAAACCTAGCTAGATAGCTTTGCAAATGATTTAACTAAGAAATCAAAATGTTACGTTTTGAACATCAAATTCCCAATTCTTGTTTAAAATCTATTTTTAGCCCCCATGTTAATATCCCATATATACACGTTGTATTGTATTGTATTTTCCCTATAAAGTCCATATCCGATATATCGTGACCACGTGACACTATTGGCAGTATTATATTTTAGGAGAGCCAATTCGACCGTCGATGCGACGACATTGACGGTCCAAACAGAGCGACACAATGGGTAAATATGTGGCTGTGACTGGAGAAATGGGGCTTATTGGATTTTTGACTAGTGTAGCTGCTGATCAAATAGCATGCTCCTGTAGCCGATCTATATTTCTTGTTCGAAGCATGACGGGTGTTTCGTTGATGGATGGCGAACAGTGCACATCAGACTGTGCGAATGCTGATCTGGATCTACAATGGTCGCAAACCCCATCAGCCCCATTTCTCCCGTCACAGCCAAATATGGGCTCCGACTGACAACTGGGACTTTACAACCCGTGTCGCCATTGTTAATTCTGAATATACTGAATAAATAGCAACACGGCGCGCCATGTGATTTTGTACCTTCGGACATCTGCGTTTTTTCATGAAACACGTTTACAAAATTTACCATATTTTCAGTGAATGTTGTCAAAAGTTTATGTCATATTCCGAATGTCTCTGAAATTTTGTCAACTGTTGACTTTATTTATGAAAAATATAGTATATTTTGTAAACGTATTTAATCAAATTACGCAGATGTCCGAAGGTACAAAATTGCATGGCGTGTCTCATGTGGATATCCATAATTCGACTTTTTGGATATCCATAATTCGATTTTTTGGATATCCATAATTCGATTTTTTTCTCTCGCTGGATGTGAGAATCGAACCCGTGACCACGACATTTTGGATATCCATAATTCCTTTCGATTATTGGGTATCCATAATTTCTGGGACATCGATTTGCTATTTATTCAGTATAGATATATATCCATACACCACTGTTTTTGGATATACGTAATTGGATTTTTGGAGATGCATAATTTGATTTTTCGTTATACAAACATCAAATGTATTTATTGATATTCAATATTAGTATTACTCATTATGGTTCGTTGTAAAGACCGGTGAGGTGGATCTGTCAGGAACAATTCTTATTGGACTGTATGCAGTCTCCGCGAAAGTCGTCGGACATGTCCGTTAAAAGTGCCGCCGGTCCGACGGTAAACCGGAAGTCGCCGGACCGAATGTCTATTAAACAAAAGTAAAAACACATTTTCTTCTTTTTAAATTGTTTTATTCTAAGCTTCAATGAAATCATCTTCCTTTGGTATACGCTTCTGGTGCTAGCTAGCTTTTCTTATATGACTGATATACCTAAAAAGCTAACAAAAGCTCTTAAATATCACACAAAATCAATTTTAATTAAAAAAAAAATCGATCTGGTAATTGTTTGTCCGGTCTGGTAAACATTTTGGCAGTTTCGCGGAGACTGCTGTATTTATGGGCAAATGCCTGCTGTTGTACTAGTCCATGCTAAATCCAATTAAAGAGGCATATCAGGACTACAAAACACAAAACGTGTTTTCATCATGGCCCTGTGTAAAGTGGTCTAATTGAAGATATATGACGATACTAGGACTGTTGGGTTGTCTCAATTTTCACCGATATCGCTACAGGTTATTTTTCATAGTATTTTGTATTTTGGCAAAGAATCCTGATATGCCCCATTTAAGGTACCATGTTCATGAAAGTTGACACGGATGGCAGGTACTGGTATCTACAGAAGCTGTGTGGTTGCGTGGGAACTTTGAAACTTATTTGACATTATCCATATTTGCATTTCAAGTTATAGCCCACCAATACGGCTCATTCTACAAGTTCAAGATCAAATGACATTTGAGTTAACGTATGTGCCTACCTGCAACCCTAGGTCGAATTGGCTTGACACTTCATTTATTTAGTTTTCATCATCAATATATTCATTGTATAGCCCACCCATGTGACCATGTATTCAAGGTCAATGTCAAATGACTTAGATATTGGTGTTAAAGTCTTTTATTTAAAAAAAACAAACTTTGGGGGTGCATATCCATCCGTGTTACCGATTTGTTTTTCCATGGAGTTATCTGTCTTTGTATACTGGACATGCCTCAATGGACATATACAATGTATCGTGGCTCTTGGTCACGATTGCGAAACGTCCGTTGGTGATATACTGACAAATATTGCCAAATATGCAGCCAATGGGTTACCAAGCGCAGAAATACGGCATAACACTCGTATTCTAATGAAGTTTTCGTTGTGCCTGCTTTTAGTCGCCGCTTTTTCCGTCGTCGTCGTTGTTGTCATCGGCGTCGTCGTCGTCTGCGTCACAATGTCAAAAACGTTTGTACACGTTTCTTCATCATGATATAACTTTAATATATCTTTACGGATTACTTCAAATATTTGGACACTTGATACATGTGAACATGTGAGCATATGGAACACACTTATACCGCCAGTAACCTTCACCTTTTTACCTTCACATTTTTGCGTCAAAACGTTTGTATAAGTTTCTTCATCATCATATAAATTTAATATTACATGATGGATTACTTCAATATTTGAACACTTGATACATGTAAGCATTTGGAACACACTCATGCTGCCATTAACATGACCATGCTCTTTTTCATGCCCATGGTCGTGTTACTGTCACATGCCTCGGCAGGCGTGACACCGCTTCCGTGGCGGATTTCTTGTAAAACTCCCCCATTATCCCCGCCCCCACTGTGGTGTTTTTGTCCGTATCTGGCTGATATGGCCTGATGTCAGTGAGCCGTACAACGGTGACAAAGAGTAATACTATATTAATATTTTGGCTGTGAGATGCAACTTTAGCAAACTGTTTCAGACTGGAACTAAATGTCTCCAATATATTATACACGTTGCTTCAGTCCAGGCGATCCATTCATTTTATTTAAATAATTAAAACGATGACTTTCAGCAAGCACATGACAATGTCAGTTTCGAAAAGGAGATTAATGATGTCACTGAATTCGGGACGACGACTGGTCGCTCCGTACAATGGGTAAGTTTGGTTACTATGGAAACAGACATCACGTGGTTACAACAACAACAACAAGTACTGAAACTTCAAGAAGCCCTCCGATTAAAATTACGTATTCTTTTGTTTTGACCTTATTATGTAACTGCTTTTTATGAAACATGGCGCATCAAACGCGTCTTGTTAAGCTGCATTTGGTAGTCTCGGTATTTTGTCCCAAATTTCTATGTCGTTTTTGCGAAGAATCGATGTCCGTGTCTATGCGCCATATTTATCGAAATCCGTTGCCTATTTAGGAAAATATCAAATAATACTTACTTTGGAGTGGGTGCGCTTTCAACACTTTGAGCAATTGTTGTTGTAACCACGTGATCATGCACCTTGAGTATACTGTGTTTTTACATCAAGTTTATATGGCAAGGTTAGGAAATACCAAGGAACTCCGGTCGTTTCAGAGTCGAGTCTGATAAACTTGATAGATGTGTCACCCGTCAAGGGAAAAGGGACTAGTTGGATGAAAATCATCGATTTTAGTATGTCTGTGTTTTTTTTTTCATTTTCTGAATCTACATTAATTATATGTTGTGGCTACCACAATTGCTTTAACTATGGTTCAAATGCATGCATGTATATTGGAAATCATTACCAGGCTGTGTGATTATTGCATAGAAAGTTTTGTTCAAGCCCTGTCATAACATTGAGGTGCTATTGTGAATATGCAGGTCTGACGCTCGTTTTGAGATAATAATACAGATATACTGTGTGTGAACATGTCATTGATTTAACTAATAATTGATTGACTATGCTGTTGCTTTGTAATTCATAAATCTCAATACTATTACTCAGAACATTATAACTGCTAGGTACAACATCTAAATAGCTGGGCAACACTTGCTGGTGAAAGGCTTTAAACCTTAACCCTTTCACCCCTAAGTAACTGGATTTTGATATGTTAATTGTGCAACCAATCCAACCGTGATTGATTTTCAGACTAGTCTATTTATGTAAAGGAGATGTTTTTGCTCTCAAAAATATGAATATTACTTAAAGGGCAGATCCTGATAAGACGGCCCATCTCCAAAACTGAAGGGTTCTTCTGATGCAGTGGCGGATTCAGAGGGCGGGGGGGGGGGTGGGGGGGGGGGGGTATGGGGGGGGGGTGGGTGGGGAGGTGGGCGGAGGGGGAGGGGTTTGCATGATTCCAGATTGTGTTAGGCCCCACCACGATAGTGGAGGGGCATTTAGTGTTACGCTTGTCCGTCCGTCTCGTCCGTCTCGTCCGTCCTGTCCTTTCGTCCGTCACCAACCTTGTAATTCGTAAACCGTTTAAACCGTACTAGATACATATCTGAACCTTGGTATGTATATAGCTTCCTTATGATGAGTACATGCGCAAAGTTTATTTCGATTGTTTCAACATATAACTTTCCAATTTTTACTTGTAACTGGTAAAACTTTTAAACCGCAATAGCTACGGACCTGGAACTTGGTATGTAGCTTACTTATGATGAGTAGATGCGCAAAGTGTGTTTCAATTTTTGATTCGACCCCCGGGTCATGGAGTGTCTCCACCTTTTCGACTTTTCTAATTTCGGCTTGTAACTCGTAAAACTGTTAAACCCTAATAGCTACACACATGCAACTTGGTATGTAGCTTAATTATGATGAGTAGATGCGCAAAGTCAACTTAGAATTTTCCAATGTTGGCTTGTAACTCGTAAACATTTTAAACCTTAATAGCTACAGACCTGAAACTTGGTGTATAGCTTCCTTATGATGCGTGGATGCGCATACTTCGATAATTGATTTGACCCCGGAATCATGGATTATCTCCCTTTTTTTCAAATTAGAATTTTGCTTCGTTTACTATCAAAGCAGTTGATGGGGGCAACATATTTTCTAGTTTGCAATTGTCACGCTGTTTGATTCTGTAAACAAAAATAGCAAACACTGTCAAATACGAGTGATTTTATCAGAGCAAGGTCCAGATATTATAAAGAGTCCATTCAGAAGATATTACCACAATGTGCCTTTTCACATGAGCATTATGTACTGAAGATTAGCCGTTCGAATTCCGAATGCAACACCCGCACCCACCCCCCCCACCCACCCCCCGCACCCCCCGCACCCCTTCCCTTCGACGAAATCCTGGATCTGCCACTGTGATGGGACTTATAGAAAATGAAAACAAATCTCAAATTATGGTATTTTTGCAATAGGCCACATTTTTATGTTGCAAGCATAAAATGGCCGCCACACAACTGGTACCTTTTCCATTGTATTCATCAAGAAGCTTTTGAAGTTTGTTTCATACTGATCAAAAAAGAAAAAAGAACAGTGTATTAAAATCACATTGCACTACAGTAATTCGGATGTAAACATGGTACATGAGACAGCTACACACAAAAGTCCGGTGATCAGCGCTTCAATGTATGTGGTTGTGCTTTTGCAATGGGCATGATAAATCGAAGCTAATGTTTGTGTTGATTTAATGTCATATATACTAATCTAATTGACGGATTTCATGCCGAGTATATTAATGTTGCCGCTGTATGTTGCTAGAACGAGGATGGAATAAAGACCACGTCGTCGCTACAGATCCTGCAGACACCCTTGGACGGCGACCGCTCCGAAACACCCACGTCCGTAAGTCTCATCCTCTTACACATCCTGTCGCCCAAACATTTTTGATCGCATTATGGACGGCTCGCTCCTTCATTCACCCAGTCTTTACTTCGGCCTTGTCAGCTTGCGACCTTGTCAGTAGGCGAGCTCTCTCGCATGCCTACGGAGCCCCGCAGGACATGGATTTATTTATTTATTAATTCGTTCCCTCGAATTTACAATTCGTTCCCACGATATAACAATTCGTTCCCATGAATTAACAATTCGTTCCCGTGGGAACAAATTGTTATTTTGTGGGAACGAATTGTTAAATTGAGGAAACTAATTGTTAATTCGTGGGAGAACGCTGTCTCGCTCACGCCCACTGTCTCGTTCACGCCCGTTGTCTCGCTCACGTACTCGTTCCACCAGCCGCGTATGCATACTCACTTAGTCTACTTCGCCCATCAATTTGTTCCATCAACATTATTCACAACTTCAATGACTTGCTCACTCGCTCTCCATCAAAATGATTGCATTAAACCTCCTCGCTACGTCATTGCCGACGTCACTCACTCGTTCTCACTCCTTCCGTCAATTGTGTCGCACGATTCCGTTAGCGTCAATTAAACAGAATTCAATTAGCCGATAGATTAATGACGAAATCCTGATTAATTTATTAATTTTTTGTCAGGGCAAAGCAGAACTATACGAATTGCTATTATTATAATTTAATTGCGGCAACGCAGCGCTTATCAGTTGTTATTTGGTTAGATGAGAATTCATTACACTCATACTGAAGACGAGAGAAAACGATAAAAGATAATACACGACGGTTATGCATTTTCCCTTATGCAGTGAGTGACGTGTGTGTGCTGGCAGCTGTGGAGCCTTCTGCGTCAAATCAGCTAAGGCTAATGCCTTGCCTGATTATTGACTTGTATGGGTCATCATGCATCATTTTGAAAACCGGATTGTAAAATGTACTTTTCATCGCAGCAAGCCATTGTAGAAGTATGCTCTGGTACATATACGTATTAATCAAACATAGTAACAATATAGCTAGTTAACTTAGGACATTTGCCACTGTTGTTCTCGGTTGTATATCGTGTTTACTTTCCTCCATAGATTTGCAGCGGAACGAGCAGTACTCGGGCTATCTTGAGTAATAATGGTGGCAGGCCTCTGGAAATCAACACAACCAAGTTACAGCAGGTATCGTCTCCTAATGCATTCGTTTAGCTTTACGAGCTGAATATAAGGTTCGACCATGTCCAGACGTGGGTAAACTTTGCCGTAGCACGTGGGAACTGTTTGAAGGCCGTATGCCAGTTCTCTCGTGTCACGGCAAACGTTTCTCCACTGCTGCAATTGGTCGAATGTTATTGTTACATTTCCGTCGGAAATATCATTTAATTTGAGCATATATGCAGTACTTTCGGTACTTTGATAATCTGCTCCATTCAAACAGCTGATTTACACATACATGTTTCGGGGCGGCAGTACAGTACATGTCCCGTGATGCAGCCGCATCACTTTCAAAATTTCTGTGCGACCGTTGTAAACTGGTCTGTTGACGTAATGACCCGTTCTAGTAACGTCATGAGGCACATGCATTACGTAGGTGTCGGTTTGGCCCCGGAAATAACATTTCCACAGTCATGGTCAAACAGAACGCGATGTACGTTTGAACACGGCTGTGAGCTGTGAGCGTGTCAAAGAATTTTGTTACGACTCGTAGTATTGTACATGTACTTACATCATACTTTAACTCTCACTACGCTTGACACAGACATTCTCGTCTGCTGTTGTTCATTTTTGCCTTAATTCTTAACAAAAAATCTGTTTTGACAGCACATGAGAATCGTCTCCAGATTTTTGTCCAGAAATATTGAAAATAAAACATTTCCGGCAGACTACAACACTTATGTAAGCGTAGTAAGGGTTAATGATCGATAACGTTTAGTAGCAATGCTTGAAACTGTTCGAAATGTGGATAAACGTATACATTAACGCCTCCCTACAACACATTTTTAAAATTAATGATTACTTATTTAATCTAGGTGATATAAGTCTATTTTCATAGGCATCTGGAAAGTGATTGCCAACGTTATATAATCTGTATAAGAAGAGACATACTTAGAGTAAGTGGCGTATGTAAAGAAACACGTGCATGATTAGTGCATATAGATTAGTATCAGAAATAGCATTGTCATTATGACATTTTTCTCATACGTTCACATTGTATTTCAGAATCATCTGGGCATAACTATGAGAGACGCTGTTCGCCACAACCTCAATCAGCCACAAGATGTAAGTACATGTACATGTATAGTCTACACTGTTAGTTTTCACCCAAATATTCGGAGATATATATCAGGTCCAATTGAAAATGTATATTTTCCCTCCCACTTCAGAATAAAATTGTTCAATGGGTCCAGGGATGACTCGTTCATTTTTATGAAATAACAACTTTTTACTCACGTAGATAACTGTATTAAATTGTTTATTTGATAATACATGTCATTGTGGCTTACATGTAGATCTATGCGGATATATCCCCTATTGACGCATTTTCGCCGACAAAATATACGGACCCCCTTCCCGCAAACGTGAAAAAACACTGGCCTAACGGTGTATTATTACTGACTACAGTGCAACCTCTCGACAACAGACACCCATAGGAAGACACTAAACTGGCTGTTGTAGAGAGGTGACTGTTGAAGGGATGTTAAATATAGAGGCAATTGTCCATTTGGGTATAAAATATTGGCTGTTACCATACCTATCATAAATCGAAAGCTCCATGGCAGGAGATTTACAAATATATAGCTTTGAAATCAGGAGATTTAAAAAGCTCTGAAATCAGGAGATTTTACTTGAAATCAGGAGTTTTTTCCCGTCTTGTCATCAAATATTAAACAGGTCCTATGAATAATAACCAGATTATCACTGACAACTGCCAATATTGAAAACAAATGACACCTTGACACAATGGTCAGCATAATTGCACACACTAATCATTAAGAGAAATGTCATAAAAATTGCATTCAGAAATGATTTTTCAGTTTAAGATGTTGTAGAGAGGTGGCCATTCGGGGAGGCACACGGTACATGTAGCATACGTACGAACATATTATAGATATTGTCCTTCAGAATTAATCCTGTAAGCATATACAGAATACCAGGCTAGTGTCTTTTGATACCAAAGTTATCAGGCAAGGTTAGGAAACGCTTAGGAACTCCGAGGCTTGCCGAGTCTGATAAACTAGCCTGATATTCTATATATCAGGTAAGGTTTTATGCTCGAAAATGACCACAGATGACGTCGTTATCTATGGACCCAACGCGGACTTGTTGACGTTGCGTCATTACACTGACGTCATTCGGTAACGTCATGTGACGTCATTCAACCAATGGAACGTCAGCTTTGACGTCGTTGTAACCCGGATGTTTGTATCAGGTCAATGCCTATGCTATCAGTCAGTATATATATTCGTCCAAAACAAAGCTCGTTACCTATTAAATAATACTACAATACAGAGCATGTACGTGACCAGATACATTATACTTCATAGTAATTGGACACGGCAAATATCGGCTTACTTATTCTGCAGTATGGACGTGTAAACATGGTACACAGTGCTCTCAATACTGGCATTGCTATTTATCTATCCGGTCAGCACAGTGCGTATGTGCCGTGAAACACGGTGCCGTGAAACATTTTTAATATCCTGTCAATACGACCTAATCACTGCGTATGCATATGTGCGGTTGTCACACTAGTCGATTCTCCGATTTTGGGGATGCGGCTGGTGTTATTTTTTTTGCATTTTAAAGCTATTTGTAGGTGTTGATGGGATAAATAGGATAGTAGGTTAGTGCCGTGAATGGGAAAAAATATCTGGCGCGGCACGGAAACGGGATGGGTTCGGCAGAGGCTCACCCATCCCGTTTCCTAAGCCTTGTCAGATATTTTCCCCATTCACGGCACTAACCTACTATTCTCTATATTCGCACAGACAGAATGTCAAGTAACATTGTCATTTGTTCAATGGGACTCCAAGTTAGACAATGACTTGTCAGTTTGGATCATTTCTATTTATAAAAGCGTTGTAAGGTGGTTGGTTAGTCGGTCCATGATTGTCTCAAATAACAATACATCTGTGTTCTCAAATTCACAGCCAGAACAAAACCTACAGTGGGTAATATGTCGCCCGGGCAGCTGCTGTTTAGTTTGTTTGTTTGTTTAAGGTCATGTAAGGCCGGGCAAACGGGATCGATCCCATTTTAATCTGCTGCATTGGGGGGGGGGGAAATCCCCAAAACAGAACGGAATATTTACATCGAGAACAAATATATTCAGCCCTGAAATTAGAATAACCTGACCTGGTGCCAGGTCCATACCACACCAAGTCACTTGGCCCCTTCCCCTAAAATAAGATTACGAATATCGTAATACTCACATAAGGGGTACTGCTGTTTAGTACCTACAGTGGGTAATATGTAGCACGGGCAGCTGCTGTTTAGTACCTACCGTGGGTAATATGTAGCCCGGGCAGCTGCTGTTTAGTACGTACAGTAACCGGGCAGCTGCTGTTTAGTACCTACAGTGGGTAATATGTAGCACGGGCAGCTGCTGTATAGTACGTACAGTGGGTAATATGTAGCCCGGGCGGCTGCTGTTTAGTACCTACAGTGGGTAATATATAGCCCGCCGGGCAGCTGCTGTTTCGTACCTACAGAGGGTAATAAGTAACACGGGCAGCTGCTGCTTAGTACCTACAGTGGGTAATATGTACGAGCGGGCAGCTGTAATATGTAGCCAGCTGCTGTTTAGTACCTACAGTGGGTAATATGTAGCCCGGGCAGCTGCTGTTTAGTACCTACAATGGGTAATATGTAGCCCGGGCAGCTGCTGTTTAGTACCTACATGTAATATGTAGCGCAGCTACAGCTTGGTTAATACCTGTAGCCCGGACAGCTTCTGTTTAGTACTACAGTGGGTAACTATGTAGCCCGGACAGCTCTGTTTAGACCTAGTAATATAGCCCGGGCAGCTGCTGATTTAGTACGTACAGTGGGTAATATGTAGCACGGGCAGCAGCTGTTTAGTACTTACAGTGGGTAATATGTAGCCCGGGCGGCTGCTGTTTAGTACCTACAGTGGGTAATATGTAGCCCGGGCAGCAGCTGCTTATTAGTACGTACAGTGGGTACTATAATGTAGGCCCGGGCAGCTGCTTATAGTACGTACAGTGGGTAATATGTAGCCCGGACAGCTTCAGCTGTGTAAGTACCTACATGTAGGTAATATAGCCCGGGAGCAGCTGCTGTTTAGTACGTCAGTGGGTAATATAAAAGCACCGGGCAGCAGCTGTTTAGTACTTACAGTGGGTAATATGTAGCCCGGGCGGCTGCTGTTTAGTACCTACAGTGGGTAATATGTAGCCCGGGCAGCTGCTTATTAGTACGTACAGTGGGTAATATGTAGCCCGGGCAGCTGCTGTTTAGTACCTACAGTGGGTAATATGTAGCCCGGGTAGCTGTTTTTTAGTACTTACAGTGAGTAATATGTAGCCCGGGCAGAGCTCTGCTGTTTAGTACCTACAGTGGGTAATAAGTAGCCCGGGCAGCTGCTGATTAGTACCTACAGTGGGTAATATGTAGCCCTGGCAACTGCTGTTTAGTACGTACAGTGGGTAATATGTAACACCGGCAGCAGCTGTTTAGTACGTACAGTGGTTAATATGTAGCCCGGGCAGCTGCTGTTATAGCCCAGGTAGCTGCTGTTTAGTACCTACTGTGGGTAATATGTAGCACGTGCAGCTGCTGTTTAGTACGTACAGTGGGTAATATATAGCCCGCCGGGCAGCTGCTGTTTAGTACGTACAGTGGATAATATGTAGCCCGGGCAGCTGCTGTTATAGCCCGGGCAGCTGCTGTTTAGTACCTACAGTGGGTAATATGTAGCCCGGGCAGCTTCTGTTTAGTACGTACAGTGGGTAATATGTAGCCCGGGCAGCTGCTGTTTAGTACGTACAGTGGGTAATATGTAGCATGGGCAGCAGCTGTTTAGTACTTACAGTGGGTAATATGTAGCCCGGGCAGCTGCTGTTTAGTACCTACTGTGGGTAATATGTAGCACGTGCAGCTGTTGTTTAGTACGTACAGTGGGTAATATATAGCCCGCCGGGCAGTCCTGTTTAGTACCTACAGTGGGTAATATGTAGCCCGGGCAGCTGCTGTTTAGTACCTACAGTGGGTAATATGTAGCCCGCCGGGCAGCTGCTGTTTAATACCTACAGTGGGTTATATGTAGCCCGGGCAGCTGCTGTTTAGTACCTACAGTGGGTAATGTGTAGCACGGGCAGCTGCTGTTTAGTACCTACAGTGGGTAATATGTAGCCCGCCGGGCAGCTGCTGTTTAGTACCTACAGTGGGTTATATGTAGCCCGGGCAGCTGCTGTTTAGTACCTACAGTGGGTAATGTGTAGCACGGGCAGCTGCTGTTTAGTACGTACAGTGGGTAATATGTAGCCCGCCGGGCAGCTGCTGTTTAATACCTACAGTGGGTTATATGTAGCCCGGGCAGCTGCTGTTTAGTACCTACAGTGGGCAATATGTAGCCCGGGCTGCTGCTGTTTAGTACTTACAGTGGGTAATATGTAGCCCGGGCAGCTGCTGTTTAGTACCTACAGTGGGTAATATATAGCCCGGGAAGCTGCTGTTTAGTACTTACAGTGGGTAATATGTAGCCCGGGCAGCTTCTGTTTAGTACATACAGTGGGTAATATGTAGCCCGGGCAGCTGCTGTTTAGTACGTACAGTGGGTAATATGTAGCCCGGGAAGCTGCTGTTTAGTACCTACAGGCGGTAATATGTAGCCCGGACAGTTGCTGTTTAGTACATACAGTGGGTATTATTTAGCCCGGGCAGCTGCTGTTATAACCCGGGCAGCTGCTGTTTAGTACGTACAGTGGGTAATGTGTTGCACGGGCAGCTGCTGTTTAGTACCTACAGTGGGTAATGTATAGCCCGGGCAGCTGCTGTTTAATACCTACAGTGGGTAATGTGTAGCCTGGGCAGCTGCTGTTTAGTACGTACAATACACAGCCTGGATATGTACATCGTTGTCTGTTTGGTTTGCAGGACACGACACCAAAGCAACCATATGTCCCCAATCCGCCAACGGGCAATGGCCATTCACCAATCGAGGTAACTAGTGAAAATCGCAATAAAGTCAATATTTTACGGAATTTCATCAAATTTTGTTTTTTTTGGGGAGTGTGACTTTCTTGTTATTGATGAAAAAAGTACTTAAATTTATTTAAATATTATTTGGATTTAATGTGTTTAATGTCCAAAAGTTCGTCGGCAGCAAAACACGTGGAACAGACAGTAGTGATGCTGAAGGCTGGCGGCCTCACACTGCGGCTAATGTACGTCACGCACCGGCTAATGTACGTCACGCACCGCTACTATTTATGCTCGCTTCGATAATCATTGTGTCTGTGACTGGAAAATGGGGCTTATGGGTTTAACGATCACTGCATCCCCACCGTCTGATCAGGATCTGCACTGTTCGCCATTCCATCAAGGAAACACCCACCAAGTTTCTAGCAACCGATATAGACCATTATCAGGCTACGGAAGTGTGCTATTTGATCAGGAGCTACACTGGGCGCAAATCCAGACAGATTGGTGCACAACGTGCAACGTGTAACCGTCATCGGAATTATTTCTTCTATTTATATGTGGCTGTGACTCGAGAAATGGGGCTTATGTGGGTTGTGACCAGTGTAGATCCTGATCAGACTGTGCGGATATCTGGATCTTCACTGGTCGCAAAACCCATAAGCACCATTTCTCCAGTCAAAGCCTCATATGAGACGCGTCATGTGATTTTGTACCTTCGAACATCAGAGTAACTTCATGAAATACGTTTACAAAATTCACAATATCTTCCGTAAATGGCGTCAAAGGTTGAAATTGTCGGAGTACATGCGCAATTATACTCCGCACGTACTCTGAAAATTGTGTCAACTTTTGACTTTATTTATGTATTATATTTAATGAAATTACGCAGATGTCCGAACGTATAAACTCACATGGTGTGTCCTATCTACGTTTCTTCAAGATAACTCCGAAGCGGCGACCGCTATGGTGCACATCCTGTGGGTATACATCACATCACTATGACGGATCGTAGCTAGTTATCTCCCTTTGCAAATCTAGTCCTATGCTGTATTTCAGCGTTTATTTCTTACTGAATAGCACCAAAAAAAAAAAGTTTTGCGAACAGAGTAGACCTAGATCAGACTGCACATATGTACTGATTGCAATACAATTTAATAAGTGTGAACATATGAATCTGGCAAATAATGCAGCTCCAGATCAGATTGCGTATATACGATGATTTGGATCAACACTAGTCGACATCACTGTAATTGCTCCTTTTCACAACAAATTAGGCTACTTTCGCCCAACTTCGCGCAATAAGGCTCTAAACTACATACTTTGGACCAGATTTCTATAAATAACTTCAACGGGAGATAACTAGCTACGATCCCCCATTGTTCCAGTAGTCTCATGTACGACTATAGGGCATGTGGGCATAAATACGTACATTAGTCGCCGTATACACCCGCACTGGACGCCGTTAGACCAGTCGCCGATTTCTACGGAGCCCGGCAGGGGACATGGATTTTGTATTAATTCGTTCACACGAAATAACAATCCGTTCCCTTGAATTAACAATCCGTTCACACGAAATAACAATCCGTTCCCTTGAATTAACAATCCGTTCACACGAAATAACAATCCGTTCCCTTGAATTAACAATCCGTTCCCTTGAATTAACAATTCGTTCACACGAAATAACAATCCGTTCCCTTGAATTAACAATTCGTTCACACGAAATAACAATCCGTTCCCTTGAATTAACAATTCGTTCCCTCAATTTAACAATTCGTTCCCTCGAATTAACAATTCGTTCCCTCGATATAACAATTCGTTCCCACGAATTAACAATTCGTTCCCGTGGGAACGAATTGTTAATTCGAGCGAACAAATTGTTATATCGAGGGAACGAATTGTTAAATTGAGGGAACGAATTGTCATTTCGTGGGAACAACTTAATAAAAAAAAAGAATTCTACGCTGCGGGGCTCCGTAGATTTCACCACAATCGCTAAGTACACTTATGAATCCGTGGCACCACGGATCAACGTTCCATTCCAACATAAGTGGTTCTAAATGTGATGGGATATATATATATATGACATATATGTGAACAATAGCTTGTTACTGTTTATACTATACGGTGCATGGAGTTGCAATGTCGGTCATCTTAGTGTGTACCAGCCATCAGTCAGTTTTACCTTTCGTGGGATTTTACACATACTACAAATAATATGAAATATACATACATATATTTTTGGTGCAATATCTTCGAAATATGTTACAAAACAACGTCATATGAGTTGTTTTCACAACACTTATATACAAAGCCTGAATTCTGAAGAGTTTGTTGATCCGTTGTTAAACTTTTTTAGAATCCAGTAATAGCCGTGTAACAGTAAGATAAATACACAGTGCTGTCAATATATACATGTATTACCATACATACTGTATCAAATCCAGTGACATGTAAGTTGAGTGATGGCTGAGTATCTGAGTGTATTGCCACTGGTGTCTACTCGCCTACTATGCGAGTAAATATGGCTTTACCTATGGGTAACTTGTACACTAACAATAAACTGTGCATCAGTTTACACATTGACATTTAGTTTAAGATTGATGGGAGAAATGCTCAGATATCTCGTGTTGTGTATAGTTTGTTGGCGTATTATTTATAGCATGCTTTTGTCATATCTGTCTATGATGTAATGCACCAAATCTTATTAGTTTTACTGTCATATTATTCGCTGTATGTGTAAAACGCTCGAAGTGGTTAAATTGTACGATAGCCGGTACATACAAAGATGGCGGAGATGGCAACTCAATGTACCATATAGTATACAGTAACAAGACAATATCCGCATATCTTATATTCATATATCACATCACTCTGGTTAAGCAATTCATTGAAGTCAAGTGTATCTTTCTATGACCTATTACCTTAAGTGTACTTTGAGGGAGCAATTTACAATATTATGCAATAATTAATTATATCTTATGGGTTTTGCGACCAGTGTAGATGAAGATCAGCCTGTGCATCCACACAGTCTGATCAGGATCTGCACTGTTCGCCATTCCATCAGTGAAACACCCGTAATGCTTCTAAGTAGCACAATATATCGTTATCAGGGTATAGGAGTGTGTTATTTGATCACGAGCCACACTGGTCGCAAATCCCATCAGCCCCATTTCTTCAGTCACAGCCACATATATAAAATAATGCGATTGGTTTGACAAAAATGACAGTTCAGTGTGAAGCAACAATAACTGTCTTGTAAGTCGTAGTTATTGTATAGTCACCGCGCGTGTCATGTCGATATTGTGGCAATAATCATTAGCTTAATTGTGTTCACTAAACTTAGTACGACTAAAATGTTCGTAAGTGCAAAATTATGATCGTCTGTAAATTTCACGTTAACAATGTTTTCTTGTAAACAATTATTGGATTTACATTTCTTGAGCATATGCTGCATATGCATCACATGCACAATAAATGTAAATCCATCATTGGAATTTTCCAGACGATCCTAAATTTGCACTTACAAACATTTTAATCGTACGAAGTTTAGTGAAACGGCCCCCAGATGTAACCTACTCCATTTCAGCAACGACCTCGGACACCGACAGACCAAGGCGGGGTAAGCGTTTTAGTCTGTAACATTACAAGGCAAAGACGACACGTCCACAATAAGGCCATGCCAATGTTGTTCTATGTTAAGCGTCCATCCAGATGTTCAAAAACTACCTACGTATCCGGTAAAAACAATCAAAGCCTTGAAAAAAACAAAGGTAAATTTACGTTAAAAACTTCCTCAACCCTTTGCAGTGTGCAAAGGTTTATGAAAGTTTTTAACATGAATTTTGATTTCCGCCAGCAAACATTAAGAAATTACACTGATTAAATTGCAGTTTTCCTATTACTTCACCAGTAAATATTGTAAATAGCATACACAGTGTGTTTAAAAAACACAAAAAACACTCTCAAACCTACCCGCACGAGGACGCTTAACAGAGAAACAACGTGATATGGCCTAACCACTGAACACGACTACCAATAAAGATACATGTACATTGAATGAGTCAGTGCGATGTTATTACACGTGTTAATGCGTGTCATGGACTGAGCCAGTATTACACGTGTTAATGCGTGTCAATGACTGAGCCAGTATTACAGAGTTATTGCTCTTGACTTTGTGAAAAGTGGCGATTTTCAACTTGTGTCGCACATAACTGAAAACTATTTGAGCTACAGTCATGAAACATTATAGGAATGTAGAGTTGTACATCTCTGCTGGTGATTTTGATGCGGGTTCATAGAGTATGGGTGGAGTTAAGGCCCTTCTCTTAGTGAAAATTGCTGATTGTTAACTTGTGTCGCTGGTAACTCAAAATGTATTTGAGTTACAGGCATGCAAATATAAAGGAATGTTAATCAGCATGTGTAGTTGTGCAGTTATGACCCTGGACTTAGAGAAAATTGGCAATTTTTGTCTGTGTCGCGCGTATTTCCAAATGTGTTTGAGTTAGAGTTGCGAAATTGTACATGAATGTTTGTCACTATGTGCACCTGCTGTTTTAGATGCGGATTCGTGTAGTAATGGCAGAGTTATGTGTTATGGCCCTTGACAAGTGAAAATTGCATATTGTGTCTCATATGTTTTTGTCTGAAAAACAGCTCTCTAGTTGTATGACTGGAAGAACTCACGGGCCAATATATTACAGCCACCACCACGGTGAACGTCCAGTATGTGACTCAATGTTTTAATTTATACCCCGATCTGAACAAATCCAGTAGCCGTTACCTTGGTATTTTACAACAATGAATCTACCTACATGTCCATCATTGTCGTATTTGTACTCCAACAAACCTTTCAATTTATAGGTCCGCCACATTGTGCTGACGCGTTAATATTGTAAATATTATTGTAAACAAAGGCGTTTGTTATTGTTATAATACCGTGCTGACGTGTGCATACACGTACTACCAAAGCTCTGTAAACAGATGATCTACTAGTATAATGGGTACACATGCCGCCTTCGATAATGCAGGTTCCGAGTTCGATTCCCACATCGGAAAATTGTGTTTATTTATTATTATAACATTTAATAAAAATAAGAAAGAAAACTGCGGACTCTTCGAAATTTTGATTATCAAAATGATGCCTATCAAAATGATGCCTAATCTTGAAATGCACTCGGACATTTAGCTACATGTACAATTTTACATATCAGTTGTGTCTTACCTCATAACCCATACGGAAGCCACACACCAACTATCTAGTATGCAGCAATTACTAAGTTTTACTTCTCACAAGAAACGTGACGGACGGACGGACGTACAGACGTAAGAACGAAAGAGCGACAAAAAAACAATAACACTATACTTCTTTTCCAAAAAGTAGGTATACAACTATATACGTGAGTTGTGGGATTCGAACCTGGGATAACATATTCAGTGACCGAACGTTTTCAAGTCCTTACCAACTGCGCTACGGAAAGATTTGACAACATGCATCGATAATAAATATATGATTAGTAAACCCCGAAGGAATTCCCTTTATCATTTATATCTGATTGTTATGTAAACAACGCCATGACAAAGTGGTATTATTATACAAGTCATGGTTGTTTTCAGACTAGTCCATTTATGAAAAGGGGGTATTTTTTGTTCGCAAAAATTTGAAAATTACTTTAAAAAAGTGCAGATCCTGATGACACGGCTCGTTACGAGCCGGCCCATCTGGATCTGCCCTGTTTGTATAAACCGCTATATCTGGCTTTCGTGTTCAAAGGGTTAACTTGTTGAATTGGTATGGTAAGTTGAAATCAACAAGATAAATGGTTAATATTTGGCCTATTGCATGAAGTGTTGTTGACGATATGATTATTGTTAGAAATGCATCTACAGTGGAATCTCTCTAAAACGGATACCAATAAAACACCTCTGATCTTATTTTCGATGAGTTTCTTGGTCTATCTAAGGTGATAATGTCTGTTCGTGATCGCATAGCACACAACTATGGCTCATAATGATCAAATGCCTCATTTATAGTGAAACCTCTTTAAGTTGGGGACCTCCCATGGTGTCCGGTTTAGAGAGGTTTCACTGTATATTTATTTCATGGGCAGGTGAATTGTCTGCCACGGTTTGTGGCCCTGATCTTCCTGATCCTGGCCATTATGAGTGGAGTCGTCGTGGTGGTATACTTCGCCAAGGAGAGCCGGCCTGAAGGTAACCATTATTCTCTTATGGTTGTTGTACCCTTCTTGTGGTCCCATGTAAAGTCAATGGAAATATAATACAAAACCCTACTCATAAACCGATAGCTATGTACACAAATAAACCATATACATGTATATGTGTTCAATAACTCTCTATGAAGATGCTGTCGGCAAAGAAATCACACCATATACTGTAGTTAGAAAATAATAGGCAAACTATGGTGTTTTACATGTACAATTTGGCTTCTACCCACCTGCGTAGAGATGTAATTATACATATGCTACATCAACATTGGTCTGTTATCTGGCGGGATATTACAGGTGTGTGTGCATTTTTTATTGTTAGCAGTCTCTGCATAAAGACTTACTGCTCGCAGCTAATGTTTTATTACTGTCTCACGAAACTTGCCTGATTTTTACGGCCATATAAACAATTCATAAACAATACTTTTTTGATAATATTAAATTTTATAAAAAGTTATGAATGAGCCTTCTTTTTATTTCGTGAAATGTGGTCAAATGTTGATTGTATTATGAAAAAAATATTTCTGTATGGGAATTTAACATGGGAGAAAAGGAGGTGGAGGAGCTGTACTACGAGACAAAAAACGAAAAAAATAATTTGAAATTGACTACGAAACGTGGCTAGATAGATTGGAAATGAACTAAGAAAACAAAAGTTACATTTTGAAATCGGTCCACTATTTATGAAATTAGAAAAATTTAATGGAAATTGTATTTTCGTAATAAAATCAATATTGGAACAAATTTCACGAAATAAAAAGTAGGCTCATTCTTAAATTTTGCTATAATTTAATATTATCGAAAATATATTGTTTTTGCCTTATTTATATAGCCGTATTTGGGCAGGTTTCGTGAAACAGACACAATTTAAGAATGATCCTACTTTTTATTTCGTGAAATTTGTTCCAATATTGATTTTATTACGAAAATACAATTTCCATTCAATTTTTCTAATTTCAGAAATAGTGGACCGATTTCAAAATGTAAATTTAACCATATTTAACCATTTAGCCATCACTGCTACGCAGTATTCACGATTGTATATATGTATGTGGTCTATGCAATCTTCATGTTCCTTTACTATAACAGGCTTTACAGCAATTTAACGTTCTGTTCCAGCGAACCTTGGCCCTGTCGTCGCTGACCCGATAATCGGTACGTACACGTTCTCTAACTGATGCAAATCATAATCTCATCCAGAAAATTTGTGTCAATTTTCATTATGACCCCCGCCACAAAATGATGCGATTGGCATATAGTGTTATCAGCGTCCGTATGTCCCGCAGTTCCCATCCCGTCCGTCACAAACTTGAATAGAGAATATTAGGCTAATGTATTTTGATATCAAGTTTATCAGGCAAGGCTAGGAAACGCGTAGGAATTCCGAGGCTTGCCGAGTAATTCCTATCGTTTCTGAGCCGAGCCTGATAAACCTGATATCAACAGACAGAAGCCTGGTATTCTATTTATCAGGTAACGTTTTATGCTCGAAAATTACCACATATGACGTCGTTATGTATGGACAGAAAGCGGACTTGTTTACATTGCGTCATTACACGGACGTCATTCGGTAACGCCACGTGACGTCATCAGACCAATGAAACGTCAGATTTCACTTCGTTGTAACCCGGATGTTTGTATCAGGGCTATGTCTGATACAACAATATATTATCAGTCAGTACGTATTCGGCCAATGCATTGCAGGCTACTTGATAAATAAAGGTCAAGTGTCTCAGATGTGAATGAAATGCGAGCAAAACGGGTTTTAAAAGATCATTTCACCGTAGAAGATTTGTATCGGTTTCTGAACATATATGATCCTATGGATGACTGGAAAAAAAAAAAAGTTTTATTATTGAAATAGTTTTGCTAAATATAGCAGTTACATATTTGTAGTCACATAACAAACATGTTTTGACTGGACACTACGTCATCGACTACGCCTGCGATAACATTCAGTTCTCGCAGGGTTAAATTGGGTTATTTGTGCCCATCATACACGTACACCGTATGTTAGGATACGACCGTGTTTGTGGTGATTATATGTAAATGTGCAATTGTGAAACTATCTTATAATATAAATACATCGTTTAAAGAGTTTCAAACGGTTGTACCATTGGGTTTTATATGCAACAAATTGGTAGTCAGTAGTAACCATCACTTAGTTAAATGGATTACGTCACTACTCGCGTGGTTTTCCGATAACCGTATGCCGCAATTAATACGCAATTAATATGCCTCCAGCCAAGTTCCAGTTAGCATGAAGTTCCTGGAGTTGATGTTTACGATCGGTAGCTGACATTCAAATGCGATAATTATCCGACAAACGCATGCTTATGATCTATGTTGCGATTGTGTCACAGGGCTCGAACAATGTGCACTGGCCCGGGGCGCGAACCCGGGACCTCTGGTTTACCGTATCATCGATCTAACCGACTGAGCTAGCCGAGTACGAATACACACCTTCTGCCCATCATGAGTTACATATATACCATGACATACTCATCCACCAAATTGAAATTCGTCCTCGAATTCGTGATTTTTATGGGACAGAGATCTGCATCGTGGTTGATCTCGGAGTATATATCAGTCACGTGCCCCACGTTGTGCGCCAAATGTAACAGGGCGCGAAAGATGCATATTCGACCGAGGCTCGAACCCGGGACCTCTGGTTTATCGTAACATCGATCCAACAGACTGAGCCAGCCGGGCACGAATACACACCTTCTGCCCATCGTGAGTTACATACATACCGTGACATTTATGTTGTCTATTCAGACAACGATTGACATATCTCGACTGTCTTTGTTAAATTGTTAAATATATCTTGGGAAGACCATCTGAGACAGCCGCTTTAACGCTCGGGTAAATTTCTTAACTGCGTAACTGCTTCACATTTCACACGTGCGTTTCTATGTGACTTTGCTAATGGGTTTAGCGTGGGCCCTAGGATCATGGAATTGACACAGCATGATTGAGGACCGTCAGATGTTAAATATGAAGCAGTTGCATGAAAGGAAACAGAAAGTATAATACATTTTTCAACGCACTAAGTATGCGACCTTGACATTGAACTTAACGGGGCTTGAGGACCGTGGACTTGTCCGAACATGATAGAGGACCATCACAGGAATGCATGTGTGCCATATTAAGAAATTATGCGAAGGGAAATTAAAATTACAAGAAATGTATCCGATGAAGCAGTTGTATGACAGGAAACTGAAAATATAATGAATTTACCCGATCGTTAATATTTTGAACACACTAAGTATGTGACATTGGTATTGTGTTTAGCGGACCCAAGGCACGCGAATTTTGATATCACATATTGACATTTTTCATTTGGTTGCGGGGCCATTACAATACGCTCAATCTTACATTGTGTAATAAGTATTAATATTTTGTTTTCCAATGTGTATATAACCATAGTCTGTGTGAAATTTAGCATGAACTATAGCATGTTTCACGTAACCTGTCCAAATTTTACGGCCATATAAACAATGCAAAAAAAATACTGTTTTCGATAATATTAAATGTTATCAAAATTTAAGAATGAGCTTACTTTTTATTTATTAAATTTGGTCCAATATTGATTTTATTGCGCAAAAACAATGTCCACATGTTAAATCCCCATAGAAATCTTCACAGAGTGAAGCTGTCTATGGGGATTTAAAGGTACATGCCCACTCAGTAGGCACAACATGTCTTTGATAGGAATTAAATAAGTGTATAATTGTGTCACTCTTCCACCAGTTCTAACAATTACAAGTGCCTGCTATACAGATATAATCATTTAGTAAATTTTATTTTACTGATAGTGACGCACGGTGGTATCAGTTATTTTCATATGCAAATGAGGCATGATATTTTTTAATTATTTACACTATTTAAATGCGTCACCTGAAAACAAAACTATTTTCGACAGATTATAAAGTATGATCATTACACATCCAAAAATAAATACAGAGAATTAGTAGTAATGTCCGTTAACATTTTAAGGAAACACGGTTATCGCCTCTGATATCACAGTGACAAATTACGTCTAATATAAAATGTATAATAATGCCAAATGGGGTAATGGTGAATTAATGTTTATTTTGCAAGAAAATGTCTCAGATGATTTCTTTGATATAAAGAACAGTTTGTGTCCACTGAGTGGGCATATACCTTTAACATGGGGAAATTTTTCTAATTTCAGAAATAGTGAAACGATTTTCAAAATGTAACATGTACAAGTTGGATCATTTCCAAGCTATCTAGTTAGGTTTCAGAATCAATGTCCTAAACGTTTCGTTTTTCGACTCCTCCTCCAGGTTCTCCACCTCTTTTTTCCCCCATGTCAAATTTCCATAGAGAATTAATTTTTCGTATAAAATCAATATTTGACCAAATTTCACGAAATAAAAAGAAGACTCATTCTTAAATTTTGATAAAATTTAATATTATCGAAAAAACCTATTGTTTTTGCATTGTTTATATGGCTGTAAAATGTGTGCAGGTTTCGTGAAACAGACAGTAGACACCGGTGTTACATGTACGTGGCTGTTCTATCTGTAGTGGAAGGGTGCGATGACGTCAACGATCCGCTCGGGCAAGAAATCAAATTCAATTGTACATTTCTGGAAGAATTTTCTGACGTTCAGAGTGTCGGTGTCACTCTGCCAGCGACAGTCGGAAACAGTGTCAACATCAGTATTAATAATATGCAGGTACGAACAATAGATAAATGTTGCATCACAACGTGTGTCATAGTTTATATTGCTAATATATAAGTAATAACCAACTTGTTTTTAAGGGTTAACACTGTCTCCCACGATGGGATGTAACATTTACTTCAAGTTACACCAATAAACGTAACTTCCTGTTAACTTATACGCCGAGATTCAATATGCCGTTGTATTTTGGGTCCCAGTTCTTCCCAATCGTTGGATGCCTCAGATGTTTGTTCTTGATTAGTATTATATATACCGTCGCCGAGAACCAGTGTCACATTTGGCGTAGGTTCTGTGTGCTCTCGGCCGAGTCTGAAACCGGCCAATGGCTTTCTGGAACGTTTATTAAATATTCTACGAGAGAATAAAGCAATATTGGCAGCCATGATTCCAAAGTTGGGTCCTGGCTTGACGTCATTCTGGCTATGGAATATACCAGGAGCTCCAATTTCGGATAAGCTAGACTTGACATCTTGCCTTTTCTGAAAGGAATCATATTCGCTTCTTGTTGTGAGTAATTCATACACGAGGTACACTAGTTTGATTGCCTTTCATGAAACTGTTTTCCCCTAACTGAAATTATCCTATATATTATTGAATTAGTCATGAGAAATGAACTTTGGTATAGATATATTTACCCTTAAAACAGATTTGTAATATTTTAAGTTTACTTTTCTATGATTGACATGTTTTCAAAGCACCAAACGTAACGCAATCTTTATAATCTTTATAAATAAACTACATATTGCTTTAGAGCTTGGTCAATGATTTATTTTGTCCTTTGATTCATGAAAATTGCCGTTGTATGTGAAAACGTTTCTTAAACATGTAAAATAATCTACAAGTTCAATTACTTCTCCATTTTATCTGAAAGCTAAATTTGACACTGACTTTCGCCTTTTAAAGACCATGCTTTTTGTGTTCGATGTATTTACATGTACCTCCAGTCTCCATTGTATACAGTACTGGTGAAAATAATTCAGTGAATTTTGTAAGCCAGATTATGTAAAGAAACAAGAACAGTTTGAAGGTACATTCCCACTCAGTAGGCACAAAATGTTCTATATAGGAATTAAATAAGTGTATACTTGTGTCACTATTCCACCAGTTCTAAACATTACAAGTGGCCGCTATACAGGCATAATAATTTAGTAATATCTATTTTACTGATAGTGACGCGCGGTGGTATCACGCTATTTCTGTATCATACTTCCCTGTTATATGTTGCTATATAGCTTCTATTGGGGCTACCCATTCCGAATACAATTTATTGACCCGCATCTAGTCCGCACTTACACCTGTCCCATCCCATATCTCCCGCGCATGTGCGCACGGGAAACTTCCTCTTTGCTTCGGGCGGCTGACGTGAAAGTATCCTTTTTGGTGCACCTTTTTCTTTTAGCTGTTTTATACACTCTATTCATGGTTATTGTCCGTAAGTAGGCAATAACTTCTGTAATAGAGTGTGGGCTATTCATTTCTATAAGTTTTTCGAGTTTTCTTTGTGTGGCCACAGAGCGCGAACTTCGCGATTTTCCTATTGTCGGACGTTCCTATTTTCGACAAATAATTTTTTTTTATATTTTTTTCGACTTTGTTTCGTTCGATATTTTTGAACACGTTTTCTGTACCGCGTTCACTATGGGCAAAGGGACGCATAAGCCCAGTTCGGGTCAGATAAATTTGGGTTGTGGTCACGGAGCGGGAACTTGGGATTCCCATGAGATCATTTGTTTCCGCTGTTGTCAGAGACAGAACGGTTGCTCACGGGAGAAACCGTGTCATGTCTCGGCATTATGGGGTCCCAAAACGTGGAGTCAGGATAAGAAACAGTCAGCGCTAGGCAAGATTCAGAAACTTAAGACTGTTTCTGAATATTCGCCAAGTCCGAGTCCGAATTGTGGCAGGGTGTCTCTTATGACTGAGGCATCCAACGTTCTGGTCTGGGTGGTCCGCTACCCACTGAGCATGAACACCGGACACCGGACACCGGACACCGGACACCGGACACCGGACACCGGACACCTGACACCGGACACCGGACACCGGACATAGCCATTGATATCGGCGACGCTGGTTTTGACCACGCCGTTTCAGAGGGCTATCAGTACCTGGATACGGAGATACAACAAGGTGGAGGTACAGGGCATAGGCCTATCGGCACTCTGTATTCGTCCAGCCGGGAGTCTGATGGCGTTATACAGGGGCGCTCAGACTCACCGATCAGGACGGATAGATCTGGGGCGACTAGGAAGAGAACTAGGTCTGATTCTAGTTCGTCTTCCAGGAACTCTTCTACCAGCCCGATGGCGTATCGATCCAGGCAGCACAGACGACGTTCTAGGTCTCGTAAAAGTTACGGTCATAGACGTCGTCATGGACATAGCGGACACAGGTCTCGGTCACGCTCAACTGATAGTTCATCTTCGAGGGGCCAGACTATGATCTTGCTATCATCCATCTCTAAGATGATGGAGAATTTTACCAGGCACAATGCGCCAGGCAGGGCTGAGGAAAGGAAAACTTCACCAGTACGGGTGGAAGTTGACGATCCTCAGGAGAGACCAGTTGTGGAAGAAGGGGGCCAATATTTGGAACTGGAATCAGCAGCTAGCGTAGCTGAGGAGGACAGGGCCCCTTCTTATCCTAAGGCGGTGGCTGCGGTATACCAGTATCTGCCTCAGGATATTTGTCCCGCTCAGCCTGCACCGGTGCCGAGGGCTAAGTCTCTGTGGGAGGCAGATTCAGTCTCTGCGCCAAAGGAGATGCATAGATTGCCTCAGTCCCCCACAGTGAGTTCTTTGTTAGAGGATTTGAACAGGGCACATGGGTTTGACCCCAAGAAGGTGGGGACTCTTACGCCCAAGACATTTCTGGCGCATCAGGGGCTCAAGTACTATGTTCCACATACGGAAACTTGGCCCCTGAAGCACCCGGCATTATATGAGGATGCTCAGAGGATAGGAGTGACCAAGGTTTCGTTCTACAAGGCACCGGACACACTGTTGGAGTCCTTGGATGCGATAGCTAGGTCGCTTATATCCATGGCCTCTCACACTGACTTGTTCTTGGGCGCGGCCAGAGCGGCCATTGAGGCGGGAGACGCCAGAGCAGTGGAGTCTCTCCTTCAGTCGTCAGCCAGAGCTACTAGGCATGTCATGGCGACAGCTCTGACGATGTCAGCAGACATAGTGCTGTATAAAAGGGACGCCACGTTAGCAACGTCGTCCATTCTTCCCGGGCAGGGAAGAGATCTACTGCGAGCTGCACCACTTCAGGCCAAGAGTCTGTTTGGCGACAAATGTTCGCAGGTGGCTGCTGCTGACGCTGCTCAAAGACAGAGTCAGCAGTTAGCGAGACTGTCAGTGGCTTCTTCGGCAAAGCAGTTCACTGCTAGGAAGAAGAGCTCATGAAAGAGAGGGGGACATAAGCAGGCAGCTTCGGCCTCCCCGTCTCATATTCCAGTGAGTAAAGGAGTAGGTAGCTTCAAACAACCCTTACCACCTATGCCGCACTGGTTCATTCCCGCATCCTACAAGCCTGTAGGAGGGAGAATATCCGATTCGCGGAAAAGGGAGACAATAGTTGCGGAAGTGAAATCCGTTGTAGCGAAAAATTGTGGAAGTCAGAGATTGACATCTCCGGGCTTCTACATCAGGCTTTTCGTGGTTCCAAAGCGAAACGGCAAGCTGCGCCCCGTATTAGATCTGTCAATGCTGAATCAGTTCATTCAAACAGATCATTTCAAGATGGAATCTGCTCGATCAATACGACGAACTATAATAGTCAACGATTGGGCAGTTTCCATCGATCTACAGGACGGTTATCTTCATGTACCGATGTGCCCTGCATCCAGAAAGTTTCTACGCTTTCAATCGGAAGGCAGGGTATATCAGTTTTGTGTCCTACCCTTCGGAAATACCACGGCTCCAAGGGTGTTCACAAAACTAATGGAGGTAATTGCGGCAGAAGCCAGGCGGAGAGGTATATCAATACTACAATACCTGGACGACTGGCTACAGCACGATCAGTCCAGAGACACACTGTTACTCAATCTGCGTGTGTTCTGGGACCTGATCACAGGGTTGGGACTCATACCGAACATAGAGAAGTCGGAACTGGTACCGACTCAGGACTTCTGCTATGCAGGGATGAATTTCCTTACCAAGCTGGGGATATTCAGGGTACCCTTGGACAGAGTGAACAAGACGTTGAAGCTGGTCTTCAAAGTCTTGGATACAGTTCAACTACCAGCCAGGGAGCTATTGTCGCTGCTGGGGGTCTTGAACTCAGCAACAGATATGCTGTGTCTAGGGCGTCTACATTTACGACCCTGCAGATATATTTGCTCTTCCACTATTACCCTCTGGACAGGTTGATACCGCTGTCCAAAGACTTCAAGCGTCATCTCAGACGCTGGGCTCAGAGGACGTGGTATCTCCAAGGGGTTCCCATGTCAATCCAGATTTGGTGTTGACCACATACGCATCCAACTGAGGGTGAGCAGCTCACCTGGAGCCCCTGTGACTGGTGTTCTCGGGGATATGGTCGGAGGAATGGGCCGGGTGCCACATCAATATGCTGGAGTAAGACACTACACGCAAATTCTCTCATTCTGAACCTTCACGCATGGAGGCTATCAGTAAGGGAATCCGAAAGGATAAGTTTTCGCAGCAAGCTGCAGCAATCATTGCGCAGGCAAAGCGGCCCTCTACTACAGCTTGCTACGACGAAAAATGGAGGGTCTGTGTTAATTGGTGTAAGCAAGGGCAAATTAATCCAGTCAGTCCAGCTTTAGGAGAAGTAGTGGAATTCCTTAGGTGTTTGTTCGAGGACAGGAAGTCGTCGGCATCGACTATTAAGGGATACAGGTCGGCGTTGGCCAGCTGTTGGAAGTTCAGCCCGGCTCCGACATTAACATAGGTTCAGAGTCCAGGTTATCGGCGATGATTTCGTTTTTCACTAGGGAAAGGCCAGTAGCTAGAACAATCACCCATAAATGGAATCTGACAGTGGTTCTATGGGCCTTGACCAAGGCTCCGTATGAGCCCATGTCACAGGCTTCCCTCCTCGACTGGTCAGTTAAGACAGTGTTCCTCCTCGCATTCGCTTCGGCGAAAAGGAGGCGGGGAATTGCACGCCCTGTCTATGGAAGATCAGAATCTGGTTTTTGGTAAGCATTCAGTTACTCTATGTTGCGAAGTGGGTTTCTTAGCTAAAACTCATGTTCCAGGTAAGCATTCCATACCGTTCGTTATTCCGGCCCTGTCCAAATCAGGTCAGTTATCCGTGACAGAAACCACTCTATGCCCAGTCAGGGCAATTCGGCACTACATCTCAATGATTAAACGATTGAGAGGTAGACGCAATATACTTTTTATTCCATGCATGGGTAATCAGGATCTATCCAAAGCGTCTGTTTCAAGATGGATATCTCTAGCGATACGCAGAGCATATCGATCCACTTCGGGTAAGACACTCAGAAAGTTAAAAGTCAAAGCCCATGAGGTCAGACCAGTATCTACCTCCTGGGCTTTCCTCAATAGAGTGCCCATGGATAAGATAATGGAAGCGGCATCATGTAGATCTCATTCCACCTTTTCTCAGTTTTACTTACGCACACTGACGTCGCAGAGTGCATATATTTACACATTGGGTCCCTTAGTCGCGGCTGGCAGGGTTGTCGCGGGTGTGGAACATAATGTGTAAAAAGGTTCATTTTGAAGCCTGTTGTTATTCTGGGCCATTGGATCCAGTTCAGGATAACAAAGTTGGTAGTATATTCAGATTGGCAGTAAGAAAAGATCTAGGTTTCAGCTAGTTCGAGTTATGTTTTCGAAGAGTTTTCTAAAATTGTTTTCTTGTTTGCACATAACTAGTTAATGCCAGTCTGGATAAGGATTTACTATTGTATGTACAGTTGTGAATTATTACGTATGAGTGTGAGGTCCGGAGAGGGTACCGGGGAGTTCCCTGTGCTCCGGTGCACTAACCGTATCATTTATCATGACACTCGAGGACATAAATGATCAGTCATCTAGGGTCACTGATACTATGTATTGTAATTATTGATAGTATGTGGTTGTCAATATACATTTGGACTATTGATGTGGTCATTAATGTTTGTGAGTGAAGTGAGTGAGACTTGTGGACATTATTGAGATTCAGTGCAGAGACTGTGAGTCTTATATGTGAGACTCGAGCAGACCAGAAGACGTTATTGGCGTTACTGGAGTGGCTCATGCATCTTCTGAGAGCGAACAAAGGGGGGTGGGGGGGGGGGCTGCTTAAGACGGTGCCCAGCAGTCATCTACAAGGCTTTGGTGAGTCAATTTATTGATCCTAGGTTAAGTATTCACAGAACGAATTAATTTTCTTTTCTGATTTCTGTATCACCTTACCTTCCCGCCTTCGAGACAAATTCTAGCAACATATAACAGGGAAGTATGATACAGAAATCTGAATTTTTCAATGTAAAATTAGTTTCTGTGAGTACTTACCTGTTATATGTATTTAACACCCGCCTCCCACCCCGCAAGGTGAGAGATTTGTTCGCAAAGAGGAAGTCTCCCGTGCGCGCATGCGCGGGAGATATGGGATGGGACAGGTGTAAGTGCGGATTAGATGCGGGTCAATAAATTGTATTCGGAATGGGTAGCCCAATAGAAGCTAAATAGCAACATTAACAGGTAAGTACTCACAGAAACTAATTTTACATTGAAAAATTCTGATTTTCATATGCAAATGAGGCATGGTATTTTTTAATTATTTATACTATTTTCGACAGATTATAGAGTATGATAATTGCACATAAAAAATAAATACAGAGAATAAATAGTAATGTCCGGTAACATTTTAAGGAAACACGGTTATCGCCCCTGATATCAGTGTGGAAATTTTCGTCTGATATAAAATGTATAATAATGCCAATCAATATGTGGGATAATGGTGAATGAATGATTATTTTGCCGGAAAATATACCAGATGATGTCTCTGATATAAAGTTTGTGCCTGCTGAGTGGGCATGTAACTTTAACATGTAAAAGTGCTGAAACCTGTCAAATGTAACGTAGTGAATGTAACTTGGAAATGCCTTTTGTATCAAGGAACTCTTTAAGATCATTAAACACTTGGAAAATATATATGGTGACATCATTTTTCCTTGTTGACGCCCACTGTAGAAAGGAAATACATTGAGTGGCCGACCATTCATATTTTGAGTGTATCTTTTAAAAAGCAAAAAAAAAGTATTTTTCAGATAAAAGATTTCACAGTAACGTCCTTGGTTTAAACATATTTTATTTGTATATAGTTTACAAATAATGCATCAATTGTAGTATATACATAACTATATAAATGGGACCAACGTCCTTGAATATATACATTATGTTGATAATAACCAATAACTCTGTTTATTTATTATGAATAGATGTTTGAAATGGGAGAAACATATCTTACCTGAAAATTATCCAATTTGTAGCAAATTTGTCACATATTTTGAAAAATATATCAGTTTCATGGTTCCACTTATAATCCATGTATGGGCAATGAAAATCAAAACAATGCTTTTTTTGTCAGATATTGTCATACTCCAGGTTCCAATTGTGTTCATTATCAACTACTTCAATGCTGAAATCAGTCGCCCGTATGGGGCCCCATGCTATAAACAGATAACTAAATATTAAGTACACGTTCACCGCCGTAAATTGCAACATAAGTATAGTGAGTTGTACCTGGCATTGCTAACTGATCCAGCACAGCCCAACTGTTGGTCATTCTGGGAATTGTATACACTATTCTGACAACGTTAACCTTGAAACCCGCCTGGTAACAATGTGGGTGGTTCGTTGCTTTTGCTGCCGATATAAAGTATGTATCATTGGTAACGTTGTGTTGCAATTATCTTCAGATGCTATGCTGTGTGTGGTGTGTTAACGCCACTGCAGGTATACATAGGACTGTTTACATGCAAGTACATGTATGCATGCCCTGTACATGTATAGCTTAACTTACCTTATTCATATCAAATATACTACATGTACTAACAACTTACTCATTTGGGAATCAGTAGCCGATTTCACCAACATTGCAAAGTATACTTTGAGGGAGTAATCATTTATTTTTCCTGAAATGCATTATTTCATATAAAACTAACAACTGCATATATGTGTATATGGCTGTGATAATGTAATAAATTCAGTATAATTAAAAGTAATAAATTTATCATAAAATTGAAAATTTCTCCCTGAAAGTATACTTTGCTAGAAAAGTATACTTTGCAATGTTGGTGAAATAGGCTACTGAAGCTGCATAAATAATTTTAGAAACATATATGGTGTGCAAAATTTAGTGATTATGAGCATCACACCATCGGATCATCCAATATTAGTTTTGATAATGGCAATACGGTCACATGAGTGACACAGCATGGCAATCAGTGTAGACCCAGGTCAGACTATGCCGATCTGGTCTACGTTCGTAGCACATGTCATATGGTCCATGCTAAGCGGGGAACTCAATTGACTTGTCATGCCATCTAATAATTATTCTAAGCTCCGGGCATTGAATAATAGTGTGAATATTTCGGGGCATATAGCGTATCCGTATCTAAGTCTGTCTGTCCGCATGTTTCTCACTTCAGGTAAATCACATCAGTCTAATCATCCCCAGACTTAAAGATGTAAAGTTCGCATTTTTCGTCCGTCCCCGTGTCTATTCGTTAGTCTGTCCCTTCGTCCGTCCGGAGGTATATTCTAGCAAACCGTTTGGCGGATTTTCGAAGAACTAGACAACAGTCTAGATCTGTCATCATCTGAGGACGAACGACACGTAAGACCATAGATCCAGTTGTCAAGGCAACACAAAGGGAACAAAATATGCAAGGCATTACAATGGCTTTTCAAATAAATACACACAAAAGTACCACCATGATGCAACATGACAAACGCAAGACACCTGCCCTATGTCCAAGGTCAATGTCACACTTGGAGGTCAAAGATCAAAAATGGGGACAAATACCTGCGTTATGTCCATATACTATTATACAAATCCATTTGCCGGAATCTTGAATAACTACACAATGACAGACATACTTATATGTACGATCTTGAAACGCTTGTTTGTTTGTTTGTTTGTTTGTTTGTTTGTTTGTTTGTTTATTGATGTTTAGCGGCCTATCAACATCTAAGGTCATGTAAGGCCGGGAAGACGGGTTCGACTGGTTCCATCCCATTTTGACCTGTTGCATTGGGGGGAAAATCCCAAAATCAGAACGGAATATTTACACGGAGAACAAATATATTCAGCCCTGACATTAGAATAACCAAAGTCACTTGGCCCCTTACCCTAGACTTGGATTACGACTAATCGTAATACTCACATAAAAGGTATATCCAGATTGAACTGTCACATACAAAATGCCAAAGACGCATGTGAGGGCCAAACCAAGTCTCCATTCGAACTTCCGGTAAGGACGAACTCCCATCGTTAAATTACCCATCACATGCTCCCACCTGCCACCCATTGAAACGCAATGTAGTATGAAAGACGTACATACATAGTTTCAGAATCAAAGTAACACATATATATGAAAGGCCATTTGTATGATAGATCTTTGATTAGCTGTCGTATTCCAGATTTTCAAGTAGCTATTTTGAATGTGGTAACTGTTCTACATCCGATTTTCAAGTACTCTAGTAAGTTTTTAATAATTATTCTAACCTTCTATGTAGCTAGCTGCATGCCATTGTTCCATAAACCAGGCATGCTTTAATAAATTGATTTCGCAATCGTCGGGGGGTATACATTTTCTAAATTGGCTTGTTGCTGCTTTACTCCGTGGAATGCTTTCGTAATTTGGTGATGTCTTTCTAACACGATCTCACACACATCTGGACAAACTTCACACCCTCGCGCAATGCCATGTATGCCCTTGCTGTCAGATAATTTAGCATTTAATTAAACGGCTGTGTATTCATGACAAAGTGTTTTATATACGTGTTTATTCCAGTACATGTACCCCGTTCATAATCCCAATGTATTCCAGTACATGTTCACCCCGGTGAGAATCACAATTTATTCTAGTACGTGTCCACCTCGGTAAGAATTCCACAATTTATTCCAGTACATGTTCACCCCGGTGAGAATCCCAATGTATTGCAGTACATGTTCACCCCGGTGAGAATCCCAATTTATTCCAGTACACGTTCACCCCGGTGAGAATCCCAATTTATTGCACTACATGTTCACCCCGGTGAGAATCCCAATGTATTGCAGTACATGTTCACCCCGGTGAGAATCCCCATTTATTCCAGTACACGTTCACCCCGGTGATAATCCCAATTTATTGCAGTACATGTTCACCCCGGTCAGAATCCCAATTTATTCCAGTACGTGTTCACCTTTTGAGAATCCCACAATTTATTCCAGTACATGTTCATCCCGGTGAGAATCCCAATTTATTCCAGTACACGTTCACCCCGGTGAGAATCACAATTTATTCTAGTACGTGTCCACCCCGGTGAGAATTCCACAATTTATTCCAGTACACGTTCACCCCGGTGAGAATCCCAATTTATTGCAGTACATGTTCACCCCGGTGAGAACCCAATGATGCAGTACAGAATGTTCACGGTGAGAATCAATTTATTCCAGTACACTTCACCCCGGTGAATCCCAATTTATTGCATGTTCACCCGGTGAGAACTCCCAATGTATTGCAGTAATGTTCACCCCGGTGAGAATCCCCTTTATATTATTCCCCAGTACACCCCGTCACCCCCCCCCCCGGTGAGAATCCCCAATTTATTGCACTTACCCTGTTCACCCCGGTGAGAATCCCCATTTGCTATTTGCAGTACACCGCTTCACCGGTGAGGGGTGGAAAAAAATAAAAAAAAAAATCCATTATAGCAGTACATGTGCACCCGGTGATAATTTCATTTATTTGCAGGTACAATGTTTCACCGGTTCAGAATCCCTTTAAATTTATTCCAGTTCAGGTTCCCCTTTTGAGAATCCCACAATTTATTTGTCAGTACAATGTTCATCCCGGTGAGAATCCCAATTATTCCAGTATCGTTCACCCCGGTTGAGAATCCCAATTTATTCCAGTACACGTTCGCCCCGGTGAGAATCACAATTTATTCCAGTACGTGTTCACCCCGGTGAGAATCCCAATTTATTCCAGTACACGTTCACCCCGGTGAGAATCACAATTTATTCCAGTACACGTTCGCCCCAGTGAGAATCACAATTTATTCCAGTACGTGTTCGCCCCGGTGAGAATCCCAATTTATTCCAGTACACGTTCACCCCGGTGAGAATCCCAATTTATTCCAGTACACGTTCGCCCCGGTGAGAATCCCAATGTATTCCAGTACGTGTTCACCCCGGTGAGAATCCCAATGTATTCCAGTACACGTTCACCCTGGTGAGAATCCCATTTACTATTCCAGTACATGTTCGCCCCGGTGAGAATCAAAATTTATTCCAGTACGTGTTCACCTGGTGAGAATCAAAATTTATTCCTGTACACGTTCACCCCGGTGAGAATCCCAATTTATTCCAGTACACGTTCACCCCGGTGAGAATCCCACAATTTATTCCAGTACATGTTGACCCGTTGAGAATCCCAATTTATTCCAGTGCATGTTCACCACGGTTAGAATCACAATTTATTCCAGTACACGTTCACACCGGTAAGAATCTCAATTTATTCCAGTACACGTTCACACCGGTGAGAATCTCAATTTATTCCAGTACACGTTCACCCCGGTGAGAATCCCAATTTATTCCAGTACACGTTCACCCCGGTGAGAATCCCAATTTATTCCAGTACACGTTCGCCCCGGTGAGAATCACAATTTATTCCAGTACGTGTTCACCCGTTGAGAATCACAATTTATTCCAGTACACGTTCACCACGGTTAGAATCACAATTTATTCCAGTAAACGTTCACCCCGGTGAGAATCACACAATTTATTCCAGTACACGTTCACCCCGGTGAGAATCCCAATTTATGCCAGTACACGTTCACCCCGGTGAGAATCCCACACTTTATTCCAGTACATGTTCACCCCGGTAAAGAATCCCCATTTATTCCAGTACACGTTCGCCCCGGTGATAATCACAATTTATTCAAGTACGTGTTCGCCCCGGTGAGAATCATAATTTATTCCAGTACGTGTTCACCTGGTGAGAATCCCAATTTATTCATGTACACGTTCACCCCGCTGAGAATCCCAATTTATTCCAGTACACGTTCGCCCCGGTGAGAATCCCAATTTATTCCAGTACACGTTCACCCCGGTGAGAATCACAATTTATTCCAGTACACGTTCACCCGTTGAGAATCTCTATTTATTCCAGTACACGTTCACCCCGGTGAGAATCTCAATTTATTCCAGTACACGTTCACCCGGGTGAGAATCCAAATTTATTCCAGTACACGTTTACCCCGGTGAGAATCCCAATTTATTCCAGTATACGTTCACCCCGGTGAGAATTCAAATTTATTCCAGTACACGTTCACCCCGGTGAGAATCCCAATTTATTCCATTACACGTTCACCCCGGTGAGAATACCAATTTATTCCAGTATACGTTCACCCCGGTGAGAATCACAATTTATTCCAGTACACGTTCACCACGGTGAGAATCCCAATTTATTCCAGTACACGTTCACCCCGGTGAGAATCCCACAATTTATTCCAGTACATGTTCACCCCGGTAATCCCAATTTATTGTCGCGCGTCGTCGTCGTCCGAAATGTCAAAACGTTTGTACAAGCTTTGTCATCATGCTATAACTTTAATATTACTTTACAATTACAATATTTGGACACTTGATACATGTAAGCATTAGGAATACACTCATGCCGCCAATTCACATGACCTTCACCTTTAATACCTTCAAATTTTTGCTGAAACATTTAGCCATTTTTTTGTGCAACTTTGTACAAGCTTCGTCATCTTGCTATAACCTATATCAGGCATGGGAAATTTCCGGATTAATCCGGAAATCCGGATTTGAGGTCCCAGGGACCACTTTTGTGAATCTTGTAAATCCGTTGAGAATGGCGATAACAAATTACATTTTTTTTAAGTGGCGATTCTTTTATTTTCCGCAGCGGAATCCCTGTTATACATGTACTGACTTCTTGTTGCAAGTATTATTTTAAATTAAAATGGATTATGTTTCCAATTTTTATTAATGATAACATATTTTTTCAGGGGAAAATGTGATCTATTTAATCCTACATATACCTCAGAATGAAGCACAGAGGGGGGGGGGGGGGGGGGGGGGGGGGGGGGGGGGGGGGGGGGGGGGGGGGGGGGGGGGGGGGGGGAGGGGGGGGGGGGGGGGGGGGGGGGGGTGGCCCAGACCTTCCTAGCAAATCGCAGCGCAATCCGCTGCTGAAATAAATTTTCAGGATTGGGGATAGTGTTCCATTCCCATGCCTGTTATATTATTACTTTACGGATTGCTTCAATATATGTATACTTAATACATGTGAGCATTAGGAACAGACTCATGCTGCCAATTCACATGACATTGACCTCTTTTACATTCAAATCTTTGCTGAAACACTTAGCCATTTGTTTGTGTCAAAAACTTTGTACAATCTTCCTGATCCTGGAATAACTTTTATATTACTTGACGCATTCCTTCAATGTTTGGACACTTGATACATGTAAGTATTTGGAACACATTAATTTACATGAGCTTGACCTTTTTTACCTTCAAATTTTTTATGAAACACTGTTTGCGTCAAAAAGTTTGTACAAGCTTCTTTATCATGGGATAACTTTAACATAACTTGATGGATTGCTACAATAGTTGGACACATGCTACATGTGAACATTTGGAACACACCCATGCCACCATTAACATGACCTTGTCGTTTTTCACCTTTATCTTTTTGCGAAAACACTTAGCCATTTTTTTTTGCGTCAAAAAGTTTGTACAAGTTTCTTCATCATCGTATAACAATACTATTACTTGATGGAATATTTGGACACTTAATAGATGTAAGCATTTGGAATACACTCATGTTGCCATTAACATGAACGTGACCATTTTGACCTGCACATGGTTGTGGAAACCATTTTTTTATGTCAAAAAGTTTCTTCAACCGTGACCCTTTTCGTATTTTAAACATGCACTTCTCGATGGTTTTTGTGATGTTACATGCCCATGCTCATGTTACAGTCAAATGCCTTGGCAGGCGCGACACCGCTTCCGTGGCGGAATTCTTGTTCCAGTACATGTTCACCCCGGTGAGAATACCAAAATATTCCAGAGCTCCATGTGCAGTTTCAAAATATATTGTTTAACTATACGAAAATAATAATAAGAAAATAAAATAAAGAAAAAAAACTGATATACTAGTATTCTCCTTCATTGCACTTATATGCTTATTGGATAACAATTACGTAATAAAACTATGGGCTGTTGCGTTTACTGGGTACTACACATTTGCTTTTACGTGCGTGGAGTCAACAGACCAAATGTATTGTTCTCCCCAGTAAACGCAGCAGCCCATGGTGTTATTACTTATATTTACACTGCATTGTCTGATTCAAAACTGTAAATAACCAGATACGGCGTTAATATTAACAATAATATTGTTTTACGTCATTTTGTCGCAATTCGAGGAACAGCGACTTTGCGAACTTTAACCAATCAACAACACCGCGCAAAGTCACGTGGGTATAATGTATTGTATTGAGATGTCAGCTCAATACGTCGAATGGTCGTTGCATTATGAATTTATAGAAGGTGTAAATATTAAATAATACAAATTCAAAATTTAATATAGCGCAATGTATGTGTATTTCAGTACTGATTCGGGAACTATCAAGTCGCACACGCTAAATATACTAGTTCCGAAACTTAACATTGATCAGCACCCTGCCATGGAGACAAACCAAACAGTGTCAAGTATTTGCACCTGGTCAATATGCTTGTTGCAGGGCAACGATGGATGGACGGCCAGCTACTCCAAGAAAGTACTGAAGCTGTCGGGGCCCAACATAACGTGCAGTTCCGTAGGCCAGTACCAGCTGGATATCATAGACAAGGATGAGACGCTGTACATCAGGACCGTCAGCTTAACTGTCCGCAGTAAGTTTGCTACATATTTCGCTGGCCATATAATATGCAAGTCACAGGTTAACATTTGATAAAATAAATATCGTCAGTAATTTGTTTAGCTTTATTTTCACTATTTGTATAAAATGTAGTATGCGTTGTATCGTCATGTTTTGTATTATGTTGTAAATTTTAGTTCTCCATGACAATAAAATATTCGACGCGTAGGGATTATTCAGACCCGGCGATAACTGAGAACCAAAGTACCTTTTTATGGCCTTATTGGCACCTCAGCTTTAGTTCACATAACAGAATACACATCGTCTGCACATTTCTTAACCCGTGGTCACACTTTCCTTAATTATGTTTGAAATTCAGCACACAAACAGAGACAGAAATGGAACAAGTTATGGAAACAAAATAACTGTTTTATAATTGGTGTTGTTGCCTATCTAGTAATATTCCTGTTAAATAGTGGCCTTTTTCATTTGTAGTGATCTTGACTATTTTTTTTGTGTCTTTTGGGAATCGTAACCATTTAAATATACTTGCTATGCGCTATTTCCCCGTACTTGTGGCTTATACCACAGGGCATATTTGACCAGTGTAGAATCTGGTCATTGTGTCTGCTAATACAAACACATTCAACAAAATGTCGTAATGCACTATTAATATATAACGCAGCAAAGAAACAATTCCAACGTAACTGAAACGTACATATTCAATTTGAAAGTAAAATTGATAATAAAACTATGAAATCATATATTAGGCAGCACAGAAAGCTGACAGAAATTAATTTACGAAAACTGCAACAAAGCGATCCAAACATTACTGGAAAATCTTGAATAGCCAAAAAAGGACGCTTACTGTAAATGTATATGACTTTTTCAAGGCTATTAACGCGAAGCAAAATGAAAACTCTGATGATGATCTGCAGGAAAAATTAAACAATATTTATATCAACGATGATGATAATATACTAAGTACACGAATTACAAAGGAAGACATAGACAGTGCACTGATGTCTCTAAATAATTAGAAATCACCAGGTAACGACGGAATATTAAGGACTGACTTTATAGAATATGACCTTCTGTTTCAAATGTAGTAGAGTCATACATGTGACTGAATATATATGTAAAGTATATCTGAACCTGTTCTTCTTAGTGTATATTATACAAAGCATTGAGTTGCCATCTCCGCCATTTTAGTTTATACAATATATCGGACAGTTTCACCACTTGGTTCGTTTGACACATACAGCAAATAATAGGGCAGAAAATCTAATAAAAGTTGGTACAATATCATCCCCGATATATAGGACGACAACGTCCTACATGTATACATATTATTTCATCAGACTACACAAACAGCTAGATTTCTGAGCTTTTCAACCATCACTCACAAACTATACAATGGACACTTGTTCAATGTGTAAAATGTCAAATTGATGCACTGTCCATTATTAGAGTACATCTGCCACAGGTAAAAGACGTATGTACTCGCATAACAGGCAAGTAGACAATAGTGCCAATGCACTCAGATAACTGCTTACAAGTTACTGGATTCGATACAGTATTCATGGTAATACGAGTATTTTTCTACATCATTGTGTATTGTTCTTACTGTTACACAGTCTTTACTGAATTCTCAAACATTTTAAGGGTAAACAAACCTTCAGATATCAGACTTTGTATATAAAGTTGATAAAAACAAGGCATAGCAACCTGTTGTCTGATGTCTCCCCATCATGTTGCACCAAATTTGATTCATGTGTTTACATATTATTAGCGGTATGTGTCAAATGCAATAAGAGGTAAAACTGGCCGATGGCTTGTACACACTAAGATGGCCAACATGGCAACTCTATGCACCTTGTAGGATACAGTAAGAAGAGAATGTTCACGCGTGTGCTATGCATAAATCCCATAATATTTACAAAGCAAATATGCGTGACTCATAGAATGATCCAGGGTCCCACGGGTCCTTAAAAGAATGATCCGGGGTCCCACGGGTCCTTAAATGAGTATATTAACACATCAAATTACGTTATGATGCCAATGTACATCTCTCTATTTAATGTAGCATTTACGTCTAACATTTGATCGGACTCTTGGACAGTAAGAATAATTAAACCAATGTATAAAAATAAGGGCGACGCTAATGACACACTGACCGATTACAATGCTAAGCTTTCTAGAAATGTTATTCACGTCAATATTAAATAAAAATCTAAACAATTTTCTAGACTATACTATTTCTCTTTTCGAAAACAAGCAGGTGACGAAAAAGGTTACTCAACGACAGAACATATATTTGTATTACATTCCTTAATAAAACTAGTCAGAGCACAAAATAAAACACTAGAATGTGCATATATAGATTTCTGAAAGACATTGGACTCTTTCTTGAGAATAGGTTTAGGGAGATAATAATTACTCACAGGTATTTTTCCGTGTTGTACAGATAATGTACTCACACATTAATTCATGTGTATCAAGCAACGGTGAATATTTACAGTCTGTCCCAACTCAGTGTTGCACTAGACAAAGGGGAGAATTTATCACCTATCATATTTTCCTTGTTTTCATTTCTCTTGTTACTGCATACTACATGTACGTGGTACACTGAGTTGCCATCTCCGTCGGTACAAGCCATCGTAGTTTCACCACGTCGAGCGTTGGACACATACAACAAATACTATGATAGAAAAAGTAATGAAAGTTTGTGAAATACATCATAGACATACATGTATATGACAACAGTGTGCTATGAATATTATGCCAGCAAACTATGCAAACTACGATATATCTGGGCATTTTCCCCACCAATCTCATAATAAATGTCAATATGGAAACATTTCAATTACGACTAAGAATCAGTATGTGTTATATTACCCATGTTACAGAACGTATATGATACAACAACGCACGATATGACTCATGCTTTAGTTGCGTGATCGGTGACACACACATGCTGCTATATCTGAATATCAGTCTCGGTCTCGTCTCATTGCGCGAGAAGAGTCTGAGAGTGTTATTCGAAATGTGATTATCACCTCGCGCAACGAGACGAGTTCGAGACTTATATTCAGGTGAATATCATATATGTCCGCAGTCATGTGACCCTCTATTGGAAAATCTCATTGTCTGGACTTCTGTCATATAATAATACTAAATATGTAATTATTTGGTTACAGAGAATGAAGACAAAGTGAACATCAAAAGACTCTCAGAACTACCCAACGTCAACACGACGACCAACTTTAACGTCGGCTGTTCTACAATGTCCGGCTGTGAACACGCCTTCCTCGACATATTCTCGCAGGGAGATCAGGCCAGGGCAAGTAAGCAGATGTTCAGCAGACCCGCTACAATGGGGGATCGTAGCTAGTTATTTCCCTTTTAATTTATTTATAGAAATCCGGTCCAACATGTATATTTTCGGGCCTAATTGCTTGTAAAAATGAATAATGTCGCATGGTTTGTTGTGTTAGGGAGCCATTATAGTGTTTGAGACTAGTGTCAGTCCATGCAATCCTATATATCATACACATGCATTATTTTCCAGATCCATATTTTCACACGGATTAAGCTTATTGCAAACAGTATAGACCAGATGAGACTGCACATATGTGCAGTCTGACCTGGGTCTATCCTGTTCGCAGTATTTAGTTTTGCATTATTCAGTAAGATATAAACGCTCAAATAAAACATAGGACCGGATCTCTATAAGTAGATTGCAAAGGGAAATAACTAGCTATGATACCCTATTGTTCCATAATCCCAATTATCTAGTCACATTCACAGATATATCTTTTTATTCGAGGGCTAACGAAGAATTATACAACCAACATCCAAATTTAAGATTTTATGCAAATGAGCTTATGTCGGTCGCAGCACATTATTTGCGGTATGAACTTTTTAAAAACACGGGTCTTACGCCATACAAATAGTTCTAACAACTTACCTTGGTCGCCTTTTCAGTGTGATAAATAGAGAATACCAGGCTAGTGTCTTTTGATATCAAGTTTATCAGGCAAGGCTAGGAAACGCACCGTTTCCGAGCCGAGCCTGATAAACTTGATATTAAAATACACTAGCCTGGTATTCTATTTATCAGGTAACGTTTTATGCTCGAAAATGACATTAGATGACGTCGTATTCTATGGAAAGAACGCGGACTTGTTTACGTTGCGTCATTACACTGACGTCATTCGGTAACGTCACGTGACGTCATCCGACCAATGGAACGTCAGTTTTCATTTTGTTGTAACCCGGATGTTGATATCAGTTCATTGCCGGATACAACATGTTATCAGTCAGTACGTATTCGGTCAATGCAGGGCAGGTTACCTGATAAATGTTTTTTTGTGTGCTAAATTTATGTTATTGCACATGTTTCCGTGGTCAATTAGGCGGAAAATTGTCTGATCACAAGCGGAATTCTATAACAGAAATTATCATTTCGACGTTATTTGCGGAAATTATTATATTTATCGGCTAAATATTGAAATTATATGCGGTCATCGAAAGTTAATAGTTGATCCAAATTGTAGAATAAACGGGACGAGATGGAGATGCAAGCTTTTAAATTCCTTATTTCTTTATTATAATTGGAGTTTGGTGTAAATCTAAAAAACAACTATAATTGCTACAGTGAATCGGACACTTAGAACAATCTGAGTATTTAATTTGAATGGTTTTCACTGGAATGTCACTCTAGATGTGTTCGTGATTGCAAATCACTAAATGATGTCACAGAGTGCTCACAAACTTGATTTACAGTGAAACCTCTCTAAACCGGACACCCTCGGTAACTCCCAGGGTGTCCGGTTGAGAGAGGTTTCACTGTATAATAGTATTTGAAAATATATACAAACACAATAATAATTGGCCGTTTACTTTATGCAGGTATGTATAGTCAATACATGTACAGACAAACAGTTTGTTCCAGCCACAATACAATGACTACTGCCTGTTTCACGAGACCTGCCCACATTGTATGGCCATATAAGCAATGCAAAACAGTATTTTTTTTATAATATTAAAATTGACGAAATTTTAAGAATGAGTCATCTTTTTATTTCGTGAAATTTGGTGAATTATTGATTTTATCGCGAGGGTAGCAATTTAACCCCATCTCTTTAATGTAACACGACGGATTACCGGTTGCAATAATCACTCTTCTGTGCCGCACGGAAGAGTGATTTTTTCAACCGTTTATCCGTCGTGTTTGATATGCTAGCGATATAAAACTGTCAAAGCCGTATCAAAAAAGTATTCATAGACATACACATGCAGAAATTGGTTATTTTACCGTGTCAATGTGTTTATCTGGCATTTACATGTATATATTGTCAATTTGAAAGCTTCATTTCGTTATGCTGAATGTGAACAACAACAAGAGAAAATATGGTTATGTCTGGCAATTTACTAGTTCTACATCAAATATTATTTGTTTAAAGGTATAACGTATATAGTTTACTAAATTTTGACGTACATGCAACAGGTTTGGGTATGCACTTCGGTTGCTCACATTTTTTGAATGGGTCAAATTGTAGCCGTAGATAACATATCAGAGGCGAATTATTGTAGCTACTGTGACAGGAGCCCAAAAGAAACGAAACAAAATAGAAATTGACTCAGAAATATTGCTAGATAGCTTGGAAATGATCTAACAAAACAAAAGTTCAATTTTGAAAGTCGGTCCACTATTTCTGAAATTGAAAAAATTTACGCATGGAATTTACCAATCTGTGAAGATGTCTATGGAGAATTAATATGGGAACATTGTTTTTTTCGTAATAAAATCAATATTGGACCAAATTTCACGAAATAAAAAGAAGGCTCATTCTTAAATGTTGATACAATTTAATGTTATCGAAAAAGAAAATTATTTTTGCATTGCTTACAAGGTGTGCGATCACGTGGTTTCCGAACCCGACGTTACGTAATCTGTGACGTCATTTTTACAGTAGATTTTCTTCAAAATCTTCCTAACAAACGGACGGATTTTGATGATATGTAGCGCACCAAATACGATGGCATATGTGTTTTATTGGTGCTCTGAATGTTATTTACAATAACTTATAATAACTTTCACAAAGAATCGCGTACCGTTAATTTATTACATTCATGTGCTCTGGCTTTTATTTACAATTACGGTAACCGATTCTTTGTCAAAACGACAGAATTATGAGATTAAAGCCGCCTATATAATAAATGGCAATGTGCATTTGCTGCGATATATTTCATAAAAATTTGTCATACCATTAGAATGGTATTAACGGATATCTACTGTAAACGAATCTAAACAAACATGACGCGCCGTTCGGAAACACGTGATCCTGCACCTTGGCTTATATAGCCGTACAATTTGGGCAGGTTTCGTGAAACAGACAGTAGATATTTCAATAATAGTCGTCCTACTAGGACATAGGACGTACATCATAAAACAGGCCCAGTAACTATACAGCCTTTAAATTAAATAACAGAAATACCACATATGAGACACGCCATGTGATTTTGTACCTTCGGACATCTGCGTAATTTCATGAAATACGTTTACATTATTTACAATATTTTCCGTAAATGGCATCAAGAGTACTCTGAAAATCTTGTCAACTTTTGACTTTATTTATGAAATATATTGTATATTTTGTAAACGTACTTAATGAAATTACACAGATGTCCGAAGGTACAAACTCGCATGGCGTGTCTCATATATATTAATGTTCTTTTCATTTGCCAGATCACTTTTTATTAAGAACATGCACATTTCATACATTGTAGAGGATGAGTGGTGGTTTAATACCACGTACGATATTTATTATTCGATTTTACTGATTTCATGAACAACGAGGCCTTTCCGAGTTGCTCGTAAGATCAATCAATATGTTTAATAATACATGTAAATATTATTTCACGTCATAAGCACATGATCATATATTGAAGCTGTACTGATCGGCTGAAGTGTTTCCTGTAGCGATCTCAGTTGCTTATTGCACTAGTGTATTATTAAATGTTAATACGCGTTGCTATTACACTAAAGTTTATGCAAAAGTATAAATGCAATTATAAAATGATCTTGTCTAGTTTCTGGTTCATCTCGTGCAGAGCTGGACGTCGAGTGCACGATGAATTACAGCGACAGTGCGGGCTACTGGGTGGGCTGTCATGCCGCCGTGCCCAGCAAGGCCATCAAAGCCCGCGACCGCCTCACCTGCCGTCCCAGCTCCGCCGCCCTGTCGCCCGACCAGCCGCATCAGATGGAGGCCCACTACGATCTGACCGACTGTGATTTCATTCCGAGTAAGATGAATATGTTTACAATGTTCACTGTATAGTGTCTGTTCTCGCCGCCGTCCCTGACCAGCGCAATGCAGAGAGCAATGTGTCAATGTTGATGGTGATATGTGGCTGTGACTGGAGAAAATGGCTTATGGGTTTTGCGACCAGTGTAGAGCCAGATCAGCCTGTGTATCCACACAGTCTGATCAGGATCTGCACTGTTCGCCATTTCATCAATGAAACAAGAAATATAGATCATTACCAGGCTACAGGAAGGAATATGCTATTTGATCAGAAGCTACACAAATCCCATAAGTACCATTTTCCCAGTCACAGCCACATATAAGCACAATGTATTTCATTGGGTCGGTGCCAGTGAGGGCTAACGTTCGGTCATTATCAGTTCGTTTGCCCAGTTCTGGTATTACCAGTCGTATTTCATCGCCGTTTAAGGCGCATATTCTTTTCAAAAACAATTCTAATTTTTGTTCAGATGATGTTGACAATTTCAGAGATCGTGCATCTTAGTTTTCGCCATCATTTGCTGATTTTCGAAATAGATTTTAGCGATATATTACATGATATCCAGTGATTTACCGTGAGTCTGGAGGGTTTATTTCATTGAGGGAAATATTTCCCCCTTGACGTTCGCGAGACGTAATTGACGTCACGTTTTGACGTCATTTCCGGCGAAAAAACAATTCATACGCTAACATCAAAATTGTCAAGATTTTGACAACGTTATAAGCTGGTCTAAGAGCAAATTTCACATTTTTCGAAGAGCATGTATTATACAATTTATTCCACTACGATTTTGCCAGAATCACGGTAAATCACTGGGTAATTAATATATTGCAGCGAGTCGGCAGCCACGGCGTATTTGTTTGTAGTCGTAATGGATCTCATGTTTGTCTTGTAATCTTCGTTGCACGCACATGAAATAATAACCTCTCCAACCCCGTCTTCCAATGACCCCTTCATATTATATGAAGGGATCAGTGGAAGACGTGGTTGGAGAGATGTTACCGCACAATCAGATATGTAGTTCGGGGACAATTGAGAAGAATCCGGCACTCTCGTAGTAAGTTTTCTTAGTGGTTTGGTAGTCGTCTGATATCAAACTTTGTGAAAACTTTGGGTACCATTTGTTTCAGGCACGTTCAACGTCCTTTCAAGGTAATTCAAAATCAATTCAAAATATTGGTATTTATGCCGTAAAACTGAGGAATTAATCCATTTGAAATATCAATCTCTACGGTGGTATACATCAACATAATTACAGGTCAACTGCAATCAGAGAATCAAACACAAATAGACAAGATCAAGGTCACAAAACTATATGTCCAATGTCAACTAGTTAAAACGGTCATGGTTTTTACAAATATTTTACATTATTTCAAATATTATAATACTGCTTCTGTACTATTGCGTACATATAATACTCCGTATTACCCTAGAAACTATATCTGCCATAAATTGGTTACGTGGGCGTCGCCAGCTTTTTTTGAAAATCGGGTTCGACTTCAGAATGCTTTGTTTGGCTGCGAAGCAAATCGCCAGTGGGTCCGGAAGTATACCCAGCCCCCACCCCCCCAGCCCCCAGCCCCCAGCCCCCAGCCCCCAGCCCCCAGCCCCCAGCCCCCAGTCCAAATATTGAAACAATCAACCAACTAATAGTAACGTTAAATCATGATGAAGAAACTTGTACACATTGTTTTGGCGTTGAAAGATGGCTCATTGGCCTTACTGGATGGCATTCGGTTAAATTATATAGTAAAACTATTTGGTGTGGTGTAACCTAAAGCAATGAATGTGTGCACCGGCATTAACACTATTCTGACTTACAAACATGCATTCAGTTCAAGGACATCGAACTTGGTTTGACAGAATGATACTCGTACTTTTTGGAAACATATTCAAGCTTATAACATCATCGAGAAACACACATTAGTATGAGGTGCCGGCTTATTATACATACATTTGGACCGTACTTATACATGCATAGAGAATACCAGGCTAGTGTCTTTTGATATCAAGTTTATCAGGCAAGGCTAGGAAACGCGTAGGAATTCCGAGGCTTGCCGAGGAATTCCTACCGTTTCCGAGCCGAACCTCATAAACTTGATATCAAAATACTCTAGCCTGGTATTCTATTTATCAGGTAACGTTTTATGCTCGAAAATGACCCCAGATGACGTCGTTATTTATGGACAGAACGCAGACTTGTTTACGTTGCATCATTACACTGACGTCATGACGTAATTCGGTAACGTCACGTGACGTCATCCGACCAATGGAAAGTCAATGTTCACTTCGTTGAAACCCGGATGTTTGTATCAGGTCAATGCCTGATATAACAATATGTTATCAGTCAATGCGTATTCGGTCAATACAGGGAAGGTTACCTGATAAATAATGTTATATGTTTGCATGTTTTACAACGATGACACAGCATTGTCGTTGGAGATACATTACAGTAAACCATATCAAACTTAAATGACGTTATACGTGTTCTATTCAGTGTACACATGAACTCAGTGTGTGCGACCGGTGTACACGGCACATTTATAGCTGGAATGATGTTGTATATAACTATTTACAATATGATGATGAAGCAAAATATAAGAAAAAAAACATTTTCATTCAGCAACCATTATTTCAAGTCACAGTTATGTATGCCATATAATGTAGTCAACGCCAAATACAGGCAAGTCATTGGAAGAAAACAATCTGGTCTTTGTTCACAGGTGGTCTTTATTCGCAGGGTCATTTTTTGTGGTAATTGAGTAATTGAAAAAACGAAAGTGTGGCTGTTATAAACAGGGAATTGCTATTACAAGGTGGTCTTTATCGCAGGTTCGACTGTATACAGGGTGGCCAAAAAAACTTGGACACGTTTTGTAACCCTCATATCTTTTGACATACTGTTGGAATATTAATAAAACATATTGTGGAATGTCTGTGTTATTTGAAGGATGAAATGTTGCAGCAGGAAAGTGGTTTACTACCATTTTACAGCAGTTTTATAATGTTATGTACAGATGTGTTTTTTTTTTCGATTTTGACCCAGTGATGTCAACATGGCCATGACAACTGTAATAACCAATATGTGTCAATATTTATGAAGATTGAAAGATTATATATGGATATATAAGAGTTATAAAAAAAGTTTCTAAGTTATTCGTGGCCACCCTGCACTTCAGGTTACATGCTCCTACAATCACGTATGAATTCCATGCATATTAAACCGTGTAGAACGTCTGCTACTTTACTCAACCATGTTGACTGAGCGGTCAGGGGTAACTACTACACATTTTGGTGACTACATATAATATTGTAGATAGGTCAAACAATATTACTTCCGAAAAAGTCAAACGTTTCATATACAATGCTCTTCTCGTTCAAAAATTAGCAAAGGACAGTGTACACTTATTAAGTGTATATATATGGGTAGGGCACTTAAATAGTAAACGTTGCCTTATATGGGAATTATACGTAGAAAATACCTGGCTAGTGTCTATTGATATCAAGCTTATCAGGCAAGGCTAGGAAAAGCGTTGGAATTTCGAGACTTGCCTTCAGTACATACGGTTCATACGATGGTGAAACAGTGACAACCATGCAAACAGACATGCACACAGTAGCTTACTCAGAAGAATATCAATAAACAATTGGATAACGTGGGTTTTGCAATTTTGATGTAATCGGCTACTGCTATTGTGGATATGGAATTCTGAAGCTCGTTTTGAGATGGAGTATAACATAGGTACAAACAATATAGTATGTGTCAAAATTTCATTTATTAAACTAATAAATGACTAGAGCGGGGACGGGTCTGACCGGCCGTCGGCACTAACCGGCCCCCCCATCAGTAAACCCATTTAAGCCTATATTACTAGCTTCCACTGCGCATGTGCCGAAAGTTCTCTTCCCTGTGAGTTTTAAATTGTTGAGATTCGGCGTAGAAATTATTGGCGACACGAATTAAATCGTATTCCATAGAAGGACATATGTAATCTAACACTTTGCTAAATATGACGCCATATGTACGTAACACACTGTTGTAAACATGAAGGCAGGTTTATCTGGTGTGCGTTCATATTCGGAAAATCAATAGTTTGCGTTAACGTTTACCAGATTCAAATGAAGGTAAGCGTGACGTAGACACAAAACATACAGACGACCGAGTAGAGACGAAATGAAAAATACCTAGTCGGCTGTGCTCGGCCACCCGGCCCATTGTAACGTTACTAGAGGCAGTCTAATCTATTTACAAATACGGGAAAATCCCAAATTCGGAACTGGGTTTGTACAGCGTGTATGTTTACGTCTTAGACGGCCGAAAACACCCGACCCCGCTCTATGCTTTGGCTTTGTATTTTTCATAGCTAATAACATTACTATTTAGCACATGATGGTTTTAGTTGAACCATCGAAATAGGTGGGTAACAATTGTTCCACCAACAGTATGCACATACTACAATAAAGTTGCTATAAATGTGCAAGTGGTCAGCTCACCCAAGAATTTCCATATCCATAAGTAAGTGAACTATAACATTAATCAGTACATTGAATGCGTATCCACTGATATATATTTGACTAGAACGAATGAGTTATGAATCATCTAAATTGTGTGTGTGTAAACAAATGAACAACCTGAAGCCAAATGGTTATTAAGATGATGTACTGAAAATTAAGGCTGGTAAGACAAACCTACCAGCGATAAACAACTACTGTCTGTTTCACGAAACCTCCCTAAAGTTTACGGCCATAGAAACAATGCAAAAACAATATTTTTTTCGATAGTATTAAATTTTAGCAAAATTTAAGAATGAGCCTTCGTTTTATTTTGTGAACTTTTGTCAAATATTGATTTTATTGCGAAAAAAACAATTTCCCCATGTTAAATCCCCATAGACATCTTCACAGATTTTTGAGAATTTCAGAAATACTGAACCTATTTTCAAAATTTAGCTTTTGTTTTCGTCGTTAGATCATTTCAAAGCTATCTAGCCAGGTTTCCAAATATAATACAATAGAAAAAAAATATTGTTCTTGCATTGTTTATATGGCCGTAAAATTTGGGCAGGTTTCGTGAAACAGACAGTAGATTATACTTACCAGGAATGTGCTTCGCCTGTACCACAATATTATGCATCGATATTGATATGTAATTCTCTAATGTTGCCAGGCCATGCAAATGAAAACCATTTACTGCCCCAAAACGGCCACAAAGCATGTGGTGGCCTCTGCATCAGAATATAAATGAAGCACATCAGGAGATATCGAATCATCGAAAACGTTTATTTAACCAGGTGGGCTGATTATCTTGAAATAATGCGCTCGTGATTATTCGCAACACTGACTCGTTTGTTTCGCGTAAGGACCCAATCATTCGTGCATTATTTCACGATAATCAGCTCACCTGGTTTAATTAACGGTATGTAACGATGCGGTTGATTGGTAACTATGTTTATATCCAGCCAGAGATGTCGTTACATAGACGCTTCGGTGCTTGTGTCATGTCATGCGTTGACCCAGTTCTAAATAATGAATGAAATTAGACAACATGTTTGTTTTTTTTAGATCGGCGAACGATCACAATTGGACGAACGTTGTATGTATGATTCGAGTTTCTAGTCTAAGTGTATATGGTCATGATGCACAACATTAGTTTGAGCTGGCGATCAATTGTCCATGTCGGACAGCCTTTGTTTCTGTGTGGGATTTATTCGTACACGCACATTTTGCTTTCTATGTGGTATATAAATTGCGCATAACCGAATAACGACTGGAAACAACGATTTTAAGTGAGCATATTCACACACCTAAGACCCTTTTAGATTGCCAGAGGCACAAGTCATAAAATTAATCGAGGTTTAATGTGTTTGTGCGAGTCAGAAACTTGGGCACCTTTTCCATATTAGCCATAAGTTTCCTTACCTGTATTGTAGTAAACGTAATGTACAGTACGAGACCTAGTGGGTGGGGTAATCGGATTCGCTTAAAGGTACATGCCCTCTGAGTAGGCACAAAATGTTCTTTATAGGAATTAAATAAGTGTATAATTGTGTCACTATTCCACCAGTTCTAAAAATTACGAGTGCCCACTATACAGATATACTCATTTAGTAATATTTATTTTACGGATAGTGACTCGCGTGGTATGAGGCTATTTTCATATGCAAATGAGGCATGGTATTTTTTACTACTTATACCAATTAAATGCATCACCTGAAATATAAAGTATAAAGTATGATCATTGCACATACAAAAAATATACAGAGACTAAATAGTAATGTCCGTTAACATGCTAAGGAAACACGGTTATTGCCACTAATATCAGTGTGGAAATGTACGTCTGATATAAAATGTATAATAATGCCAATCAATACGTGGGGTAATGGTGAATGAATATCTATTGTGCCAAAAAAAGGTCTCAGATGATGTCTCTGATATAAAGAACAGTGTGTGCCTACTGAGTCGGCATATACCTTTAATGGGCATGTTTGTTTTGTGTCACAGGCCTGACGTCATTAAAATCCATGCCGTTGCTAATCATGTCACGCTCTTCACCAGCAACGTCGCTGAATACAATGTATGATGATTATGAATTGCGCTAAAATGGCGTAAAGCAAGATTAATCGTAATGTTCACAACGTAAATGAATATTTATGCTATGTTACTGAAAAGAGGATACATATGGGAATTCTTCAATTCCTCAATAATAAAACAATCTAATATCGCCTTGTCGTATCGGTAAATACGTGGTGTTATCGAACCGATAAAAGTGATATTAAATTAAAAACTTTTACAAAATTTACGTTATGTTTCATAAATAAAGTCAAAAGTTGACAAAATTTCAGAGTACATTCCGCATGTACTCTGAAAATAATATCAACTTTTGAAGCCATTTACGGAAAATATTGTAAATTCTGTAAAAGTATTTCATGACATTACGCAGATTTCCGAAGGTACACAATCACATGGCGTGTCTCATTAATGTGCTATTGGGTGACCACAATAACGGCGGATTGACCGAATGGCCACCAGAGTAAGCCCGATAGCTTATTTAAAAAATATTACAAAGTATCCTTATCTTGCTAAGTACACTTTGAGGGAGACATTTTCAATTTAAGGATAAATTTATTAATTTTGATTATACTGAATTTATTACATTATCACAGCTGTGATAATGTAATAAATTCAGTATACTAATTCTGCAAATATAATCATCAAATATATGAAATAATGCATTTCTGAAAAAATAAATGATTACTCCCTCAAAGTATACTTTGCTAAATAAGTATGCTTTGCAATGTTGGTGAAATGGGCTACTGGTCAGACTGCACGGATACGCAGGCTGGCCTAGGCTACTCTCGTCGCACACGTGTACCTGTAAGTTGCCTTTCCTCAGCTGGAGGCCAATAGTAATTTAGATACTATACCTGGTGGTTATATTAGTATGCCACTCTGTATAGAGTAGTAAATAGAGAATACCATGCTAGTGTTTTTTATATCAAGTTTATCAGGCAAGGCTAGGAAACGCGTAGGAATACCGAGGCTTGCCGAGGAATTCCTACCGTTTCCGAGCCGAGCCGAGACTGAGAAACTTGATATCAAACGACACTAGCATGGTATTCTATTTATCAGGTAACGTATTTGGCTATATAATGATAAATTATTATGTTATTTTTGTTTAAAAGAACGCGGACTTGTTTCAGTGACGTCATTCCACTGACGTAATTCGGTAACGTCATGTGACGCCGTTCGACCAATGAAACGTCAATTTTATTTTTTTTGTAACCCGGATATTCGTATCAGGTCTGATACAGCAATATGTTATCAGTCAGTACGTATTCGGCTAATACAAAGCTCGTTACCTGTTAAATAACAGACACGTATTATTCAATATGCCATATCTCCTTAACATGTACATAAACACATGCACGTGTAAGATATGTTAAACTAGTTTATGGAAACTGCTTATTGAGCCTTTATTCTTCATCATCGTTTCAGCATAGAGTATGTACATACCGTTTAATTTAAAGTAAGGCCATATACAGTTCTTTCTCTGTTAAGCGTCCGCGTGCGGTAGGTTTTGAAAGTGGTTCTCTGAAACAACAAACAGAATGTGTAAGCTATTGTACACTATTTACTGGTGAAGAAATATGAAAACTGATTGGGGGATATGTCCGTTGATGAATCTCCACTTAATAAGTTTAAAATGAGTGCATATTTTCTTCTTTTTCTAAAGTTTGCCGGCTGAGATTTATGGAAGGAAGTTTTTAACATAAATTTACCTTCGTTTTTGTCAAGGCCTAGTATGTTTTTACCAGATACGTAGGTAGGTTTTGGTCAACTGGGTGGACACTTAACATATAAACGATATGATATGACCTAACGGTTTGATAAACATCGAACACGTCAATAACTGTGATGTGTTAAGCTACATTTCAGGGATCAAGTTCCTTTCAATTAAGTATGCTGGTAATATAACGGACGCATTTTATTGTATGCCCCTGCAAAATGGCAGGAGAGCATATAGTGTTAAACCTGTCCGTGTGTCCGTCCGTCTGAAATTCTTGTCCTGGTGGTAACTATATTATGGTTGGAGGGATTTCGAAAGAACTTGGCTATATCGCCATGATGAGACAGCGTGTCGCGCCGAAGACACATATCCGTAGCTCAACGGTCAATGTCAGACTTAGAGGGCAAAGTTGAAAAAAAATAATACAAAATATCTCTATTTTCTTATGCATTGATGGAGTTTTAAATAATTGTACACAAATGTTCCACGCAATAAGTCATTGTGTGGCACCATACCCAGTTCTCTGGTTTGAAGGTCAATGTCATAGCCGGGGAATTCGTGTGCGAGCAGTCCACAATTCTCGTTTACATTGCTTCTATCATTGCTGACTGCGATTGTGACATATTAATGTGCTATATATTTGTTTAATACAAGTCATGTAGTACAATATACTGTCATATTAGAAACATTTCACACATGTTCTATCTTTACAGATTGTGGGTTTAAGTGTGTGGAAAATGCTACGTCTTACTACGCAGTGGACACCTTCCGCTGTGATATATATCACCAGTGTCAAGATATGGTAGTTAATAGCAGCACGTCCTGCGGGAACGGATTCTTTAATCTGAACACGTGCGCATGTCATCATTTTGCCGATATGACGTCACGGTGTGAAGATATCAAGATAACCCAGCGCTGGTGCAATGCCGACAATGACAACAGCACCGGTGGATAACTGTGACTATCCACGAGAAAAGGTTACTATTGACTAGTGGAACTCCTGATCGGTTAACAACATCTTGCAACGCGATATAACTGTCGTTAGAAATAAAATAAATGGTTCACCAAAAAGATCGAAAACAATGTAGATCGGGATCAGACTACACATTGCATAGGTTGATATGGGGCTTCCCTTTGTCGTAAAGTCAACAAGCCTGTTATGTCGCGATGGATGACACATACACAAGAGCCAGTCCGTGATATCTTCTACCTGCTCGCATCTCCGTGTTTCGCCCATATTGATCACTATCACTCAATTATGCCAAATTCACACAGCCCTGCAACACGGTGGACAGTGTCAATGGCGAACACTATATAATACTACTACTGTCTGTTTCACGAAAGCTGACCAAATTTTACGTCTATATAAACAATGAAAAAAAAAATATTTTTCGATAGTGTTAAGTTTTATCAAAATTTAAGAATGAGCCTTATTTTTATGCCCCCGGTCTCGGTAGAGCCGGAGGCATATATTGTTTGGACTGTGTGTCCGTCCGTGTGTCCTGCACATTAAGAAGTTAGCCGGAGTTTCGAAATTCTGTTATAACTTTTATATCTCTTGAACTTACATATTTCAACACTGTATACATGTGGACAAATACCACACATCTATACTGCCTTTAATATTACCTTGACCTTTCGACCTTGACAAGTTTGAACTTTTTCTCACATTTAGAAGTTCGCCGGAGTTTCGAAATTCTGTCATAACTTCTATATTCATTGAAGGATTAGCTAAATATTTCAACACATCATACTTGTGGACAAATGCCATACATACATACTGCCCTTAATATGACCTTGAGCGTTTGACCGTGACAACTTTGAACTTTTCCCTACATTAAGAAGTTCGCCTGAGTTTCGAATTCTGTCATAACTTCTATATTCCTTGAAGGATTACTTAAAATATGTCAACGCAGCATACTTGTGGACGAATGCCACACATCCATGATGCCCTTAATATGACCGTGACCTTTTTACCTTGACAAATTTGAACCTTTTCCCACATTAAGAAGTTCGCCGGAGTTTCGAAATTCTGTCATAACTTCTATATATTCCTTGAAGGATTACTTTAATAGTTCAATACTGCGGTGCATCATACTTGTGGACGAATGCCACACATCCATTCTGCCCTAATATGACCATGACCTTTTGACCTTGACAACTTTAAACTTGTTCACATTTTAATAAGTTCGCCGGAGTTTCTCAATTATGTCATAACTTTCATGTCCCTTGATTGATTACTTTAATATTTCAATACATGAAACCTGTCGACAACGGTGCTTATGAACACGTATCACTTTTAGTTAATTACCTTTGCCACAGTTTCTCCAATCTGCCACCAGTGGCATTCATATTCCGACAGGCCACATTTTCTTGTTATTTCATGAAATGCGGTCCAATATTGATTGTATTACGAAACAACAATTCCACATCGATTTAACATGGGGAATTTTTCTAATTTCAAAAATAGTGGACCTATTTTCAAAATTTAACTTTTGTTTTCTTAGTTAGTAGTCCAAGGCCAGGTTTCCGAGCCAATTTCGATTTTAATTTATGACTCCTTCCACATCTCTTCCATCTCCTTTTCCCACATGTAAAATTCCCATAGACAACTATTTTTCGTAATAAAGTCAATATTTGACCACATTTCATGAAATAAAACGAAGGCTCATTCTTAAATGTTTTTGCATTGTTTATATGGCCGTACATTTTGGGCAGGCTTCGTGAAACAGACAGTAGACGCGTGTAGTTCCATTGCAAGCTCATCTGACAAATATAGGAAATGGCCAAACATTTCTAAACTGGCTGATAATTCATTTTATGCGTTTTTTATGATGTCTCGTTCGGAATATTTTGTCTCCTCGTTTCCACGCATCATAGTACGGTGGCTGTGAAGGGACATGAGTGAAAAAACAAATATTAAAATCGGGAAATTTCGTTCTAACGAAAAATTAAATCGTTCAAACGCATAATAAAATCGTTCAAACGAAAACTATTTCGCTCAAACGCAAAAATAATCGTTCAAACGAAAAAAAAATCGTTCAAACGCAAAATAAAATCGTTCAAGCGCAAAATAAATTCGTTCAAACGAAAATAAAATTCGTTCAAGCACAAAATAAAATCGTTCAAACGCAAAATAAAATCGTTTGAACGAAAAAAGAATTCGTTCAAACGCAAAATAAAATTCCACGGATCTACTTGATATTTCTCACATGCATTGCTCTAATGGTCCTCTATTGCCCTGTGAAAATTCCATGATTGTCCCGCCCCTTCTAAGCCCAGGGTCTACACATACTTGGTGCGTTTTGGGTAAATGTCTTATATTGTCCGTTTCCTTGCATGGATCTGGTTGATATTTCACACATGCATTGCTCTGCTCTGAAGGTCTGCAATAATGCTGTGACAACAGATCCATGCTTCTCTGGCCCTCTGTGTTTTCAAATATGCCTCGTTTTCTTTGGCTGCCAGTGGGGGGGGGGGGCATTCGTGTGCCGACAGGCCACATTTCTAGTTCATACATGCATTCATCTGACGACCCTCTATCATGCTGTAGCAAATCCACGATCCACCACCCAACCCTTACAAACTTAGCATGTTCATAACGTTAACGTTGGGGTTAAATGTTGTGTAACTTCTGGGTTTTTTTCAGGGAACGCCTTGATATTTCATACATGCATTCCTCAGATGACCCTCTATCATGCTGCGGCAAATCCATAACCCACCACCTAACCCTTACCCCAAGATCAATGTCACACACTTAGCATGTTGGGGTAAATGTTGTGTAACTTCTGTTTCTTTACAGGGAACACTTTGCTATGTCATACATGCATTCATCTGATGATCCTCTATCAGCAAATTCTGATGATCCTCTATCAGCAAATCCATGACCCAACTCCCCCACCCCTTTTCCGAAGGTCAAGGTCACAAACTTAGCACATTCATACATGCATTCCTCATGTGAATAGCTATCATGCTGTAGAAATTCACCAACTTAGTGAGTTCATAAACTTAACATTGGGTTACATTTTGTTTTACCTCTGTTTTCAGGGAGCGCATTGATATTTCATACATGCATTCATCTTAATATGCTATATTATGCTATAGCAAATCCACGACCCACCTTGCACCAACCACTGACACCAATGTCAACGTCCATCGCGCACCCCTTAACCCACGGTAAAGTTATATAATATTCATTTTTTTGTATGCAACTGTGCCAAGTTTGAGCGAAGGCTGCCAACAGGCGAGCTTCGTTGTCTTCTGACAACTCTTGTTATGAACGCACTAAGATTATGACCTTGTCGTTGGGTTAAGGCGTGGGCTGTGGGTCGTGGATTGCTACAGTATGATAGAGGGTCATCTGAGGATGAAATATAAAAGTGTTCCCTGTAAGGAAACAGAAGTTTTAAGAAATTTACACTCAATGTTAAGTTTTTATGAACGCACTATGTTTGTGAAATTGACCTTGGGATAAAGGGTGGGCGATGGGTCGTGAATTTGTTACAGCATGCTAGAGATTCACCAGGCGAATGTATGTATGAAATGTCAAGGTATATTATTTATATTTAAACGTGATCTGCCATTGTAGGGAAATTTGGACAACGTGATGGAGACCTGGAATCGTCATAAAATGCGGGTTGTGCGGAATTCCAGATGCCCAAGCGGCCGTCCTTCGGTCATGTATTCAACGAATTTATTTATCGTTTGAACGATTTTATTTTGCGTTTGAACGATAATTTATTTTGCGTTTGAACGATTTTTTTTTTGCGTTTGAACGATAATATGTTTTCGTTTGAACGATTTTATTTTGCGTTTTAACAATTGAACGATTTTTTTTGCGTTTGAACGAAAATAAATTCGTTTGAACGATTTTTAGCTCGACTATTCGAAGAATAAGTAGAGCTTATGTTGTCACCCCGGCGTCGGCGTCGGCGGCGTCGGCGTCGGCGTCGGCGTCGGCGTCGGCGTCGGCGGCGTCGGCGTCGGCGTCGGCGTCGGCGTCGGCGTCGGCGTCGGCGTCGGCGTCACCGTCACGCCTTGGTTAAGGTTTTTAGTCAAGCTTGTATATGGAATACTACTGGCCCTACACCCACCATACTTGGACAACTTCATATCCTAGTGATGTACATCAATAACCCCTGATCTATATTTGACCTTGCTTGACCTACATTTCCTCTTGAATTACTTGGTTAATTCCCCTTGGTTAAGGTTTTTAGTCAACCTTGGTTAAGGTTTTTAGTCAAGTTTGTATATGCAATACACTGGCCCACACCCACCACTTGGACCCAATCACCCAATCGGCATCTTCATCTCCTAGTGATGCACATCAATAACCCCTGATCTATATTTGGCCTTCACCTATATTTCCTCTTGAATTACTTACTTAATTCCCCTTGGTTAAGGTTTTTAGTCAACCTTGGTTAAGCTTGTACATTGAATACTATTGTGCATCCAGACACCATACTTTGACAACCTTTTCTCATAGGTATGTACATCAATAACCCCTGATCTATATTTGACCTTGACCTACATTTCCTCTTCAATTACTTACTTAATTCCTTTTGGTTAAGGTTTTTAGTCAACCTTCTATATGCAATACTACCGGCCCTACACCCACCATACTTGGACAACTTCATCTCCTAGTGATGTACATCAACAACCCCTGATCTATATTTGACCTTGACCTACATTTCCTCTTGAATTACTTAATTCCCCTTGGTTAACGTTTTTAGTCAAGCTTGAAGATGTAATACTCCTGGCCCTACACCAACCATACTTGGACAACTTCATCTCCTAGTGATGTACATCAACAACCCCTGACCTATATTTGACCTTGACCTACATTTAACCTTGAATTACCTACTTAATTCCCCCTGGTTAATGTTTTTACTCGACCTTCGTTAAGCTTTTTACTCAAGCTTGTACATGGAATACTATTGTGCATACAGACACCATAATTGGACAACCTTTTCTCATAGTGATGTACATCAATAACCCCTGATCTATATTTGACCGTCACCTACATTTCCTCTTGAATTACTTACTTAATTCTCTTTGGTTAAGGTTTTTAGTCAAGCTTGTAGATGGAATACTCATTGCCCTACACCAACCATACTTGGACAACTTCATCTCCTAGTGATGTACATCAACAACCACTGACCTATATTTGATCTTGACCTATATTTAACCTTAAATTACTTACTTAATTCCCCTTGGTTAAGGTTTTTACTCAACCTTGGTTAAGGTTATTAGTCAAGCTTGTAGATGGAATACTATTGTGCATACATACACCATACTTGGATAACTTTTTCTCATAGGGATGTACATCAATAACCCCTGACCTTTATTTTACCTTCACCTACATTAACCTTGAATTACTGGTTAATGTTTATAGTCAAGCTTGTATATGGAATACTTTCGGGTGGGCCTACATCAACCATACTTGGACAACTTCATCTCCTAGTGATGTACATCAATAATCCCTGACCTATTTATTTGACCTTGACCTACTTTTATCCTTGGATTACTTACTTATCTCCCCTTGGTTACGGTTTTTACTCAAGCTTGTATATGAAATACTCCTGGGCCTACAGCAACCATACTTGGAAAACCACGCACCTACGTCCAAGGTCAAGGTCACTGTTGAAGGTCAAAGGTCAAACCTATTGAAATTCCCTTCCGCTCTATATCTTCTACACCGATGCATGGATTATCAAATGCCTTGGCACAAATGTTTCTCAGGATGAGAAGGTGTGGCTCGATCAATAACCACGCACCTACGTCCAAGGTCAAGGTCATAGTTGAAGGTCAAAGGTCAAACCTATTGAAATTCCCTTCCGCTCTATATCTTCTACACCGATGCATAGATTATCACACTATGCCCAGGGTCAAGGTCACAGACTTGATGCGTTTGAAACCTTAACGCTCGGCTAAATGGCTTATAATCAAAAATGCCTCGTTTTCTTTGGCTGCCAGTGGGGGTATTCGTGTGCCGACAGGCCACATTTCTAGTTTCCATTGGTTAAGGTTTTTATGCAGGCCGCAGCCACCTTCTTTGTCAAGCTATGTGTACATCGACAACCCTCGTAGTCGAGCTATGCTGTTCTCCTACAGCTCTTGTTTTTTGCGTTTGAACGATTTTATTTTGCGTTTGAACGATTTTATTTTCGTTAGAACGAAATTTCCCGATTTTAATATATTTTTTGTTCACTCATGTCCCTTCACAGCCACCGTATCATGGAGATGAACATTAAGAACTTAAATTTCTATCCTTCGTTTGTATGCCGCGTAGAGACGAACATTAATGTTATTAATTTTCGTTTTTAAGTGTCGTCTTTACGTGACGTATAAACTAAGAGACGTTTTCGAGCTGGGCATGACGTTGTATGTGTATTCCCCATCACAGGCATTCCCATCGCCGCCCACTCTACCTTTGTTTTCACGCCCATAAGCTGCCCCGAGACAAGATATCCGTATAGTCACTCCCATACGAGATTTCCTTGTCTCACCGTACACGCGCTTGTCTCACATCCGACAATGACACATTGTCTAATAGGGCAATCAATAATACGACTAATTTGTCTAAATTACCCCATACAATAATGAATAAGTTTGATGTTTATTGTTTTAGATGTTTATTATCACGTCATGTAGCGTCATGATGTCGTTTTAATGTTGATGACGTCATCAACATGCGATGTTCAATTTAGAGTTGCCAGGGTTGTATGGTGACGTCATTGAACATTAATTTTATGATTCTTTGTAAACTATTTATTGAAATGGCATTAGTGTCTTATTCGTTGATAGATATTTGATATTCGCAAATATATTCTGTGTAGGGACGAGAACAATTATATACATCATATGCACTGGTGTGGGACAAGGTTATTCCACCATCGTGGTCGTAATATGGTGTCAGAACATATTCTGTCATACGTGTGGAATATCCTTTTCTCGCATACCCAGAGTCCATTTCAATGTTGTTTCCCAAGCCACGCCCATGTGGGATTTTTCTGTCTCACACGGCTATCTCACACGGCTGACCTGTCACATACTACCGAAACTACTTTTTGTGTATCGGCTTCCAAACGTCGTCTGCATTGTTTACAAACACACGCTGTCTACACAGTACTGTCGGTAGACAACAATGTCAACAACGTAGCTCTAGATTTGTTACGTACGCTATTATTTATTTCTTGTTTTATCCAGTTTTATCAAATGTGCGTAAATTTGTGGGACGAGTTCTGTAAGGGGCGTCTGTAAATCAGTTGGCCGAATACTGAATACATGATTATTATTTAAAAAAAAAAACACATGTAATTGACAGCAAAATATTTACCTCGTATGTTGTTGATTCTTCCCCAAACATATGTATAGTGACAGTTCATAGTGATAGGAATATTTATTTAATAATCCAGTGAGCAAGAATTTCTTGAAAACGGCAACGTGTTGAAATGATAAATGTCCGTCGGAGTGAAACTTTCGGCGGACTGATATTTGCGTAATTGAAGACAGCGTCTCGGAATTGCAATAAATACTCAAAATAAAAACATAAAATGATTCTGTAAACATTATTGTACAAATTTGAATCGAAGATATATGGTCTATTTTCAATATTTATATGAGTTTGTCTCGTACTGCGTCCTATTTATTTTGTGTATGTATTAATTGGGTTTACACATGATGTCATGGACGTCTCCAGACCGTATTTTTAGTGGGCCGTTATGTGTTAAATTTGTTGGTGTAAACTTTGTTTACACCCATTTGTTGATACGGGTAATGCGATTGAGTGGTTGTATTGGAGATAGCATATAAAGAAAAAAAGTTAGTATTATACTATGGTGGTTCGTTGATGGCGTACTATGGCTAAACATGATTCTGGACTTAGTAGGTATGCGAGAAAAAGTATTCCAGATATACTCCAGTGTGTGACTAAGGATATTCCACCCTCGTGATCAGAATATGTCGTCAGAAACGAGGCTTTCGTTTCTGACGACATATTCTGACCACTCGGGTGGAATATCCTTGTCACACACCGGAGTATATATGGAATACTCTTAGTCCCACAACAATTCATACGATTGATACTACATAAATTGTACAGCGGAACCTCTCCGGACACAAAGAACATGCGCGTGATCATATTTTTCTTGGGTTTCTTGGTCATTTATCTCAGTTTATAATGTCTGTTACTGACTCTGCATAGCACACAACTATGGCTCAAATTATCAAATGCCTGATTTACAATGACCTTTCAGGGTGTCCGGATTAGAGAGGTTCCACTGTACGATTATCCATACAGTTCCTTCCGCTTTTTTTTGGCCAACCTACTATTGGCTGCTAAACACTTTACATCTAAAAATATTTTTCTTTGATGACATTCCATCAAATATTGATTGTACTGAGATAAAAATTATTTTTCCTATGGAAAGTTAACATGAGGCAAAACGGAGCACCGGGAGAGTGAGTGGGGAGGGGGGGGGGGAGGGTGCGGTGCTCGATAAACGTCAAATTTGAAAAATGAGTCCAAAACTTGCTAGGTAGTGGTGGAAAGTAGGAAAACAAAGTTAGATTTTGAAAATCGGTTCACATTTTCGAAAGGTATTTGCATATTTTTGGGACTTAATGTGTCTATTGGCCAAACGTCGGTCGGCATGACAACCAATATTGTTCACTGCAGGTTACACTGGTTGAGGGTGAACAACACATGCATGTGGTTCCATACTGCTGACCCTCAGATCAGTAATAACCGATACATGTAAATATATCAACTGTATTTTGTCCATTACATGAGGTAAAACATCATATATCTGATATAAGTGGCTTTTTGCGATATTACATACCTAAGCAGTCTGATCTGGATCCACACTTCATCATGTTTATATTACATTTGTAACCTTACATTATAAATGTATGTAGACATATAACAATATTATTAATTAAGATATACACGTGTAAGTTTGCAAAATAATAATCCAAATATGCATTTCTGTAAAAGTATTCGAATGTGCAACTTTATACACGTATACCCGATTTTACTTCGAACAGACAGCTCTGTCTGTACACAGTTCAATCGGTTATATCTCCGCAACAACAAATAATGATGATATGTATTCAACTGAATGTGAAACAATCAGCGTAGCCTCCGATGAGATCTGATTATTATAATGTTAACTGCCTCAGAATATATTGCAAATTAATATAAATTGTTATTTGACAATGACAATACATTGTAACTGTATGTATTGTGAGGACTAATAGTATGAATCTTACCAGATCGGGCAATCCTACCTCATCGACATCCACACTGTATGTCGCTGACTTTGTTATACATGTTTCTTACGTATTGATACTAAATATAATAAACCGGTTGTCCACCGGCAATTAAAACAAAAATAGTAATAGACATTTGTAAATGTATCCCATAAATGATATCCGTAAATGTAAGACATGCAAGTTTATATTTATCACATCCGTAAATGTCAGACATGCACGTTTGTTGATTTTTCCATGTTTTTGGTATTCAATGGATTCCGGCATTTTCATATTGGGATCATGATTGTTTTTTGTAATACTACCAGTATAGAGTTGAAACATGATTGTTTTATTGTAATAGTACCAGTATAGAGTTGAAACATGACTGTTTTATTGTAATATTACCACTATAGAGTTGAAATGTTTAGATGTCAGAGACAATTGCATGGATTGATTATATGAGAAGTGTTATTGCGATACGAAGATAGTGTGTAGTAATTTAGGTTGTTCATGGAACGTTTTATCCAAAGTGTTTACGTGTTTTATTATATTCGATTTCTTATGCACGAACTTGTATGTCTTTCATGTTTAGCTTTCAATTGTGTCATCATTATTGAGTTGTATGTCATGTTTTATATATTACACTCGTAATGCAACTGATGTATACATAAACAATCAACCTGATCTATGCAAGTAGTATTTATGTGATATCCTGTTATTGTAGTCAGTTTTATGATGTGCATTGTATTAGTTATGTTGTATTGTTTGTTAATTATGTGCAAGTGCAAATTCAAATTGATATACCCGTACCATACATAGTATTTGTTGCGTACATATCAGAACAGTACACAATTATAGAGAATCTCAAACGCGTTTCCATATATAAATATGAGTGATGATTTAATTACATATTTATTAAACGAGTTTACCGATTTCATAAGAAACGAGGCTATGCTGAGTTTCTTATGAAATCAGTTGATACATTTAATAAGTATAATATTACATCAGCACAAATGTTATGTATTACATAAGCACATCATCATACTTTGAAGTTGTGCTGATTGCCTAATATTATTTCTATAGCGGGCTCATTTGCATATTTATTACACTAATGTACTATGCATTCGGACTGCTTGCATTCGGACTGCTATATCTAGCATGTAATTTATAAAACAAACAACAACATCAGAGCAGGTCTGAAACGAAGCACAATGAACATTTTACTTGCTCAACCAGTTTTCGTTTTCAACCCCACCACATAAAGTCATATTTAATGTAACAGAATGTTTGTGACAAATACGCCACTTGCAGCCTTTGTGAACATGGTAAAACAAGAGACCATAGTTCCATTGTTCCGAGTTTCAACCATGTCAACTGTATTTACTGCACATTGCATCATGTGATGTATAGTATTTAACCATTGTGTAGTGTATTATGACATCGTTTCTCTTCTATGCAATCAATAAAATAATAACGAAAGTACAAACTTGAAACTAATTACACAAATCCTTCTGTCCAAATGTACCGGCATTACATGTATTCGAATGCCAGTACATTCGGACGGAGGTTTTGTAGGAAATTGCTGCGTCACTTGTGGATGTAACGATGAAGTTGCTACAGAAAATTGTCGGTTGCTATAGAAAGTGTCCGGTATAGAAAGTGTCCGGTTGGTATGAACGTCGCCGGTTGCTATAAAAAGTTTCTGGTTGGTATTGAAAGTGGCCGGTTGCTATAGAAAGTTTTCGGTTGGTATAGAAAGTGGCCGGTTCCTGTATAACGTTTTCGGTTGGTATAGAAAGTGGCCGGTTGCTATAGAAAGTTTCCAGTTTGTATAGAAAGTGTCCGGTTGGTATATACAGCGTCCGGTTCCGGTTGGTATAGAAAGTATCCAGTTGCTATAGAAAGTTTGCGGTTGGTATATAAAGTGTCCGGTTGGTATAGACAGTGTCCGGTTGCTATATAAAGTTTCCGGTTGGTATAGAAAGTGGCCAGTTGCTATAGAAAGTTTTCAGTTGGTAAATAAAGTGGCCGGTTGCTATAGAAAGTTTCCGGTTGGTATATACAGTTTCCGTCCGGTTGGTATATACAGTGTCCGGTTGCTATAGAAAGTTTCCGGTTGGTATAGAAAGTGGCCGGTTGCTATAGAAAGTTTTCGGTTAGTATATAAGGTGTCCGGTTGGTATAGACAGTGTCTGGTTGCTATAGAAAGTTTCCGGTTGGCATAGCATGTGGCCGGTTGCTATAGAAAGTTTCCGGTTGGTATAGACAGTGTCCGGTTGGTATATACAGTGTCCGGTTGCTGTAGAGCATGTTCAGAGAAGGGCTACCATAACAGTAAGAAAGATAGATCAGTGAATTACCATACAGTGAAACATTAACGGAATTCGGTTTGCCATTCTTTTCAAATGTGAGGCAAATTACTTTCAGTCAACGGATGGTGAACCAATTAAATGTAACAGCTTTCCAGAACCAGCCGCAACAGCAGACCAACAGTGAACCAGTTCAATGGTTGGCTAAGCACCATACATCTATTGTACCAAGTAAACAGTGAACCAGTACACTAGTTAGCTAAGCACCATACATGTATTGAACCAAGTAATCAGTGAACCAGTTCAATAGTTGGCTAAGCACCATACATGTATTGAACCAAGTAATCAGTGAACCAGTACACTAGTTAGCTAAGCACCATACATGTATTGAACCAAGTAAACAGTTTACTAGTCCAAATAGCTGGCTAAGCACCATACATATATTGCACCAAGTAAACAGTGAACCAGTTCAATAGTTGACTAAGCACCATACATCTATTGAACCAAGTAATCAGTGAACCAATTCAATAGTTGGCTAAGCACCATACATGTATTCAACCATGTAATCAGTGAAGCAGTCCAATAGTTAGCTAAGCACCATACATGTATTGAACCAAGTAAACAGTGAACCAGTCGAATAGTTAGCTACGAACCATACATGTATTGAACCAAGTAAACAAGGAACCAGTCCAATAGTTGACTAAGCACCATACATGTATCGAACCAAGTAATCAGTGAACCAGTCCAATAGTTAGATAAGCACCATACATGTATTAAACCAAGCAAACAGTGAACCAGTCCAATAGTTGGCTACGAACCATACATGTATTGAACCAAGTAAACAAGGAACCAGTCCAATAGTTGGCTAAGCACCATACATATTGAACCAAGTAATCAAGTGTGCGTAGTTCAGGAAGACAAACCATTTATAATTGTGGCTGTTACTGGAGAAATGGGGTTTATGGAATTTGTGATCAGTGTTGCTCCTGATAAAATAGCCCACTCATGTAGTATGGTACCGATCTATGTTGCTCATCAGAATTTATGGTTTATTTATTATTATCTATACAGTATTTAACGAGGGTGATCCAGTTTGCCAAGTTCAGTCTACCCCTGGCCCTCACTACAAAATTAAATTAATAACATGTACACATACAATGTACAAATACATGTTACATACTAGATGCATAACGGTGTTTCCTTGATACATTGGCGAACTGTGCATATCTTAGTTAAAATGTCCAGATGCTAATCTGGATCTACAGTGGTCTCAACATCCATGAGCCCCATTTTATAACGATATTGCCTGTTCCTCAGGGTTTACATCAAGTATTACTGGGTTCATACTACTATTTAGACAAGCCACATCAACGGGGACCAGTTCAAATTGGTAATCCTGATGCAAGAAACATTAAATGTCATCCGTATGGACTGTCTAATCACATGGAACTTAATTAAGAAAAAACAAGTAAAGAAGTTTCGGATCAATTCAATAGAATCAGAGGTAAACGTACACCACCACTACCACCAGTTTTACATAACAACAACCTAGTTCAATGATGAAAATAAAATACAGAGGTGCTCACATACCATTATTAACTATTTCAAGTTGTGGATTTTGTAGTTGTCCACGAATACATCTTTACTTACGGACATTCACTATATAACAAATTCCTCTCGTACACCTGTGCTAAATATGGTTCAATGTCCTTCCAGCATAACATTATATACCACGCTTGAAAACTTGATGCATTACTGATGACGGATGTAAGGTGTAACAGAAAATGTCAGACGTTGCATCCCATTTCTATCTAACGCCTTGGATGAATATGCATATATCACATCACTCTACATCATATACAAATAGTCAACCCTATGCCAGCTCATACCATTGTATGCACATGAATATAAGTATTGCTGCAACCGTCAATGCATACGAATGTCTGCTTTAATATAATATCAAAGCTTTATTATATGCTGTAGGATGACAGTGTATTGGTATCCCTGAATGATGCAGAATACTGACATCGGCTTTTTGTCTTCTCAATGATTAATAGCTGAACCCTCTGCTATAATGACACCACATTGTCACAGGCGATGGCTATGTAGCAGATTGTCCGTATGCTTTTACTGGATTTGATTGCAGTATTGTCTTATATGAGTTGCATTGTGGCATATGTGTTGAGTTCCAGGGACAGCTGTGATGCCAGATACCCTGAGTAACTGGGAATTTCCACAGTACTGTCTGGCGTTGCAGGGCTTTCAAGTTTTTCTCCTTGTAGGCAAAAATCCAATTACATGCATTCAACCTCCTTTATTTGCTTACTAGGTTCCCGGTTAGTATATGTCACATATACATGCCGGGTTTGTTTTACATTATGCATATATTGATCGGTCAATGACATGTACCAAGGCAACAACATCAATTACTTTTACTACATGTACTCTACAACTTCGACATAGGGTTCGATAAATGAGAAGCAAGACATTTAATCAGGCTATATTAAAATTTGCTGAATTATTAACGGACAATAGATGCATATAGAGATGGTTATGTCGAAATAATGTTCCTGAATACAATACCAATCTCTGGATTGGCATACAATATAATATAAATTATATACACAGAAGCTTTATTTCTTCGTGTTTACTGCTGATACTTTATTATGATAACAATTGAATAGGGATACATTGCGTTTTATCGATGTATGTTTCACAAGGTGGTGTTTATGTGTGGCCATTATTTTGTCTTCAACATTATTGAATTGGCATTGTCAAATATTTATTCTACAAAATGGTAATGTTTTGCCACATAGTTATTTGACTACATTGTGGATTAAACTACATAGCTCGCCAGTGCTGTCCGCGAATTAATTTGCGATGTTGTAAATCGCGTATACCGCCATTTTGTTCCAGTTGTGGTACAAATCATCGAACCTTTGTATGTTCAATGTGACTTACATTGTTCCTATGACTCAGAGGTACTAGTAGTAACTTGTAATGGTATTGCTATGAATATAGCATATGTAATAACATACTACATACCAGAGTACCAGAGATGGTATTGATCGTATTGGTAAAATTAAACCAGCTCCCAATATCGTTCATAAGCGTAACATATAACCAGTATCAGAAAAAAACAACAACAACCCACCGAAAAGAATATTTGGACTGATAAAACTAAGCGACTTAGAGAAAGGTTTCCATTCATTGATTCGCATAGTTGTACTCAGAAAGGTATATACGTACCCGCGTGGATAGTATTACTAATATCTTAATTTAGTGTTATTGTAGACCAGTCGCATGAAGAAATTGAAAACACTATTATTCCACCCCTCTTCTCATGTCGACATGACGATTATTTGATGAATAATACCTTTAATTACGTAGTGGTACAGGCATATTATGTATGGTGCTTATATACACGAATATAAGTCATCATACCTTATGGAACAAACCTAATTACGTTTCAAACATGTAAAACAGAATGGGTATCAATGAACATTATATAGAGGTATACATGTACAAACAACAGAAATGCATACCCAGATCGGGCATATACGCAATAAATGTTATTATCGTGAATACAATTCGACACATTTAGTAAATTTATGCTACAGATGTTTTATATAAGCTTGATCAGTTTTAAGCACACGTACGCACATAATATTCCTACATTGCTTTACTCTCTGAAATGTTCACTCAAGTCTGTTTTCAGATCCCCTACAGTAAACCAATTATAATTGCTTGTGTTAGTAAATGGTGTCCATATTGGGTATTTAAAAAGCCTGGTTTTATGAAATAATGCACAAATGGTGACAATGTGTCCTCTCTCTTCATGTTTTCCTGAAATGGCAAAGTATAAACTGTTGTAACAGTTCAACATTCGTTGCTATTTCCTTGCTATTCTGAATAACCGGCCTCCATTTTGAATGTGAAAAGTCTTGGTTTACATTCAAATATTTACAGTTGTATGAATAGGGCATAGTACGCCATCTGACATGGAATAAATGTCATTTGGGTAACAGTTTTACAATCTCATTTATTGTCATTTGTGACGGCCAACTTGAGCGACAATTCACACAATACAAATGCATACCAAAATCTACAATAATATAATAATAAATACATAAATAACATATACTTAGTAATAATACTATACATAGCTATCTGCTACATTTAAGCTTCTATTGTACAAAGATATAACACACATATTTATTTGGCAGCCATTTTGCAATTTAAAATAGCATTCATAGACAAATAAGCATTGTAGTAATTATTGTGTTACTAATAGTGTGTTTCCTGTCCTTGCTAGTGACGAGATGTAAGTACCTTTTGTCAAAAAATGGGCAAAACATGCTTGAACGGCGGTCATTTTGAATTTCAACAGTTTATTCACCATAAAGTTAGTAGGTATTATTACTACTGTTCTTAGTATTCGGTTTGTACAACAATACACACATATGAGTCACAAATATTAAGATATGAGCAAAATATGTTTACTTTTGCCATTTTGAAATCCGCAATTTTGGACCGGAAGAACCCATTTTATCGATTGTCTCCTCGGCTCGTTTTTTCAGCGAACTCGAAAACCCCTGTATACAAAGTTTCATGCTTTCCGCCTGAAGTGAACTACTCTGGTATGGTATTGTATGGCTCTTACACTATGTAGCACCATGTCAATAATAGGACTGATTGCTGCGCTATTTTAAGTGAAAATTTGGCTTGATACAAATACTTCCGGTTATGCGATTTCAAAATGGCAAAACACAGGTAAGTACATTGTTTCATCTATTGTATATTTGTGTAGAGACGTTCTATGAACATAACATTAGGCTTATCCGGGCCGCCAATGATTCCGATTTCAGTAGAATATTCATAATTCATGCAAAATTGCCTAGTTTCCCAGATCATTCGAGAAAACTACCGGACATGCCAGTCCAGGAAGCGATTTTTGTTTGTTTTTCATTTACCCAGCCGTTAAAATCACGAATATACACGTTTCCCGAGGCATTCTGTAGTGCTAAAATATGCACTGTGTCATCAATATTGCTAAAGCAAAGCACCAACATTCTCGAAACATTCACAGTGGATTGGTGAAGTCGCTTTGCTTGATGGTACCAAATCAAATGGTTATGGGTCTCCCAATTCAAGGTAATGACACAAAATCCATGCATTGGTGGCCATCTTGAAATAAATAAATGCTACAATATGACAGACTTCAGTAGTTCACTACTAACCACAGAAAACATGATGTAAAATCTTAAAAACAATCATTCCACTCTTGGGGATGAGGGATAATTTACCCGGCTCATAAACGAACATATCAAAGTGGAAACAGTTAAATCGATGACCATATTGTATACAGCATGGTTTGTTTCCATGGTAACATAAATAATGGCATTAAACCGTCCATACATTTAGTGTAAGTCCACGTAGGATATTTGTCTGTGTATTCGCTTAGTTTCAGCGAAGTAATCGTTCACAAATGAAGTGTTTAACGGCTTAAAAGGTGACTTTTACGATTATTTGAACTTTGACCGAAGATCACGAAATCGGAACATTCCATGAAAGGAAACAGAAAGGATAAGACATTTCCTAAATGTTAAGGTTTGTGAAGGGGTTGGAGGGTCCGTTACCTTTACCTTGGGAGTATTGGTGGTGTGAGGGTCATGTATTTGTCACAGAATGATAGAGAACAATCGGAGGAATGTATGTGTTAAATATAAATATATAAAGTTCTATCAAAGGAAACAGAAGTTAAACTAAATTTTAACCGAACTTTAAGTTTGTGAAAGCGCTAAGTCTGTGACCTTAATCTTGGGATTAAAGGTGATGAGAGTGTCCTGAATCTGTAAGAGCATTATAGAAGAACATCCGGGGAATGCATGTGTGAAATAAAACTAAGTTCTATAAAAGAAAACAGAAGTTATGAGAAATTTTCCCCGACAGTAAGTGTGTGGACGCTGACGCCGACGGCGCCGACGACGCCGACGACAGACGCCGCGGTATGCTATTAGCTATTCCTGCATTTTGTGGAGGCGAGCTAAAACAGGTTTCCCATTTTTTACTGGGTTCAAACCATTTTACATTTTTCGTTTGTTTTCATTGACGAGAAATGTGGCATGTCAGCACACGAATGCCCCCGCTGCCAGCTAAGGAAAACAATGGCACATTTATAGGATCGTAGACAACATGGTATAGGACAATCAAAGAAATGCATGTGTGAAATATGAAGCAGGTACGTGACAGGAAACACATTAGACATTTACCCGAGCGTTACGGTTTCGAACACACTAAGTATGTGACTGACATTGCGCTTAGCAGCAGTCCAAGTATCGTGGATTTGTTACAGCATGATAGAGAACCACCAGTGGAATGCATGTGTCAAATATGAAGCAGTTACACGAACAGAAACATAAATTATAACAAATTACCCGAGCGTTAACGTTTTGGATGCAGTAAGTATGTAACTTCACCATGCATGGACTTAGCGGGAGGATCGTGGATCTGCATGATATAGGACCATGAGATAAATGCATGTGTGAAATATGAAACCGTTATGTGAAGTAAAGAGAAATTATAAGAAGTTTACATGAGCGTTAAGGATTTGAATGCACTAAGTATGTAACCTTGATTATGGACTTAGCGGGGAGCCGACGATCGTGGATTTTTCACAGCATGATTGTGGACCATCAGAGGAATGCATGTGTGTAATATCACGTAGCTATGTGAAAGGAATACAGTAGTTATGAGTAAGTTACCCGAGCGTTAAGTTTGTGACGAATGAGACGTACGTACGGACGCCAGTAACAATATATGCACCATTCGGTAGCGGGGGCATAAAATGCTGTTTTTATTGCGTATCATTTCCTGTAAAAACCATGTGCATGCACATTGAAACAAAAACGCAAAATGGGTTTTCCCGAAACTCTGCACATGCACAGTGATATACAACGATTAATCGCTTTCGATGAAAATGCCGCGAGTATTCATCAGAAACGTTTCACAGTTGTTGTGCCATGAAACGGGAAAAGCGTAGAAACTGGTTTTCTAGCAAACGTGTCGCAAACGTGTCGCAAATGTGTCGCAAACGTGTCGCGAACGACCAAAACGACGTGTGTAAATTCGGAACGAAAACCGTAGCGTGCTGTTATTATGTTCGTAGACTAGCCGGAACTGGAAGGCGAGTAGAGGGTGGAGGCGGCAGTCGCGCCCAACACACGCCCCACCATCATCATCCAGTTGTATTGGTGAAATGCTGCAGCGCAAATTTTTATGTATTTAACACTTACAATGCGGATTTAAATTTTCTCGTCTTTTGTTAATTTAATATTATCAACTTTAATCATCACAACATGGTTTAGCAGCACTTGAGAATCATTTCCATAGGAAATGATTCTAAATTGCTGTAAAATCATGTTTTTATTTACAAGATACGGGCGTCGAGGTATAGGCAGTATAAAATATCAGAATATACGGGCGTCGAGGTATAGCCAGTATACAAGGTCGCAATATACGGGTGTCGAGGTATAGCCAGTATACAAGGTCGCAATATACGGGTGTCGAGGTATAGTCATTATACAATGTCACAAGATACGGGTGTCGAGGTAGAGCCAGTATACAATATACAAGGTCACAATATACGGGCGTCGGGGTATAGCCAGTATACAAGGTCGCAATATACAGGCGTCGATGTATAGTCATTATACAATGTCACAATATACGGGTGTCGAGGTAGAGCCAGTATACAAGGTCACAATATACGGGCGTCGGGGTATAGCCAGTATACAATGTCACAATATCACTATGTGGTTACTTGGCGATAGCGGGCCGGAAGTCTACAAGATTAATGTCCCGGAGTCTACGTTAATATAGCAACGGCGTAGTTCTAGATCAGTGGCGACTGAATGCAGACATATGCATTGAAGAATAAATGGCACACATCACGATTAATTGCCATGGTAAATGCATTGACTCAGAATAACTTACCAATACAAATTAGTTGTTACTACCTGCATTATTGATAGCATACGTTTATATCCATTAGACAAGTTAGTTCAGTTAATTTATTGAAAACTAGATGGAATATAAATAGTTGAGGATGAATTTGCGATAAACTCATGTGGGAAAACTAAATGGTATATGTCACTAAAAGAACTATTTAAAAGAGATGTGTAAGAATAACTGCTATTATTTATTTAAAAAGCGACGGAGTCTGACACCTGTGCTACGGAGTTAGTATGATAAGAAATCCAGGGCTACGGAGTATTCGTGATTTATTTTCTACAAATTGTAATCAACCTGAAGACATTGTTGTCTCAATATCCGGTTATGTCGTCGTCGTTGGCCAATATAATGTTAAACTTTTATTGTATAATGATATGGCTTTCTATTTCCGCAAGAAACACAATGTGATAAGTAGTGTTACAACGAATCTATTATCACATAACTGGTCCCTGTTCCATTTTACCATTTTGGCTATGATACATTTCATTTGCTCTCGATGTCAACATACTGCAATATTTCTATTTCATATACGTTCGGAATGGGTAACATATGTTATACGTTTGGAAACGCGTAGTAACTCAACGCGTGTAACGAACTGGAGACGAATTCAACGGAAATAAAATAACAGAACGTGTAAACTATGAACAGTTTGACGAGCAGTACTATAAGTTCGTTGTGTTGCTGATATTTCTATAATTAGTATTGGTCTTATTTTGCAGAACAATTCAGTTTGCTGCCGGTACTATCTATGCAGTTCTACGAGTATTACGGATGCTGTTAGACATGTAATACTGATACACCCTCATGAGACGATTACCGTGCTGTGTCCCTGTAAGGACAGCGCATAATTTAGACAACGCACAATCCCGATTAAAGGTGAAGACATACAGTGCGATACTAAAGACGTATATTTTGATGAGAACGCAAATCGGTTACATGTCCCCGTCCAATCCGTCCATAAAAGTTCGTTACCAAAGGTTTCCAGAATAAATAACAACAAAACATGTCCACAATCGCTTATTCACTGCAAATCCGCCACGGCAAGAAGATGTGTTCGAAAATGTTGTTCCTTGATGACGTGTCCGATGTGCAGGTAACTGTACACAACGATACTTTAAAACGTGTTGTTGATGAATTGCAAACAGTGTTGCTTGCTGTAACAGAACACTTGCGACGGCACAACCGACTTCATGAATGGATAACGTTTTTCCGACTTATATCTGAAGGACAGTTTAGCGTCAGCCATGTGGCTGGGAAGTTATTTCTGGACGTAATCCGCAGCAATTAAACTAAGTCTATCCACACCATGCGTTTCACTGATGAAGTTAATCAACTTTGGTCAGTTGAGTTAGCACTATTTCATGGGGAGTTAATTAGATTCATGGATGGATTGAAATGTGTAGGTCAGCTGACTGATGACTCGAACAGTACATGTTAGGTTATAATAATATGTGGCGTTGAGGTATAGCCATTATACAAGGTCACAATATACGGGCGTCGAGGTAGAGCCAGTATACAAGGTCACAATATACGGGTGTCGAGGTATAGCCAGTATACAATGTCACAATATACGGGTGTCGAGGTAGAGCCAGTATACAAGGTCACAATATACGGGTGTCGAGGTAGAGCCAGTATACAATGTCACAATATACGGGTGTCGAGGTATAGCCAGTATACAAGGTCACAATATACGGGTGTCGAGGTAGAGCCAGTATACAAGGTCACAATATACGGGTGTCGAGGTATAGCCAGTATACAATGTCACAATATACGGGTCTCTTGGTAGAGCCAGTATACAATGTCACAATATACGGGTGTCGAGGTAGAGCCAGTATTTCATGGGGAGTTAATTAGATTCATGGATGGATTGAAATGTGTAGGTCAGCTGACTGATGACTCGAACAGTACATGTTAGGTTATAATAATATGTGGCGTTGAGGTATAGCCATTATACAAGGTCACAATATACGGGCGTCGAGGTAGAGCCAGTATACAAGGTCACAATATACGGGTGTCGAGGTATAGCCAGTATACAATGTCACAATATACGTGTGTCGAGGTGGAGCCAGTATACAAGGTCACAATATACGGGTGTCGAGGTAGAGCCAGTATACAATGTCACAATATACGGGTGTCGAGGTATAGCCAGTATACAAGGTCACAATATACGGGTGTCGAGGTAGAGCCAGTATACAAGGTCACAATATACGGGTGTCGAGGTATAGCCAGTATACAATGTCACAATATACGGGTCTCTTGGTAGAGCCAGTATACAATGTCACAATATACGGGTGTCGAGGTAGAGCCAGTATACAATGTCACAACATACGGGTGTCGAGGTAGAGCCAGTATACAAGGTCACAATATACTGGTGTCGAGATATAGCCATTATACAAGGTCACAACATACGGGTGTCGAGGTAGAGCCAGTATACAAGGTCACAATATACTGGTGTCGAGATATAGCCATTATACAAGGTCACAACATACGGGTGTCGAGGTAGAGCCAGTATACAATGTCACAACATACGGGTGTCGAGGTAGAGCCAGTATACAATGTCACAACATACGGGTGTCGAGGTAGAGCCAGTATACAATGTCACAATATACGGGTGTCGAGGTATAGCAAGTATACAATGTCACAATATACGGGTGTGGAGGTATAGCCAGTATACAAGGTCACAATATACGGGTGTCGAGGTAGAGCCAGTATACAAGGTCACAATATACGGGTGTCGAGGTATAGCGAGTATACAAGGTAACAATATACGGGTGTCGAGGTATAGCCAGTATACAAGGTGACAATATACGGGCGTCGAGGTAGAGCCAGTATACAATGTCACAATATACGGGCGTCGAGGTATAGCCAGTATACAATGTCACAATATACGGGTGTCGAGGAATAGCCAGTATACAATGTCACAATATACGGGCGTCGAGGTAGAGCCAGTATACAATGTCACAATATACGGGTGTCGAGGTAGAGCCAGTATACAAGGTCACAATATACGGGTGTCGAGGTATAGCGAGTATACAAGGTCACAATATACGGGTGTCGAGGTATAGCGAGTATACAAGGTCACAATATACGGGTGTCGAGGTATAGCCAGTAGACAAGGTCACAATATACGGGTTTCGAGGTATAGCCAGTATACAATGTCACAATATACGGGTCTCTTGGTAGAGCCAGTATACAATGTCACAATATACGGGTGTCGAGGTAGAGCCAGTATTTCATGGGGAGTTAATTAGATTCATGGATGGATTGCAATGTGTAGGTCAGCTGACTGATGACTCGAACAGTTAACCCATGTTAGGTTATAATTTAATAATTTTTATTTTTAATGTGGCGTTGAGGTATAGCCATTATACAAGGTCACAATATACGGGCGTCGAGGTAGAGCCAGTATACAAGGTCACAATATACGGGTGTCGAGGTATAGCCAGTATACAATGTAACAATATACGTGTGTCGAGGGGTTGGAGCCAGTATACAGGTCACAATATACGGGTGTCGGGTGGTAGAGCCAGTATACAATGTCACAATATACGGGTGTCGAGGTATAGCCAGTATACAAGGTCACAATATACGGGTGTCGAGGTAGAGCCAGTATACAAGGTCACAATATATGGGTGTCGAGGTATAGCCAGTATACAATGTCACAATATACGGGTCTCTTGGTAGAGCCAGTATACAATGTCACAATATAAGGGTGTCGATTGGTGAGCCAGTATACAATGTCAACAAACATATTACGGGTGGTCGAGGTAGAGCCAGTATACAAGGTCACAATATACTGGTGTCGAGGCATATAGCCATTATACAAGGTCAAAACAATACGGGTGTCGAGGTAGAGCCAGTATACAAGGTCACAATATACTGTGTCGATGATATAGCCATTATCCAAGGTCAAAAACATTACGGGTGGGTCGAGGTAGAGCATTGATACAAATGTCCAACAACATACGGGTGTCGAGTCCAGAGGTTGGGTGCCGAGTATACAATGGTCACAACATAGGTGTCGAGGTATTGCGGGAGTTATACCAAGCCACAATATACGGGAAGTCGAGGGTAAAGCCAGGTCATATTACGGGTGTCGAGGTTTAGTTTATTAAGCAAGTATACATGTCACAATATTAAGGGTGGGTGGAGGTATTAGCAGTATATCAAGTCAACAATATACGGGTGTCGAGGTAGAGCACAGTATACAATAAGGGTCACAATATACGGGTGTCGAGGTTATAGCGGAGTATACAAGGTAACAACTTTATACCGTGTTCGGGAGGTATAGCAGGGTTATACAAGGGTACAATTATACGCGTCGAGGTAGAGCAGGTATACCTTTGGTCACATATACGGGGTCGTTGGTATAGGCAGGGTATAACATGTCACAATATTGGGGTGTCGAGGAATAGGCACAAGGGATACCAATTTTCACAATTTACAGGCAGTCGGAGGGTAGGAGCCAGTATACAATGGGTCACAAATATACGGGTGTCGAGGTTAGGAGGCCAGTATACAAAAGGTCACCAATTTACGGGTGGTCGAGTTATAGCGGAGGGTACCAAGGTCAAACACAATATACGGGGGTTGTCGATGGTATAGCCGGAGTATACAAAGGTCACTATATACCGGGTGTCGAGGTAGGTTAGACCAGTATACAATGAACAACATTATTAGGGCGTCGAGGGAGGTATAGCCAGTATACCAATTGGGTCACAATATAGGGGTGGTCCGAGGAATAGCCAGTAAACAATGTCACCAATATTCGGGCGGGTCCGAGGTAGAAGCCACGTATACAATGTCAACAATATAGGGTGTCGAGGTAGAGCCAAGTAATTTTACCAAGGGCAACATTATACGGGTGTCGAGGTTTAAGCCGATTTACAAGGGTTCCACAAATACGGGTGTCGTGGTATTAATGGGGGCGAGGTTTTATACAAGGTCACAATATACGGGTGTCGAGGTATAGCCAGTAGACAAGGTCACAATATACGGGTGTCGAGGTATAGCCAGTATACATTGTCACAATATACGGGCGTCGAGGTATAGCCAGTATACAAGGTCACAATATACGGGTGTCGAGGTATAGCCAGTATACAATGTCATAATATACGGGCGTCGAGGTAGAGCCAGTATAAAATGTCACAATATACGGATGTCGAGGTATAGCCAGTATACAATGTCACAATATACGGGCGTCAAGGTATAGCCAGTATACAATGTCACAATATACGGGTGTCGAGGTATGGCCAGTATACAAGGTCACAATATACGGGCGTCGAGGTATAGCCAGCATACATGGAGGATAACTCCATGGGTAAAGAAATCAGTAACACTGATGGATACGAGGGTGGGTCAGCAAGTAGTGTCACTTGACCATTATATTTCTAACAACTCATGTCTGACACTGCTGTTAGAATCACTGACGAAAATCAAATGGGATGTATTTAAATAGAAGGAATAAGCGGGAAAGCAGCCACAGAAATACATATTATGGGTTATCGCGTTTAGGAGGAAGCCCGTGCTACTAGGCCAGTCTGTCAGAAAATGCTTGGCTCCTTTAGGTGCCGACTGGTGACTGCAAACTTTGGGAACGGGCGATTACAATTACAGACGATTATATCGTAGACAGTGTTACAGAAATAAATGGCATAGCTGGGCCAATATTTGTGTACAATTTTACCAAGGCGTTGGGAAATGAGAACAATTTCCGTAAGGTGTGTGCCTGACATTATTATTCGTTCATAGCAAAACGAGTGATATGTTTAAACCGCCAAGAGATCGCCCAAACTACATCGTAATGAAAAAAACACTTCATGTATGTCATCGAGGTTAATGAAGAAGCATACATATGTAGTTATTAAACGGTATTAACTAGCCAGTATTAGGAATGCGACTATTTGAAGACTCCTTGACCAAGTTTTATTCTGACAGAAACGGGGATTGAAAACACAGACATCTGACACGATTTGCGTACGATTCTGAGTGACACTGTGTAATTATAGTACATTGGTGTTAAAATGGTTAAAAGTTAAACGCAATCAACAAATAATATCACGAAACGTTTTTAATTCAAAGCTGTAAAACATAAGCTTTCCAGAAAGTGTTTACAATAGCTGGATGTGGGACCCATAAGTTTACAAAATGACGTATCGTATCACCAAGTGCGACTCGTGACGTCATTCCTGCGCTTGCGGGATTGTGACGTTCTACGTCTCCGTTCTACGTCCACGTATATATTCTGTCTATTCGTCATATATAAACTACCACAAACATAGTTATATTCCATTATATGAAAACTATACTACCCACTACTGTAACAGTAACTTAGATGATAGTCAGTCACAAGTGACCGCAAGTGTCGAATGTATCAACTACGGTTGCTTAGCAACGAATATTGGTAGGTCATATACCCCACGATAGACAACACTGACGCAACATAGAACGATAAGCCTTAGACTAGTTTTAGCCATAATAAACTGCAAAGTTATGTACCATATGACACTACTTATTGACCAGTATATGAAATGTCAAGCCTATCCGACTGAGGGTTGCAGAGATAACAGGTAGGCAAAATATATAACGTAAAATTCTAAGTCATTTGACCTTGACACGGGGGTCGCATGGGTGGGCTAGATATGGATGATGAGAAATACGTATTTGAAGTTTCAAGCTAAGCTAACTTAGGGTTGCAGTGATATAACAGATAACAGAAAAAGTTAACGCAAATTTGACAAAACTTTAATACAAACTTACTTCAATGCAATTTGACACTGACCGGGTACATGGGTGGGCTATGGAATAAAAATGTAAATGGTGATACACATGCATATTGGACTTAGGCTTGCAGAAGCATTAGGCAGTCCAACTATTTAACGCAGACTTCTAAGCAATTTGACCTGGACATTCGGCATGTGGGGCGCATAGATGGGATGGAATGAAAACATAGATCAAGATAAACAAGTATATGAAGTTTCACGTCAATCGGAATTAGGGTTGCGATATAATATATATCAGAAACATGTATATGTGTCATCTATTCGCAGAGAACCTAGTGACTAAGGTGGTTGGATGGGTACAATTGGGTAATTGAGTTTTGCCTGCAAGAACACTATCTTGAAAGCCCTGTGATGCCATACAGTATCGTGGCAATTCCATATGTCTCTGTGTCTCTGGAAACACAGTTGTTCCCCGATATTGAGCAAAAATATCACAATAAATTCCAGTAAATCTTATAAAATGCAAAGAAATCCAGTAAATCTTATAAACTTATATATCATCAGAAACGTACCATATACTCTAGCGCGGTATCTACTATTATGTCGGAAATTGAACCGTCTTTCGCGTTGATGTCCGAGAGGAACTTGTTAAATACGAGGCGCAATAATAATGTTCTCGAACTTTCTTGATAACAAGTTTAATATAACAGTCACTTTCTTCATCACTATCTGTTGTTGAAAAAAAGCACACTTTTCTACTAACCGTTCGCACGTAATACGTAACTATAGCAAAGAAATAACGTCAACACTGGGCAATTTCCTGAAATACCTGTGTTTAGAGTTGAATCGTTGTGCGGAGTATACGGCGCTGGAATCTTAACTGTATTGCTCTTTCCACAAAAAATGTCTGAACTATGCACTTGCGTAGTTTTGACTTTGCTCATTTGGAAACAAACATATCTAAAACATATGCAAGTATTGCAGGAAATTCAAAGTAAAAACTCATGACGTAACGTCAATGGAGGGGGCAAGTTTCGGTGGTGATTTCTGTGTGTGGTGGCATAGCGATTCCTTCTCACACGTGTGTATTCTGGTGGTGAACTATCATGGCACGTATTTTATGTACACATTTATATTGAAGTATATACAGGTTATTAATCCATGATGGACAAAGTTATTGATAAAGTATTGCCAGTCATGTGGAGCACCGTCTCCACGAGAAGTGTACCGCGAACGTAATAAGGTGCAGTTGTAAACGTGGACTGGATTAGCGTGTATCTATGTTCCTACAAGTACACAATCATATGTATGCGCAGGATAACGTTCCCACGATTTAGTATAAGCTACATATATTTAGTATATATGTGTAATTGTTCCGCGCGGAGCGCTTGGTGATTAACTGCACTGAATCGCTACTCAACAAACTACTGTCTGTTTCACGAAACCTGCCCAAATTTTACGGCCATAGTAACAATGCAAAAACAATATGTTTTTCAATAATATTAAATTTTATCAACATTTAAATTTAAGAATGATCCTTATTTTTATTTCGTGTAATTTTGTTAAATATTGATTTTATTACGAAAAATTAGTTATCTATGGGAATTTAACATGGGGAAAAAAGTGGAGAACCTGGATGAGGAATCGACAAACAAAATATTTTGGAAAGTGATTCTGAAATCTAGCTAGATAGCTTGCAAATGATCTAATTAAGAAAACAAAAGTTACATTTTGAAATTCGGTCCACTATTTCTTAAATTTGTAAATTTTTCCCCATGTTAAATCCCCATAGACATCTTCACTCATCTGTGAAGATGTCTATAGGGATATAACATGTGGAAATTGTTTTTTTTTCGCAATAAAATCAATATTGGACCAAATTTCACGAAATAAAATTTAATATCATCGAACAATATATTGTTTTTGCATTATTTATATAGCCGTAACATTTGGGCAGGTTTCGTGAAACAGACAGCAGTTGGCGTTCTTCATTTCGTCCCATATTATGTGAGATTCATCGGATCTTGATTTTGTTGGCGGCCATTTTGAAATTAAAAATTGTTTTCCTCTTCAAATGTATAATATTGGAAGTTGTATCAGTGATTAGTGATTCTCAACATCTGTATAAACATTGACCTATGTGATTCTCACATGCCGGGATATGGCCAAAACCATTTAAACAGGCGGCCATTTTTTAAATTAAAAGAAGAGTATAGTATATCAACTAAGTGGTCTATTTAACGTTCTTATTGTTTAACTGGCCTGACTCGGTGCGGAAAATTCTAGTAGTAAACTGGAAAGATTTGCAATCATCGAAATATGGTGAAAAGAAGTTTCGAATGACGGCCATTTTGAAAATATTGTATATGCACTAACATTACATGAATATGAAGAGTATTTATTAAGCGAGGAAAGGGACCAATATACTTTCACATGGCGGCCAGTTTGAAATCAGCCATTTTAAGACAGAGTGAAGGACTTTTTTTATTGTCTCCTCTGCTCATTTTTTCAGCATACTTGTAAATCCCTGTGTACCAAAGTGCATGCTTTCCGCCGGAAGTGCACTACACTTTGCACTTATCGATCAACGATATTAGACTGTTGGATATACTTAACCCCTAGACCGCTACACACAGCAATTGTCGTCTGCTGTCGCTTTTATATCTTGCCTTATTTCGCAATAAAACATGGTTTGACAGCACTTCAGAATCATTTCCATTGGAAGTGCTGTCAAAGCGTGTTGTAAATTATTCTAAAATGCTGTAAAATCATGTGTTTGGTGATAAAAATGGAAAATAGAAAATAAACAGCAGACGACAAAAACATTAAGATAGTGGTGTAAGGGTTAAAGATAGCAGACGTCGAATTATGGATATCCAAAACTCAATATTTGGATAGCCATTATTACAGTTTGGATATCAACGCACCAAATAAATATTACAGCGGCGCCCCATGAACAATTGATATTCAAGAATCTAATTATGAATATTCATACCTACTGAATAAAGAGGAAATTGTGTCTGATTTCTTCATGATCTAGCATATTAGCATCAATAAGTGTTGGTATTTATGTATACAACTGACAGTGTGTGTATCGTCTTTAATTCATTGGACTGATGTTTTGATTGGCCGTCAATGTTGCCATTTTCATTAATGTAGCTAAATAAATGTAAGCAAATGTTATAGCTACATAGGTATTGTCAAGATGGCCTCAAACAAGCAATATACTCATATTTGTAAAAGGTATGTGTACATGCTTTCATTATTTTTGCTGCACGTTTTGTGTTCTAGGTAACTAGACATCGACTACAGTGGCATCACAGCTGTGCCTGGCATACATGAAAAGGCAACATCATTAACAACAAAAACATTGTTTCATTACGTTCCTATCAACAGTCATGAACATTGATAAGGTTCGACCATGTCCAGCAGTGTGTAAACGTTTGCCGTGACACGACGGAACTGTTTGAATGCATTACGTATGTGTTGGCTTGGCCCCGGAATGATCAGTGTCTGCAGCCATGGTCTAATGACACGCGCTTTACATTTGAATGCAGCTGTGAGCTGTATCGAACAACGGCAGTCATGTAACAATACATGTTTGACAGACATTAGTGGCGGCTATCTTGGATTTCGGTAACTATGCAACATCCCCAATGTTTATTGACACAACAACTGTGCCGGGCATACCTGAAAACCACATAAAACACGTCAAACAAAATGTACCAATCCATTATGTTCCTATTATAATTTTCACAGGTTTAATTTAAACATATTTTATTTGTATAACAGTTACAAGCATGACATGAATACTAATGTTATCTTGTCGTTTCTCTACGCATGGGATAATGTAAATAGAGAACTAGAGATGCCAAAATGTTCGATCATCTATGTTTAATGTGTGGACTCGTATGGATAACCGGTGACCTGGTAGTACGGCAGTCTGGTACGAACCCTCGTACAAAGTACGAAGGAAGAAACACTCTGAAATAACAAGGGTTACCATGATTACTTATTAGCATGAATAATATATACCTAATGATGGGATGGACACACAACTATTTGGCATGTTGTGGGTCCATGAGAATCGTCTTCTTAAACAATCACTATGCACCGTACTACAAGTCATGTCCGGAATTAACACACATAGTACGTAACATGTATATAACAACAAATGAGTAACAATTAAAACATGATAGCCTGAATGATTTGTTGGGTGGTTGACAAGCGATATTTGATGGACAGTATTCTAGTGGTCATCAGCAATGAATATAGATACCTATGTACAGATGGAATAACGTCATATCTACAAGTAGTCATACATGGATTGATTGCACCTGTGTTAACACGCACCAACATGGTCTGACGTTTGCAACCTATAGAGACTGGGTAGAACCAGTTCAACACCTGACATCCTTGCATATTACCTAACTGATCCACTGGGTAGAACCAGTTCAACCTCTCGACAACATTGCGTTTGTCATGACGGATCCACAGGGTAGAACCAGTCCAGCATATGTGCCCTGAGTACCCACAATTGCAGAGACATGTACACAAACATAACATTTAGACGAGACATGTACACAAACATTTAGACGAGACATGTACACAAACATTTAGACACCTACCAGAGGGATGGTTCTGGGTGTTCAGACACGCCACTATCAATCGGTGTCACTCGATATTGTTCTCGCGGTGTCAGTAGAACAACTGTAAGGGATGAGAATGCATTCGAGTGAAACATGCAACAATCCTGTGAAGTTAATGTGCGAGATGCTCAATTCAAATAACCCGCCATTTTGGGAAAATTCGCGCACCGCAAACACAGTCTTGGAAATGCAGCTTAACAGACAAATTAGAGCGACCTTGTCAACATCACCCAATGCAGAATCGATTCCAATACAAACATGATAAAATGACACAATGCAAACAACTTACATGATTACTATCGCCCGTCAAACTATAAAAAAAATTAAATCTGTCATCAGCTGTTTGAGAGATGTCTTCCTTGATTTCTAGAAAAAAATCATTTCCGAATAAAAATATTAACCAAACTCAAATCAAATCGAAAGAAAATCTAGTACGGTACTGTCAGTATCGCTTCACTCCCCCTGACCTGAGAAAAATGTACGTCCCGCACATTTTACTGTACTATCTCTCTCACTATCCACAATACATGGCTGCATCCTCTGGAACAACCTTTCCAAGTAAACAAATGTGTTTCTGTCGCATCTGTCGCTATCGGTGAATCGCTAACATCACCAACCTGATAAACCTAATATAGAAGAAATGCATCAAATCAACAGCTGTGTGGGCACTTCTCCTAATATCTAAAAATATAAAAAATATGAATTACTGCATCATCTGTCTCTGTCGGTGAATCGCCAACACCACCAACCTGATCACTTCTTGTAATCTCTAAAATATAAAAACACCTATTAGCATACTTACCCGTCCATTATGCTCTTGATCATCTTATGAGCTATTTCCGAATCAACTTGACTTAAACAAGCCGGAACTCATAAGCTTTTCTGGAGCATGTAACTTGCTGTCTAATGGTCTGTGCACCTGTACCATCTGGTTCATCTGGTAAGAATAAAACCAGACGGGTTCTTTACGGACCCTCTCGGATTTCCTCATCGGCGGCGGTCTAGGTGGGGGTCTCGGTTGATCTCTGATCTCCGTCTGATCTTCGGTTCTGTCTTGCGTCTTCGCCTCTGTATTATCTTCATCGACTTTATCATCAGTGAGGTTTCTGGTCTGGTCTGTCTCTACCGTTTCTGATTCCTGGCCTACATTCTTTACTGCTTTTTCCTCAGTAAGGTCATTTGTGACGCTCTCATCTACCAATATCTCTGTCTGAGAATGTTGTGCACCTTCAACTTCTACTGTAACTATCTCTGCCACCTCTTCTATCTCTGCTTCTGCGAAACCATGGGCGTCCCCATAGATATATGAACTTGGTACATAATCATTTTCTGCTTCCATGTCAGACCATTCTGAGTCTGTCTCCTCTTCTATCACGTTATCTCTCTTTAAAGGTTCTACAGGGGTATTGCCTTTATCCTTGGATGCTGCATCCTTCTGTTCTTCTTCATCTTGTTGGACGACTGAATCAAGGATTGTCGTCTTCTTGGTATCGGTCGATGCTCGACAGTAATGTTTTCAACTTCGTCGTCTCCGGTATCATCTAGCTCTACCGGCAATAGAAGATTTCTGTGTAGCGTCTTTTCCACACCTTTCGATGACTTAACCTTGAACACTGGTATATCAGGTCTTGGTTGCTCCATGACTCTTATATATCTTGCTCAAACGTGTCAGCGATCTTGTGCTTGCCTTCGTACACCAGGATTTTTACCAGAACTTTGTCTCCAACAGATCTCTGAAGCTTTCGCTTTCTTGTCATATTGTCCTTTCTGTTTTCTTTGAGATTCCTCTGTATGTTTCTTCACTATTTGCTGAGTGGTTGCCATTCTATCTTTCAGATCATCGACGTAATCTCTGGTCGTCTTTGGAGTTCGCGTTTCCACCAAAGTGGAATCAAATACAGCGTCAATGGGTAACTTGGGTTTTCTGCCAACATCAATTCGAATGGAGATACTTTTGTAGTTTCGTGGGCCGTGCAATTATATGCATACACCAATGATGGCAAGTACTTCTTCCAGTCAAGTTTCTGTGAGTTTTCCAATGTACCTAACATGTTTAATAGGGTTCTATTGTACATTTTCGTTTGCCCATTCCCATTGGATGGTAGGCCGTAGTTCTTGTCTTTGTGATTCCTGATATCTGGCAGAGTTCCTTAATAATTCCTGATTCAAAATTTGCTCCTTGGTCGCTATGTAGTTTTGTAGGATTACCGTAATTGAGGATGAAATTGTTGTATATGGCTTCAGCGGTTGTTCTAGCTGTTTGGTTTTTCGTTGGTATCGCGGGCGCATACTTTGTAAAATGATCCGTAATCACGAGTACATTTCCAAATCCTCCTTTTGAAGTTTCCAATGTGAGATAGTCTACACAAACAAGTTCAAGCGGATACGTAGTTTCAATGTTAACGAGTTGTGTCCGAATGTTGGTGGAGGTCTTCCTTCTTAAACAGCGATCACATGTCGAAATCCACCTATCTACGTCCGCAGTCATCCCAGGCCAAAAGAAACGTTGGCGTAGCAATGAACAATGACAGTGTTCTATCTCGACCATGATGACCAATGTCATCATGGAGTCCTTCTAGTACCCTTCTCCTGTAACAGTCCGGTAACACTAACTGGTTAACGAGTTCATCTCTGTTCTTCACCTCTCTATACAGAACTCCGCGGATTACTTTCAAGCTCGAAAAGTTCTTCCACATGTTGTTGTCGTCTCTGGTTCTCAATGTATGATTAGGTATACGTCGATCTATAACCGCACGTATCCAATTCCCAATGATCGGATCCTCTCTTTGGCTTCGTCTTATCTCTGCAAGTTCCACTTGTGCCATTGTCTGGCCGGGTGTCTCTGTCGCTTCAATTATGTTTATTCCTGCACATGGTAATATGTGTATGTATGGTCCTGATGTGCAATGGCATATAGCCTTCACAGTCTGTCTTCTATCTTAGCTCTCTCTTCGGTCATCCTTTCATGCGGGTATCTTGACATTCCGTCCGCATCGGTATTCTTAAACTCTGGTCTATATATAATGTCAAAATTGAAGTGACCCAGAGCTGACGCCCAGCGTTGCCCTGTCGCATCAAGTTTTGCGCTTGTAAGTACATAGGTTAACGAACGGATTGTTATCCGTTAGTACTACAAAATGTGTTCCCATCAGATAGTCTGAGAACTTCTCAGTTACTTCCCATTTTAATGAGAGAAACTCAAGATTATAGGCCGAGTAGTTCTTTTCAGACTTGGAAAGACATCTAGAGGCGTAGGATACTACTCTCTTCTGGTCATCTTGTATGTTATACAATACTGTTCCGAATCCTTTGGTGTTAGCATCGATATGGAGTTCAAAAGGTTCTTGAAAATCTGGGTACGCAAGTATAGGATCGGTGGTGAAGTGTTCCTTCAATTTTCTGAATGCCGACTCTTCTTGCTCCGTCCATCTCCATTCTTTTTGTTTTTCATAGAACGCCTATATTCTCGTGAATAGTTACAGGCGTTCTATAATTACAATCGGTCGATGGGCCGAATGGGGTTCGCTGCGGGAAACTTCGTAACATGAAAGTGTGCCAATACCAACAAGCTATATGTTAGTTCAATATTGAAACATGCTAACACCTGTAAACATTGATAGGTTATATTAAAATAATAATACGCATGTAATTTGCAAAAAAAATAGCTTCCCAATGAAATTTAGTTTAAATAGATTATCCCGTATGGAGCCTCATTTAGAACGTCTGGTACATAAAGAGTCAATATTTGAACCTTTTTACTAAACGCCATAGTGTCATGTGTCCAATTTATTGGATACAGGACACTTTTTTTTAATGTAATATACCAACGAATAACAAATTTATGTTTAAAAAGTCAGCTATTTGTTGTTAAATGCGATTTTATTTTCATTGTGACGTCATACTATATTTCGTGTCCTGCCATTACACGTACTGTTTAAGACATCTTGAAATTATTGCTGTCTTCATTGTTGATAAGCTCTAAATACGGAAATACAGATACTCATTGTGTACTCGACGATTTGTGGAGGGGATTTGTGAATGCTACAGACGTACATTTCTGCAAATTTGCTAAAGTTGAGAGGACAATACGGCGACAGCCAAGACGCATCAATAATTGACCTACATTTTACATAAGTCTACTAGGCTACCAGACACGAAACATTCATTTCAGGTAAGAATTATTTCTTTATTACTGTTGACCAATATTTGAATCGTGCTGACTTCGACAGCACTTTTAACCCAGGGCTACTAAAATAATTCCATTGTATTCAATCTAACATGAATTCAAGTGTGTGGGGGATATTCAACATTGCCTGTGCATGTGCCGAGTCATTGGTTTTCGCGACCAATGTTGTTTCCACAATTGTTGTTTAAATAGCTAATTTCTAATTTATGGTGCATCTCGGACTCTGTGTGTTTGTGGCACCTCGATGCTTGTAGATTCACTTTGAATATATGTTTTCAGTCCAACAAGTCAATTCATTATATATTTAGGCTATTATCTGCTATCTATTCAATATTGTCTATATAGGCTTTTAGCCACTTAAAAAAGACACTACTTTCATTCCCCCCCCCCCACCACTGCATGCATTTACACAGCGGTGACTTTTCCCCGAAATATCATGAATATAGGCCGGTGCAGTATTTCTATTAAGTAAGTGTACCCGGCTTCGCACCGTGTATGTGGCTTTGCACACACCAATATTTTACATGTTGTTTTCTTAAGACAAGTGTTTTCAGAAAGGCATGTGTTTACACGATTTCGAAAACTATAACAACAGTGACCAAACAAGTACAAAAATTGAAGTGCAGTATTTGTATTAAGTATTTGTATTGCAGTGGGTGGGCTTCCTAAAATTTATTTGTACCCATGGTACCCATGTTTGGTCTGGGGTGGTGATGAGGGACTTCTTTGCTTCATTGGTGGTGACCTCACAAAATATGGGCGGGGTGGAGACTGTATGTTTGTTGGGATTACAATCGTGTCTGTTAATAATAACACAATCAGCACAGTTCACAAGCGCGTAATTCTCAAATCTTGTCAATTTGTACTTTACTATACATTGCATCTGAATTAAAATAGTTTAACATTGACATTAAACTTATTCTGCAATAATTTGCCTTTTGTTGTCAAAAATACTGACGTTAATTGTGTCCCGCGAAATCGAATCATTACCGTTACGCTGAAAAAATATGTAAAATCAGAGTAACCTCCCTTTCCTACTCTCAGCTACTAATGCAATGAACACTGTTTATGGGCGCCCGATTTATAAATAAACACGGTGGTAACACAACTTAAGTCATTGCCGAGAACGAGACCAGTCTGTATTCGGAATTTTAAGGTTACACATTACATGCATCATTACCGTTCACGGTTTAGACACGTCCATATGTATGTAGGTCGACTCAAACCAAAATTGGTAGATAGACACACTTACAACGTTGTCTTTGCATATTCTACCTTCATGATGCGTTGTATACAGAGGGGTGAAAAATGGGAGTTTTTAAAAGAAAATCATCATTACCGTTACGGTCATTTCCGTTACAAAATTGTGTAACGGTAATGACGATCGTGTAACGGCAATGATAAATTACCATACTAACCAGTCAGTTGATGCCTGAATTAGATATAAACCAGGTCCCATCAGTTGTCGGTCAGTAATGGCACATTTATTCAGACCTACAACATTTATATATCAGGATTTAATTAGTAAAAGCTCTGAAACAACAAAAAACAGACACATCTTGCAAGGAGTGTGGGTTTCTATTGGCAATCAACATTAAAAGTAAACACTAACCTTGAAGTTTATATTTGTACAGCATATTCAAAGTATAAATATGTTTGTTATTATATGCTGTATTAGTATTTTAAATAAATGGAAAGTCATTACCGTTACGTTTTGTCATTACCGTTACATAATCATTGCCGTTACGCCCATAGTTTTTGGAGGCTGTGCTATTAATAAATGTAGCTTTATAACGATGTTTGGTACATGTGGTAAAACACGGCATTCTGTTAGTTGCCAAGCTATTTTGTTTTGCTTAACTTTACTGATTCATATTAAATACATGTTGTTGGGTTACCATAAATGAGAAATTCCACGACTTGCTACTAAATTTCTCTGTTTCGCACTAATACAATTAGCTTACCATATTCTTAACACTTTTCTAAATAGATGCCCCTTCAGTTGATGTTTTATGCCGTTGAAAAGAAAAAAATGTAAATGTAAAGCTATATTTACGTCATGTAAATGTACGTAAAGGAAATTACATTTCTGAGACCACTGGTCCCTTGAAGTGGAAATAAAATTAAAAAAATGACGAGAACAATTGGCTATATTATTATAAATGTAACAACTGGACTGTCACCCAATGGAATTAACACAGTTTAATGAATTATTGGTTCTACATCGAAACTAGAAAAACGACACCAATATGTACATAAAATATAGAATCACTGATGTCTCATTATTATTGAACCATGTTATTGTAGTTGTGAACAATAACTCTTACAATCTACTCCTGTGCCGTCTGTAGCAGAGTTTCTATTCCATTCATACATGTAGGCTTCCTCTACATAATAGCTAATCAGATCGGATTTACACTTTAGTTGTTAATTGTGACACAATTTGTATATTTTCCATCTGAAAAAAAATATTATGAAAGTAATACGTATGGATCACGATTTGCCTGGTTTGGCCCTCAGGTACGTTTTCATCTTTCGCTCTTTCTGTTACCTGGCAGTTGAATTGGGTTATTGCCCATTATAGAAGTAGTAAGATTATTACTGATCCTACTGCTTTTGGGAGGGGCCATGTGATTCTGGTGTGGCGAGGATCTGGCATCAGATCAGGATCATCCTGATTTCAGGGCTGAGTATATAGTTCTTTTATTGTAAATATTCATTTCTGATTTTAGGATTTTCCCCCCATTTGTACATGTACTTGAACATGTACTTGTACAGGTAATATATGGGATTTATTACTAAACCCATTGACCCGGCCTTAAATGACTGCATCTGTTGATAGGCCGTTAGTCCCCAACAAACAAATAAATGATATACGTAGGCTTCCTCTACAGAATAGCTAATCAGATCTGATTTACACTTTAGTTGTTAATTGTGACCTAATTTGTATATTTTCCATCTGAAAAAAAAATATTATAAAAGTAATACAAAACTTTACGTGGGTGGTGGTCGAGAGAACGAGACGACGTAAATTAACGGTAGTAGTTCCTCTATATAGGAATCACTATTTGCCTGGTTTGACCCTTCAGTACATTTTCATCTTTGGCTCTTTTGTTACCTGGGAGTTGAATTGGGTTATTGCCCATTATAAAAGTAGTGAGATTATTACTTATCCTACTGCTTTTGGGAGGGGCCAAGTGATTCTGGTGTAGCGAGGACCTAGTATCAGACCAGGATTATTCTGATTTCAGCGCTGAATATATAGTTTTGTTATTGTAAATATTCAGTTCTGATTTTGGGATTTTCCCCCCATTTGTACATGTACGTGAAAATATACATGTACTTTTTCTTTTTATATGAAACGTGAATTTTGTCACTGATATCAGGGGCGATAACTGTGTTTCCATTAAACGTTAATGGAAACTATATTATGTCTGCTTAGTTTTGTTATGTGTACTATGATCGTACTTTATAATGTGTCAATAAAAATATTTGTTCGGGTGACACATTTAATTGGTATAAATAATTTAAAAATGTCATGTCTCATTTGCATATCAAAATAGCCTGATACCACCGCGAGTCACTATCAGTAAAATCAATATTACTAAATGATTATATGTGCATAGTGGGCATGCACTCGTAATTTTTAAAACTGGCGGAATACATGTACCGCAGTTACACAATTATACACTTATTTAATTCTTATAGGCAAACTGTTATGCCTACTAGATGGGACCACAGGTTGAAGTACATTGTAACGGACCGAGGTCTATAAATACATTAAATATGCCTAAAAGCGTCCATAAACGAAAAAAAAAAAGCTAAACAAATTGTGTTACTCCCTCTATAACACACACATATATACCTCGGTCCGTTACTTCAACCTGTGGATGGGACCCCAATTTTAGCTGCTACATTTAATTTGCGATCCAGATCTCTTATTCACTATTCTGCAGAAGAAGACTATGAATGGAAACGTAACTCTGCTACGGACAGTACGGTTGTAGATTTCAAGAGTTACTGTTCACAACTATGAACAATGTGGCTTACTCGCTTACCACATTTATCCAATGTATAAATTGGATGGGATGGGTGGGATGTAGTTCTCTAAGCACTGTTTCATGTTGGGAAGTTGCGGAGTCATTTGCTGAGTAATGGTTAATACTGGTAAGAAATTCAATAAAAGGCTAACCATGTACATAATAGTGTTTGATTGTTTGTTTCAGGGAAGCGGTCTACAGATCTTAGCCATCTGGATTATTCGTCGAGCCTCTTCAACTTCACCCTGCAGTCGAGGCAGACACCAGCAGGGCTATTGAGATAGTATATGGGCGGTTTCAGAAGAAGCAGATAAGGCGGAAATTGTTTCTCATTCTGCTGTTGAAGGACAAAGGCCACTACTCCACCTGGGCAACAAGTTGCCAAACACTCGCGAAATGGGAACTGATCCAGTTCCTGACCTACACGAAGCAAAATATAGTGTCGCCATGACAGACTGTCATCATCTTAAGATCAGCGACATCTGAAAATATAACGATCGAGGAAGAGCTTGAGAAAGACAAGTTCAGTTACACAAAATTAACCATTTAAGTACCATCCATGCCAGTGGCAGTGTTTGTGTGGTTCTTAACTCTGATTTCTGCTCTAATCATCTAATCAACCTGTTGAAAGGATGTGTCGTGAAGACATGTTACTTCTTGTGTTGATGGAATTGAGAATGAATCTTATTCACACAAATCTGACTTGTGCAGTTTAAGATTTGTCAATATTTTTTGAATCGGTGACTTATTCTTGTGGTGGACAGAATGGCATTTGTACATTTCTGATTATGTGACACTCGAAGAACTAGATATTGAAATGGTCAGAAATATATTTACTATGCTTTTACACATATGTGGCTGTGACCTCAGTTTGAAGTAACGGACCATGGCCTATAAATACATTAAATACACCTAAGAGCATCAATAAATGAGAGAAAAATATGCTAAACAAAATGTATTTACTCCATGTGTGATATATGGGAGTAAATAATTTGTTTAGCCTATTTTATTTTACTTATTGATGCTTTTAGGTATATTTAATGTATTTATAGGTATTGGTCCGTTACTTTAACCGGTGGCTGTGACTGGAGAATGTGGTTTATGGGATTTGTGACCAGTCTAGCTCCAGATCAAATAGTACACTCCTGTAGCCTGATAATGATGTGGCTTGTTAGAAGCATGATGGAGATTTCATTGATGCAATGGTGAACAGTGCAGATCCTGTGCGGATATGTGTATCTACACTGGTCGCAAATCCCATAAGCCCCATTTCTCCAGTCACAGACACATATTTGAGCAAATTTAAAAATCCTGCCGCCAACCTAGAGTGATTAGCATTTAAGGTATTGCATTCAATCTTTGATTCATAAATTTCTGTTTAACGTCCACAGTCTATAAAGTCTATATTTGGTTGGTTTCACATTGTTTCAGATATCTTCGCAATAAAGGATTTTACTTGAAACATCCAGAATAGACCAAAGACAAACTTTGTAGACTTTCGAAGGGAAACGAAAATTTACGAATTAATGATGTATTTTTGTGCTATTATCATGATTATAATTGAAATCAATGCCCAATGGTCAAACAAATTTAATATGTACAATAAATTTCGACTTCGAAATTTGACTTCGAATGAAATGGTGCAATTGGTTGATATTGGTCATTTGCAGTGCATGATGTGACAAACAACATATTGAGGCATCATCTGTAACACAGTGCCTTCAATCATGATTCATACCCAGGCATACAAAGTATGTCGAGGTGTATATAGTTTTTGTATTTTCGTCCATCCGTAAGATTTGCGTTAAAGGTTTTTGGGTACCCATTATATCTGCAACCGTAAATCGCATTGAGTTGAATCTTTATATACTTCTTTATGTCATCATCCATATTTTTTATACTGTAGCACACCGATGTGGCTTTCCTGCACAAGGTCAAATTACTTAAAGTTTTGAAATATTTGCATCAAACATGTCAAAGTTTTTAAGTACACAATGTCTCTGCAACCGCAAGTCGGGTTGACTTGAAACTTCATATATATACTTCTTTATGAAGTTAGAAGATCAATATTTTCTTTCTATAGCCCTGGTGGGTGCATGTGATGGGTAATTTAACAATCGCGATTCATCCTTACCTGAAATCCGACTGGAGACCTGGTTTGGCCCTCACATACGTCTTTGGCATTTTGTATGTGACAGTTGAATCTGGTTATATCTCTTGTGTGAGTATTACGATTATTCGTAATCCTTTTTTAGGGAAAGGGGCCAAGTGACTTTGGTGTGGTATGGACCTGGCATCAGGTCAGGTTATTCTAATTTCAGGGCTGACTATATTTTTCTCGATGAAATTATTCCGTTCTGATTTTGGGATTTTCCCCCCAATGCAGCAGGTTAATACAGGATCGAACCCGTTTGCCCAGCCTTATGACCTGAGCCACTGTTGATAGGCCGTTAAACACCAATAAACAAACAAACAACTTTGGCATTTGGTATCCGACAGTTATATCCTTTATGTGAGTATTAGACCATAGCTGTTGATAGGCCGTTAAACACCATTAAACAAGTATTCTATACGGCTTTCATGCACACGGTGAAGGTGAAATTATTTTGAAACTTGCGTTAAATGTTTTGAAATATATGCGTTAAAGTTTTAAGTAAACATATATATGTCTATCAACAATCAACATCCATATTTTCATTTTATAGCCCACGCATGTGACTTTCATGCCCAAGGTCAAGGTCAAATTGTGTTAAATGTTTTGAAATATTTGCATTAAAGTTTTAAGTACACAATTTATCTTCAACCGTATGTTAGATCGACTGGAAATGTCACATACTTCTTTATCAACATATTTTCATTCTATATCTCACCTAAGCGGCTTTCATGCCAAAGGTCAAGGCCAAATGACTTTGCTGCGGCTAAGGGTATGTGTGGGACCCCGCTCACCGCTCACTTGCTCTAGTCCTTAAATGCAAGAATAACATATCTTACCATACTGATTTCTTTTATTTTTTTCGGATACATGTACTGATTGTGTGTCCCAAGCATAACTGGAATTCTTTTTTGTATATTTATCACAACTCTTGCCTCACTAATATTCCAGTGTTCTCCCTTTGTTTTTTCAAGCATTGATTTTGTATCTGGCACATGGCGAAGGTATCGTGGGTATTGTCAAAATCGGATGATACATCATACAAGATGGCCGCCGACAGGTCATCCTTTAATTATATATTTCGTCTTCTTCTCATGTACCGTTTGGCCGACGCTGGTCAGACTTCACAGTTGTGGTGCGTGGGTGAAGCATTTTCATATTTGTTCAAATGGAGGTTGTCGCATAATCAAAGATGGCCGTCGTAGAAAATTTGGTAAAATTCTTAAAAAAATCATATCAACCATGTTAATTTTACATTATTATTATTTTTACATCAAGCTTGAATTGCCACTTTGATATCAAGGGCGATAACATTGACTCTTTAAAATGTTAATGGAAACAACTATTTATTCTCTCTATTTATCTTTTGATGTGCAATGATCATATTTTGTAACAAGTCAATACAAATATTTATTCAGGTGACACATTTAGTTGATATAAATAATTTAAAAATGACCTGCCTCATTTACAATCAAAATAGCACGATGATGCAACCTATCAGCAAACCTAAGATTACTAAGTGAATATTTCTGTGTAGCGGGCACTCGTATTTTTTAAAACTGTTGAGGAATAGTTACACAATTATACTTATTTAATATTTAATTCCTATAAAGAACACTTTGTGCCAAACAGATGGGACCCCAATTCAAATCATGATTTGCAACTTTGCTGAAGGATGTTTGGCACCCAGTCATTAAGTGCAAAGGCACGACCCGTGTCTTATCAGCTCATTCACAAACACCACATCATACAAAACACTTGTCACATGGATTCACCAGTGGGTGTGTAATTGCATCCCGTAACATTTGGTCAGGTGTGTATTTTTTTACTTTAACTACTCGTTTTCTGGGGGAAATAACTACCTGTATAATATATGTGAAAATCACTACAATGGAAGAAATTGTATGTATGTTCTCGCACCCCCTTCCAAACTCCATTCACAATTCACACCCCCTCTGCATGAATCTGGCTACTCCACTGCAGTGCAAAGTCGCAGAACAATGTTTGACATACAGCCGTTTGAATGTGTACTTATGTGTGTGTAATATTTCTCAGACTTTTTCAAGGCAATGATTTCTGTTTCGATGTAATGTATGACCTGTCGTGAATTTCACTCACGAGTTCATATTAGTGCGTGTAGGAGTATTTGATATCCAGTATACATTTTCCACGGCTTTCACATTCTGTAAAACCGTCTGGAGTTTCGACAATGAAATGGAGAAATGGCAAACATTTTCATGTGTTTGAATGTGGATTATTTCTGGCACTCATATCTTTGGCTTATATCGTCGTTCAAATTGTACTGCGTCAATTTTATCGAATTTAAGATTGCATATTTCATGACTTTCTTCAAAACGCCAGTTTTAGAAGTTGATGGTTTTATGATTTTTATATCATGCACTGCAGTTTCGATGATAAGTCGCTAGGTGGCGTTGCCAAGTCGGACTGTTGTACTGTGCGGACTCACCGAAACAAACCGCCAGCGGACGCGTTACACCATGTTTGCAATGTAATCTCCCTGGGTAAGTTTATAGATCGCGGCTCAGTCAGCGTGCGACTAGATGCCGGTTTTTTTTTGTTAGGGGAAAGTACTAAAATTGGGAAAATTGGGCCCGCGCAATATTTAAAATTGCGCCATGTCAATTAAAGGTGGTGCAGGATGTTGAATGTAATATCTTTATAATGGAAAGACAGAGTTTAAAGAGACATAACGCATTAAATGCTTAACAGGTTGCCAATTAGTATCCCCTCGCCGATAGGCAAGAGCTGGTATATCGTTAGTCCATGTACTGCGTACGTATGTACGTACGCTAGTAACACCTTTCATTTTTCAATAACTTGTGAATTGCTTCCACGATTTTGATATTATTTGACCATAATGTGTGTCTATGTAGCATGGTTTAGCATACGAGTAGACTCATATGACCCACCTTCGACCGCCCAAGGTCACGGAATACTTTTTTATTATCAAGGCTGCCAGCGAGGGGATTAGCTTCGTTTAATGATGCCAGTGCGAGGGGATTAGCTTCGTTTAATGATGCCAGTTCTTGCATTATGGTATAGTCTGCTTTAATCTAACAATTTTCTGGTTTTGACGAAGAATCGGTTACCATGTATGTGAATAAAAATCTAAAGAACGTGAATGTATGGTGTGATACATATCATCGAACCGGTATGTCACTTCTATGGTGTGATACATATCATCGAAATCCGTCCGTTTGCTTGGAAAAGTTTCAAGAAAATTTAATGTAAAAATGACGTCACAGAATACGTCACGTCGGAAAAGCAGGTTCGGAAACCACTGATCCCATATCCTGATATATATATCTTTACATGCTACTTGCAAACATGTAGTTGGCCTCAATAATAATAACATACACTCAAAGCGTTCTTTTATAACATGATCATTCATGTTATAATTGTTCTTGTTCTTCTTATTTCTCCTGCTCGTAGTCAGAAGGTCGGTCAAGTGTTTCGCGATCTTCGAAAAATCCTTAACAAATCGTCTGTAGTACCCTGCGAAGGCGACGAAGGAACGTACTTCATCTGGGTTGGTAGGAGTAGGTCAGTTCTTTACCTTTTTTACTTTGTCAGGGTCCGTCTCAATTCCATGCTCGCTCACTACATGTCCAAGAAACTTCACTCTTTTCTGCATAAAAAAACATTTGTCCGCCGAAAGTTTTAGGTTGCACTCTTGTAGACGTGTTAAAACTAAATCTAATCTTTCAAAATGTTCCTGTGCGTTTTTGCTGAAAATAATTAAATCATCCAAATAAATCACACAAATGTTCATATTGTAGTCACCGAGGCATTCCTCCATTAAGCGCTGGTATGTCGCAGGACTATTTGCCAGACCAAACGGCATCGTTGAATACTCAACAAATCCAAGCGGACCTACTGTGAATGCACTCCTCTCATTGTGCTCCTCTTCTAATTCTACCTGATGGTAACCACTTTTCTTGTCAATCACACTGAACACTGATGCTCCCTTTAGCACATCAAACACCTCTTCAATCATAGGAAGCGCGTATGCATCCTTCACTGACTTTTGGTTTAGAACGCGATAGTCTACACACATTCTCAACTTTCCATTTTTTTCCCGCACCAGCACCACATTCGAACTCCATGGGCTTTTAGATTTCTGTATGACACCACTGGCCAATAGTTGTTCAAGATGTTGTCGCACTTCATCCACCATGTGGGGAGGTATTCTACGGTGCTTTTGCTTAAATGGAGTATCATCGATCAGGTCTATCCGGTGTTTAATCAGATCACATTGTCCGATGTCGGTATCGTCTTTGGAAAATATGTTGCGATGTTTTGTGAGCTCATTCAGTGTATTGTTCTATTGATCCGACAAGTCTGGCTCTATGTGTATTTCGGTAAATATCTTGTCTATTTCTTTGGTCTCTTGGATCTTGTCGAAGACTGTCGTGTCAACTGTTACAGGTTGCATTTCGCACAATACTGACTTTGGTGTCACCGTTACTGCATTAGTTGTCAAATTGGTCACATTCACTACAATGTCTGTCTTCCTACGGTTCTCATAATGTATGACTGACGGCGTGATGTCTATAAACGATGGCAATGACGATTCTTCAGAATCTTGTAATATGGTTGGTGATCAATCTCTCTATCAGAATATCCGCGTATGTTTTTACTCTCATTTGGTCCTATTGTGATTCTTGACGACTCTGCACTCCTAACTATCGCAATTCTACCTTTGTTGCGTCGCAGCTGTTTTACTCTAACAGTTATCGCTCGAAAAGCGAGATACCATGGCGTAGTGAGTTGCACAATCTGCAAAAATCTCTCCCCATGTGTTTCCTTACATTCAGTAACCAGCTCGTTAAGTATGTTCGTACCTAATAACACTGGTGTCTTGGCAGTGTATGAAGTTTCAGGTGTCACCAAGAATATACACGGTGTTGGCTTTGACTGTGCAATTCCCTCCACAGGTGTGATCTCCGCCTCAATGTAACCTAAATATGGTAAGTTGTTCCCGTCGGCGCATTCAATATTTAAAATCCTATCGAGCGGTTTGATTTTGTTGTCAGCAAAGTGATTTTTGTAAAAGTCTTCGGAAATGATACTTATACAACTTCCTGTGTCTAACAGTGCTGTAGTCTTGGTGCTGTTGATTTGTATGTTGGCTTCATTGACTTCTCCAACTAATTTGGGACCTCTACTATCCTCTGTTGTGCCCGACTTCGGTCCTGTTACTCGGGCACTTATTCGTTTGGGCAATTTATAAATATATGACCCTTTTGGTTGCAGTGATAGCATGTTGGCTGCATCGTGTTCCTGCTCGTCTGTCTTGTTTGTTTGTTTGTTTATTGGTGTTTAACGGCCTATCAACAGCTAAGGTCATGTAAGGCCGGGCAAACAGGTTCGATCCCATTTTAACCTGCTGCATTGGGGGGAAAATCCCAAAATCACAACGGAATATTTACATCGAGATACAACATATTCAGCCCTGAAATTAGAATAACCTGACCTGGTGCCAGGTCCATACCGCACCAAAGTCACTTGGCCCCCCGTCTGTCTTGATGGTTGATAGCCTAGCCTAGCCTGCCTCTACTCGAGCTTGGATCTCTGCCATCATCTGCTCCCCGACCTCTAAAATAACCTCTAAATTGTCTTCCTCTGCCTCCTCGATGGTATTGGTCTGTGCCTCTGTAGTAATATCCTGGGTAAAATTGGCTGTTTTTCATTTCCTCCTTTTCCTCCTCTAGTCTGTCTATCATTTTGTTCAATTTCTGAAGAATTTATTTTACTTGGCTTAACTCTGGCTTCTCTTTATGTCCGACATTGACCGCGGCACGGCATTTCTGTTTCTGTCCTTTATCAGTTGTCACTAAGTCTGCTTCAATTTTCCTCACTTCGATTTTAAATCTGTCGTAATCTTTGATGGTATCACATTTACTGAATGCAATGTGCTTGACACTTGGTGTTAATCCCTGATAGAACACTTTTTGTAGAATTTGGTCACTGTTCTTTTTCATTGCACCCAATGCAATAGCTCGCGAGGCTATTTCTTCCAGTCGTGAAGCATAACTTATGACACTTTCTGTCGACTCTTGCTGACAAGCATAAACATTTCTCAACACTACTTCTTCTGACTCTATGCTCCCAAATGTGCTCTATAACTTATCGATCACCTCGTGAATTCCTACTCCTGTGCCTAGCCTTCTCAAAATGTCACTCGCATTTCCTTTCACTGCTCGCCTAATTCCAAGAAGAATTTGTTCTTCTGAAAATATGCCTTCCACTCGAAGCACATCTACCTCAAATCTGAATGTAGCCCAATTTACTTCGCCTTTACTGTCCTCACCATAAAATGTTGAGATTCGCGGAAAATGATGGCCACTGGCAGTTGTCGAATGCTTTTTCGGAGTTACATGTAATGTCGACAAAGATTCTTCTGCCATTTCCTTTCCCATATGTTCCTGATCAGCCTGCTCATTTGTGCAGTCGGGATATACGCTACTCTTAGTGTAAGTATATTATATACTTTTCATGATGTTTTACTGAACTATAACATTGAACCTCTGATGACAAAGGAAATAATTCGCCATGTGTGGGCGGCGTGGTTCCTGATCAGCCTGCTCATTTGTGCAGTCTGGGTGGGAACTACACTACTCATAGTGTACTTATGTTACATTATTTTCATGATGTGTATCGAACTTAAACATTGAACCTCTGATGACAAAGGAAATAATTATCCATGTGTGGGCGGCGTAGTTCCTGATCAGCCGGCTCATTTGTGCAGTCTGGTCGGGAACTACACTACTCATAGTGTACTTATGTTACATTCTTTTCATGATGTGTATCGAACCATAACATTGAACCTCTGATGACAAATGAAATAATTCGCCATGTGTTGGCGGCATAGTTCCTGATCAGCCTGCTCATTTATGCAGTCAGGTCGGGAACTACACTACTCATAGTGTACTTATGTTACATACTTCTCATGATGTGTATCGAATTTTAACATTGAACCTCTGATGACAAAGGAAATAATTCGCCATGTGTTGGCAGCTTGGTTCCTGATCAGTCTGCTCATTTGTGCAGTCTGGTCGGGAACTACACTGCTCATAGTGTACTAATGTTACATACTTTTCATGATGTTTTACTGAACTATAACATTGAACCTCTGATGACAAAGGAAATTATTCGCCATGTGTGAGCGGCGTGGTTCCTGATCAGCCTGCTCATGTGTGCAGTCTGGTCGGGAACTACACTACTCACAGTGTACAAATGTTACATACTTTTCATGATGTGTATCGAACTTTAACGTGGGCGGCGTAGTTCCTGATCAGCCTGCTCATTTATGCAGTCAGGTCGGGAACTACACTACTCATAGTGTACTTATGTTACATACTTCTCATGATGTGTATCGAATTTTAACATTGAACCTCTGATGACAAAGGAAATAATTCGCCATATGTGGGCGGCGTGGTTCCTGATCGGCCTTCTCATCTGCGCAGTCTGATCGGGACCCACACTGCTCATAGTATAATTATGTTACATGCTATTCGCGATCTTAACTGAACTATATTATTGTACATCTGATGACAAAGGAAATATTTCGCCATGTGTGAGCGACGTGGTCCCTGATCAGCCTGCTCATTTGTGCCGTCTGGTCAGGAGCTACATTGCTCATAATGTAATCATGTCACTTACTATTCATGATGTTTATTGAACTATAACATTGAATCTCTGATGACAAAGGAAAACTTCGAGACGTGTGAGCGACGTAGTTCCTGATCAGTCTGCTCATCTGCGCAGTCTGATCGGGACACACTTGCTCACATTGTAATTATGTTACATACATGTACTATTCACGACTTTTATTGAACTGTACCGCTGTACCTATGATGACTGAGGAAATACTTCGCCATATGTGAGCAGCATAATCCCTGATCATAATGTAGGTGTGGTAAGTTACACTGTGAGACGAATTATTTAGTGAACAACACATAACGATCCTAAACTGCTGCTATTGTAGTACGGTCTGTTTTCTCGGTTGCGGGTCAATGACTATTGAAAATCCTGTTGATAAGGGAAACCTTGCGTCACGTGTAAGCAGCGTAGACCCTGATCAGCCTGCGCATCAGCTTGCGCATCAGCGTAGTATGACCATGGCATACACTGTGTCTCAGTATATATATACAAATAAGTATGTTAAATGGCATATTTTGATGAATTATATCAAATGAGAAATAGTAAACGACACAAATCGTCTGGTCATCCTTTCTCGGCATAGGCCCATGAATATCAAATAGGTACAATGTAAGCGGTCACGGTAAATAGTATTGTTTGTCCATCCATCAAATAACTCGACTAGCCATTCTTGCCAGGTAACAATCGTGATGGTAGCATAGTAATTATATCATGCTTTATTTGTGAAACGCATTTATGACATTTCTTACAGTTCAAGATGACACGGTCTGATATCCTCGCACACTTTCGCTTTCGTTTTAGCGCGAGGACATCATTCAGTCACGCGTTCAGTTAAAATGTATTATAACCTGGTAGTCCACCTCCCACCCAGTTTGGAGGTGGCACGTTACCGGAGTTATAAATAATAGTGTACATCTAACCATTTATTTCGTACATAACCTGGTAATTTTTAATCCGACCCCAAGGTTTTTTTTCGGCTTTCACAATTAATCTCAGTACAAACGCAGAATGTCCGTTGTGTTGTGTGTTCTTGTTGCACTACCGTGTTTCATATCCCTGACATCCCGAGGTACTCGCCACGCATGTAACGCTGTGTCCACAATGTCGCTCCTTTACTGCTGTATAATACTACTCCCAAATGGGTAACGATGTGAATAGCTGGAGAGCGACAATTGGAAACTTTTATAACTGCACTCAGGGACTCTCCAAAACTTGCAAATTTAATGTATCGCCTGTGAAAGATATTCGTAACAATCTTAATCTCCTAACACATTTGTTGATAAGTTATTTCATTAAACTAGTTATTACCAGTATACGAATAACCACAATGATTCATTTATGCATTTCATGTCTGACGATAATTCATATTGCTTTGACAGTCTCAGAACAATACCATGCACAGCCTAATAATACAATTGGAGAGACACATTTTTATGACAGTTACTTTTTATTAAACATTGATTATTACATGTTTTTGATCAAATTGAATCTACTATCAGGGATATTGAAACAAATCCAGGTCCAAATAAATATTAATAGTGACTCATGTTTATCAATTTTACATCAAAACATAAGAAGTGTGCGAAATAAATTAGAATATATCCAGGACAACTATTTAGATTTTTATATTTTGTGCTTGACAGAAACTCATCTATCGCAAATCTTAGAAACATCGTCCATACAACTTGAAGGATTTGACCAAATATTTAGGAAAGACAACTCTGCACACTCAGGTGGATTACTTATATATATTACATGTTCAATGATGTCCAAACGAATAGTCGATTTAGAAACGTTCTTACCCGAATCAATATGGATTCAAATTACTGATACAAATGGCACATTTCTTGTATGCAATGTTTACCGCCCACCACACACAGCAAATGACCTTTGGGAACGACTGAATATATGCATAGAACGGGCATCCGAAATAACCAAACATATAATAATAGTAGGTGATATAAATGAAGATCAACTTAATCCAACCAGCAACAAGTTTAGAAATGTTATTATGATTAACAATATGAAAAACATAATAAATGAACCGACTAGGGTGACAGATCTAACGCAGACACTTATCGACCCCATTGCAGTTACTGCAGAAGTATCCATATACGATAGTGGAATCAAAACTCCATCGGAAATTAGTGATCATTATGGCACATATGCATATATATATTGTAACTTACCGTCTGCAACTCCGTTTAAAAGAAACTTCTGGAATTATAAACGAGCTAATTATAACATATTACATATGATGATACAAACAACAGATTGGTCATTTATTAATAATGAGGGTAGCTTAAACATACCTTGTGAATCCTTCCAAAATAAATTTATGGAAATGTTGCATGTATGTATTCCGACTAGTCTTGTTACAATACGCCCTAATGACAAACCTTGGTATAATTCATTAATACGTAAAACATATCGCCAGCGTGACCGTCAAAAAACAACAGCTTCACCAAAAACGAACAAGATTGGAAGACATATAAACAATTACGTAACAAAGTAAATAATATGAACAAATATGCAAAACAAACATTTTATGACAATTTAGAATTTACAATGAAAGATCTGCTACTAATCCCCGTGAATACTGGAAAATAGTAAAAATGTTGGTGAAAGAAAATTCAAAAAATTGTGATACAATTCCACCTCTTTGTAAATCAGACAACACGTATACATTCACCGACACTGAAAAGGCTGAAGTATTGAATGAATATTTTGTTTCAATATCTACAGTAGATGATACAAACGTGGCTTTGCCGATTTTTTATCTCGAACAAATGATAGAATAAGAACAATTTCGATTACAGAGAAAGATGTGAAAGATATAATTTCAATATTAAATGTTTATAAAGCAACTGGACCTGATGAAGTCAGTCATAGGATGCTTAAAGAAACTTCCTCTACTATATGTAAACCTCTCGCATTACTTTTCAATCGATCAATACAGGCAGGAGTATATCCTGAGAAATGGAAATATGCTAATGTTATGCCACTTTTCCAAAAAAGGTGAACGAGACCAACCCTCAAATTACAGACCTATTTCTTTGATTAGCTGTGTAGGCAAAGTTATGGAACGAATTGTATTTAAATATGTTTACAACCACCTACACTCCAACAATTTGATTTACAAAAACCAATCCGGATTTTTACCTGGTCATTCAACCGTATATCAACTGATTGACATATACAATCAGATATGCAAAGCGATAGATGAACGAAAACACACATGTATCGTTTTTTGTGACATATCGAAAGCATTTGATAGAGTTTGGCATACAGATCTTCTATATAAATTGAAACAGAATGGTGTAGATGGCAATCTTCATAGTTGGTTTGGAAATTATTTATCAAACAGATCACAGAAGGTTTTTGTAGGTTCATCCTTTTCTGAAAACAAAGTAATAAGTGCAGATGTTCCACAAGGATCGGTTCTTGGTCCTCTTCTCTTTTTGATATATGTAAATGATATTGCTGACAATCTAATCAGTACAACCAGACTTTTTGCCGATGACTCATCTATTGCAGTTTCAACACCAGACATGAATATAATAGAACATAATATAAATCACGACTTAGATAAATTAGCGGAATGGTCAAACCAATGGCTTGTGAAGTTCAACCCCTCTAAAACTGACACAATGATATGTTCACTAGTAAGACATGTAGATCCAGCTCTATATTTTAATAACGTCCAACTCCAATTTGTCGAACATCACAAACACTTGGGGTTAACTCTTAGTCAGGATGGAACCTGGCATGAACATATTTCAAATATTATTGTATCAGCTTCTAAGGTATTAGGTTCTATGAAGATGCTTAAATTTAAACTGAATAGAAATACATTAAATCAAATATATATATATCTTACATGAGACCAATTGTTGAGTATGCAGCAATTGTTTGGGACAGTTGTACCCAATATGAACGTGATTCCCTTGACAAACTGCAATATGAAGCAGCTAGAACAGTTACTGGTCTAACCCGTTCTGTTTCAATTAATAAACTTGTCCAAGAAATTGGATGGGTGTCGCTATCAGACCGAAGAAAAATACAAAAATTAGTGTTAATATTCAAAGGAAAGGCAGGCAAACTTCCAACCTATCTACACGAGCTATACCCACAACTAGTCGGAGAAAATAATCCATATGAATTGCGTAATAGGAACAATTTTATTACAGGCGAACAGAAATCTACTCTAAATCTTTTATACCATCTTCATTAGCATTATGGAACGAGTTAGATGACGAAATTAAGAATTCCCCCTCCTTAGCAACATTTAAAGCCAAACTAAAACAGCTGTTCAAACCGGCAATTGTTCCAGCATACTACCTGATAGGTGAAAGAACACAATCAGTTTATCACGCCCACATAAGAAATCAATGTAGCAATTTAAATTCAGATCTATTTATAAATCATCTACGAGAATCCCCATTATGTCACTGCACACAAGACGTTGAAAATGCCGAGCACTACTTTTTCAAATGCACATCATTCAACCAACAACGCCAGCAAATGTTTACCGCAACCCGTCAACACAACCCCTTGTCAATAGATACTATACTGTTTGGAGACGAGTCAAAAGAATATGAATCTAATGCTACCATTTTCAAAGAAGTTCAGCGCTACATAAAACTCACTAGTCGTTTTAATAATTTTAATAATGAGTAGACTCACTAACATGTTCCTGTTTTATAGGAAAAATAATCAACTTACATAGTGGCCTGATTTTTGGATGTCAAGCGGTCTGAATTCACTGGAGAGTGCAACACGAATATATATGCATGCTAGTTTTGTTGTTTTTTTTTCGTTTATTTTTCGTACATTTTTTTTGCTCTGTATATCATTACATTATACCGTATATTTCACCGCCATTATACCACATGTTTAATACTTGTAATAAGCATTTGGGAAGGGCTGTAGCTAACGTTGTAAAAACTTGTAGCCCAACCCGTTTGCTCTCTTTACCAGAAATTTGTTTATTGTACAATTATTGTAAATTGTAAAAAAAAAAAAAGAGCATTAAAATATGTTTAAACTAAACTAAACCATATGTTTCATGAAGAAACCACCAAATCCTCTGGTGAAGAAATCTTCGGCTTGACTTGCAGTGCATGAAATGCATCTAAAAGCTGCAGATCTTCCTCTGATACTTCCATCTTTAGTACCGAACAACTTTATGTCACTAGTATAAAGTAGCAATGTGTGACTCGGGTCACCACTGTGTATGTTCCACTTTCTCACTAACTGTAGAGTCAATATCTCGCGGATGTCACCACCGTATACTAACTTATTCACATATACACTAACTATGGTGTCAATATATCACTGTATTCACTTTATCACTAAATATAGAGTCAACATCTCACTGTTGTCATCACCGTATATTATATTCACCACGTATTCCCTTATTATAGAGTCAATAGCTCACTGTCACCACTGTAGATTATATGTACCACTTAATCACTAAATATATAGAGTCATTATCTCACCGTATTCACCAATGCTTATTAATCACTTATTAAATAACTAAATATAGAGTCAATATCTCACTGTAGTCTCTGTGTATTATATTAATCACGTATTCACTAAATATATAGAGTCAATATCTCACTAGTCACCACTGTTTATGATATTAATTACTTATTCACTAAATATTTCGTTGATTTCGTTCACTGTATTCACAACTGTATATTATTCAAGTGTTCACTATATATAGTCACTGTATCACAACTGTATATTATTCACTTGTTCACTATATATAGTCACTGTATCACAACTGTATATTATTCACTTGTTCACTATATATATAGTCACTGTATCACTGTAGTCACCACTGTGTATTCGCGTGTCATAAACTCAGTTTCACCGCCGATGGTAGTCCGTAAATTCACTAACTTGTTCAGTTATTCAACCTGTACTTTACCAAGGCAAATCCTCTTTCAACCGAGTCACCAGGAACTTCTAAGTTCTGTGGAGTTTATTTACTACTGACAAACACATCCCTATACATGTATAACACATTCTTGTGTAGGTTTATCACACAAATGTCTCAATATATTCCATCACACCATGTACCAGTAGTCATGCACCTAATCAACTAATCAATCCTCCTAATCCCATGCACATTATTCAAGCATTCTTAAAGCAAACACCAGACAACTATTGGGGAGATTAGTGCATGCGTCGGTGTAGTACAGGTGTTAGCAGAAATGGGATCTTTTTTCTTTGTTGTGTTCCTAGTTTCAGCTGCCTACGATACGTGATAAATGTATTACAGATGACAATATGTACGATGTTAACAATATGTACAATGTTGCCCATGTTTACCTGTTTGGCGGAGATTTGGTGGCGACCATCTTGAATTTCGGTAACTAGGGTTACATCTAAAATGTTATTTCGCCATAGTTGTATCGGGTATGCGTATAAACATCAGTATGGACTTCAACATAATACATCCATTGCGCAATTAGAATATATGAAGTTTCAAATGTTTACATTTTTATGGTAGATGCCATCTTGGATTACGATAACTAGGCAACGTCTAACATGTTTCAGGCATCACAGCTGTATCACGCATGCTTGAAAATCAAATAGTAGACACAAATGTGGCTGTGACTGGAGAAATGGGACTTACGGGTTTTTGCGACCAATGTAGATCCAGATCAGCCTGTGCATCCGCTGTTTGCCTTTCCGTCAAAGAAACATCCGTCATGCTTCTAGCAAGCAATATATCAGAATACAGGATGTTGCAATTTCATCAGGAGCTACACTGATCACAAATCCCATAAGCCCCATTTCTCCAGTCACAGCCACAATTTCGTTCTCCATCTACTACGTTCCTAACACAATTTATATGCATTTCCTTTTTGGTACAATCCTGACGGCTGCCATCTGAAAAAACTGGCATCTGACCGGCTCATGCTATGAATTTTAGAACTCCTCCCAGTAGATTATTGACATTGGGGGTATCCCATGTTGGAGTCAACTGTCAAGGTCTGTGCTAACGACAACGAGTAAGGGTCTCTATGGCAGGGCCAGGACTATTGCTCGTTGGTGTCAGCTGCCTACCGCCGAGGAAGGCAACGAGTTGACACATAGCGGAACCTCCCCATACCGGCCACACTGGATGGCTACATAGAGAATACCAGGCTACTGTCTGTAAATCAAGTATATCAGGCAAGGCTAGGAAACGCGTAGGAATTCCGAGGCTTGCCGAGCCGTGCCTGATAATGGAACGCCAGTTTGCACTACGTTGTAATCCGGATGCCTGTATCAGGTCAATGGCCTGATACAACACTATGTTATTAGTCAGTACGTATTCGGTCAATACAGGGCAGGTTACCGGATAAATAAGTATATCCATTGTGCGTGTATGTCATTATACTTGTTCTCTGATTATAGTGCCGGTTGTCAGATTTCGAGAGGTTTCACGGTATAATTAACTCCTACAATGCTGAATTAAATTTTGTCTTCTGCTGTTCAATTTTTATTTTCCATTTTTTTCATCAAAAACATACTTTGACGTCACTTTAGAATCATTTCCAATGAAAATGATTCTAAAGTGCAGTCAACCATGTTTTATTGAGAGAAAAAAAAAGATATAAAACAAGAGCCGACAATAATGTTCGTTTCGCACTTTCTAAGGGTTAATGATAAAATGCTAATTTCTCAAGAAAGGAAAGTGTATGGATTTTAACAAACACGTAAATCAGTCACTCGTAACAAGCATTTCAATACTGTCGTCGTGTTAGCCTTTTGTTTTAAATAAATTTGATCTTCGTAAAACTCTGGTCACGCTCAGTGGAAGTCTTTACAGCAATGGCAATGTCACGGCAATATAGGGTTGTGTATTGGAGAATCAGTATTGAGTTTCGTTTGCGCAGGGTAATATATATATATTATTGACTGTCACGTTAATATATACACAACTACGCGGCGATTGTATAGACGCAAATCTTGGTGAGAACCAAATATCCTGTAGTAAAATACATAATATTTGTAGAATCTGATATATACGGAGCCCCGCAGGGGACATGGATTTTTTTTTATTAATTCGTTCCCACGAAATAACAATTCGTTCCCACGAAATAACAAATCGTTCCCTCAATTTAACAATTCGTTCCCACGAATTAACAATTCGTTCCCGTGGGAACGAATTGTTATTTCGTGGGAACGAATTGTTAATTCGTGGAAACGAATTGTTAAATTGAGGGAACGAATTGTTATTTCGTGGGAACGAATTGTTATTTCGTGTGAACGAATTAATAAAAAAAAAGAATTCTGCTTCCCCTGCGGGGCTCCGTAGATATGTGATATAAAAATCAGTATATTAGGTGCCTGGGAATATCACTTAATCTGTTTTTGAAAGAAAGTTTCAGAGGACAACTTGTCATAATGAATTGATGAAATGAGTCCAACCAGTATGAATTCAATCCAGCTGTGTTGTAAATATTAATGACATCCCTATAACCAGCCCATATACACCGATCAATGTGCACAGCTGTAAACCGTGAACAATCTACGCTGGTTGCGAGTAACAGACGGTACATAGTGTCCTGCTATATAAATATCACTTACTAGCAACCGTATACGATCGAATGTTTAGCTTTTGCAAATTGAAACACAACCTTGATAAATGGTACGAATAAGTAGTGTTAATTAGTATTGGTTGCATATTGCTGCCACATGGCACCACACGGTAAGTACCATACTTATATCTTCATGTATTATAATGTAGCGGTGGTAAGGATTATATCTCGAAACCTGCCCAAATTGTAAGGTCATGTAAAGAATGTAAAAACAATATTTGTTTCGATAATATATAATGTTGTCAAAATCCCTTGGGAACGAATTGTTATTACGTGGGAACGAATTGTTAAATTGAGGGAACCAATTATTAATTCGTGGGAACGAATTGTTAAATTGAGGGAACGAATTGCTATTTCGTGGGAACGAATTAATAACAAAAATAATTCTACGTCCCCGGGGCTCCGTACATATCAAACCAAAATTTGCCGTTTTTCGTTATTGGTCAATTAAATGTTTGCTACATGTGCTAATATGCTACATGTGCTAATATGTTAAAATGTATGCAATGTACTATTTATTTAATGCATGTTGCTTTGAAGGTTGAATCGTACACCGCTAGTCGTGGTGCTCATAGTGGTATTGTTGAAAGCATAAAGAAATATACATGTACATGTATTTCCTAAGCAGATGAAAGTAGGGCGAGCGGAGAACCGGTGGGTGCAGGTGTGAAGCAGTTAGCGTCACTCCACACACACACATTGCTCACAGTTGTCTGTTTTAATCTTGCAGATTTATTGTGCAAATGGTGCAGCACATTTGTGGGACAGGGGAAGAAGTTTTGCAGCATATTCTGCGAGTCCCGGTTCACACGCCACAAACGCAGACGGTTCATAAAAAAAGGAGTAAGTTAAACTTGAATAGTGTGTAAACAACGGGTGAATATCACATGCGTACGGCCAGCAATGTTGAAACTCACGAAAATACATTTCCAACATTTATCAGGTAACGATCTTTGTACTGGTAGACTACGTATTGACTGATATCATATTGCTGTATCAGGCATTGACCTGATACGAATATCCGGGTTAGAACAAATTGAAACATTACTTTTCATTTTTCGAACGGCGTCACATGTGGTTACCGAATTACGCCTGTGTAATGACGTCATGGAAACAAGTCCGCATTCGTTTCAACGAAAGCAATGTCATAATTGCTAATTATGTAGCTAAAAATGTTACCTGTTGAATTAGAATACCATGCTACAGTCTTTGGATATCAAGTGTATCAGGCTCGGCTCGGAAACGGTAGCAATTCCTCGGCGAGCCTCGGAATTCCTACACGTTTCCTAGCCTCGCCAGATAAACGCGATATGAAAATACACTAACATGGTATTCTCTATATACGTGAACTACGCATTTCCCATAATGTTGACTTCAATATGAATTAGTGTCTGTGTTTTCTTGTTAGTGTAGTGTCAGCTAGATGTAGTTTGGTAGTATTATATCAGCCGATGCACTAACTAAATCGGCCACCACTGGCAATTAAGTATAATTTATTGTTCACATATTGGACTTCTAAGGAATTAAATACAAGGGAGCGCTGGCGACCGCAGTATTTAGTTCCTTAACAATCCAATATGTGAACAATAACATATTTATAGTTCAGCCACGTTGTACTATACATCTCCCATCTCATCTTTACTATACATCTCCCATCTCCCATCCCATCTTTACTATACATCTCCCATCTCCCATCCCATCTTTGCAATACATCTCCTATCCAATCTCCCATCTCCCTTTACTATACATCTCCTATCCAATCTCCCTTTACTATACATCTCCCATCCCATCTCCAATCTCCCTTTACTACATCTCCCTCCCATCTCCCATCTCCTTTACGATACATCTCCCATCCCATCTCCAATCTCCCTTTACTATACATCTCCCATCCCATCTCCCATCTCCCTTTACTATACATCTCCCATCCCATCTCTCATCTCCCTTTACTATACATCTCCCATCCCATCTCCCATCTCCCTTTACTATACATCTATCCCATCTCCAATCTCCCTACTATACATCTCCCATCCCATCCTCATCTCCCTTTACTCTCCCATCCCACTCCCATCTCCCTTTACTATACATCTCCCATCCAATCTCCCATCTACTATACATCTCCCATCCCATCTCCCATCTCCCTTTACTATACATCTCCCATCCCATCTCCAATCTCCCTTTACTATACATCTCCCATCCCATCTCCCATCTCCCTTTACTAATACATCACCCACCCCTCTCATCATCCCTTTACTATACACCCCCATCCCATCTCCCATTCCCTTTACTATACATCTCCCATCTTTATCTACCTCCCATCCCCACCCTCCAACTCCCTTTACTATATATCCCCATCCCTCCCTCTCACTCCCTTTACTATCTCTCCCATCCCATCTCTCATCTCCCTTTACTATACATCTCCCATCCCATCTTTACATACATCTCCCATCTCCAATCCCCTTTACCATACATCTCCCATCCAATCCCTCCCTACTATCTATCCCACTCCCATACATAACTTTATCTCCCATCCCATCTTTACTATACTCTCCCAATCCAACTCCCCTTTAATATACACTCCATCCCATCTCCCTTTACAATACATCTCCCATCCCCATCTCCCTTTACTATACATCTTCCATCCAATCTCCCTCTTACTATACATCTCCCATCCCATCTCCCATTTCCTCCCTTTACTATACATCTCCCATCATCTTTACTATACACTCATCCATCTCTTATCTCTTTATCATCTCCCTACATACTCTCCCATCCCATCTCTTTACTATACATCTCCCATCCCATCTCCCACTCCCTTTACTATCATCTCCATCATCTCCCACTCCCTTTACTACATCTCCCACTCCCATCCCTATAAAACAACTCCCAATCCCTCCCCTTTACAATACAACTCCCTCCATCTCCCATCTCCCACTCCCTACTATACATCTCCCATCCATCTAACATCTCCCTTTACCCTATACATCTCATCCCATCTCCCATCTCCCTTTACTATACATCTTCCGATCCCATCTATACTATACATCCCTCCCATCTCTCCCCCTTTACTATACATCTCCCATCCCATCTCAGCTACAAATACATCTCATCCCATCTCCCTTTACTAAATACCCATCTCCCATCAATCCTCCCATCTCCCTACTATACATCTCCCATCCCATCTCCCATCTCCCTTTACTATGCATCTCCCATCCCATCCCATCTCTCATCTCCCTTTACTATACATCTCCCATCCCATCTCCCTTTACTATACATCTCCCATCTCCCATCCCATCTCCCATCTCCCTTTACTTATACATCTCCCATCCCATCTCCCATCTCCCTTTACTATACATCTCCCATCGCATCTCCCTTTACTATACATCTCCCATCCCATCTCCCTTTACTATACATCTCTCATCTCCCATCCCATCTCTCATCTCCCTTTACTATACATCTCCCATCCCATCTCCCATCTCCCTTTACTATACATCTCCCATCCCATCTCACATCTCCCTTTACTATACATCTCCCATCGCATCTCTCATCTCCCTTTACTACACATCTCCTATCTCCCATTCCATCTCTCATCTCCCTTTACTATACATCCCCCAACCATCTCCCATCTCCCTTTACTATACATCTCCCATCCCATCTCTCATCTCCCTTTGCTATACATCTCCCATCCCATCTCCCTTTACTATACATCTCACATCCCATCTCTCATCTCCCTTTAATATGCATCTCCCATCTCTCATCCCATCTCCCATCTCCCTTTACTATACATCTCCCATCCCATCTTTACTATACATCTCCCATCCCATCTCCCTTTACTATACATCTCCCATCCCATCTCCCTTTACTATACATCTCCCATCCCATCTCCCTTTACTATACATCTCCCATCCCATCTCCCTTTACTGTACATCTCCCATCCCACTCTTTACTATACATCTCCCCCCCATCCAATCTCCCTTTACTATACATCTTCCATCCCATCTCTCTTTACTATACACTCTTCCATCCCATCTCCCTTTACTATACATCATCCATCCCATCTCCCTTTACTATACATCTTCCATCCCATCTCCCTTTACTATACATCTTCCATCCCATCTCCCTTTACTATACATCTTCCATCCCTCATTTCCCTTTACAATACATCTTCCACTTTACTATACATCTTCCATCCCATCTCCCTTTACTATACATCTCCCATCCCATCTCCCTTTACTATACAACTATACATCTTCCATCCCATCTCCCTTTACTACATACATCTCCATCCCATCTCCCTTTACTATACATCTTTCCATCCCATCTCCCTTTACTATACATCTTCCCATCCACCCTCTCCCTTTACTATACATCTCCCAATCCATCTCCCATCTCCCTTTACTATACATCTCTCATCCCATCTCACTCTCTCTTTGCTATACATCTCCCATCCCATCTCCCTTTACTATACATCTCACATCCCACTCTCTCATCTCATCTCTAATATGCTTTATATCATCTATCTCTCATCCCATCTCCCATCTCCCTTTCCCATACTATACATCTCACCCATCTCCCTTTACTATACATCTCCCATCCCATCTTTACTATACATCTCCCATCCCATCTCCCTTTACTATACATCTCCCATCCCATCTCCCTTTACTATACATCTCCCATCCCATCTCCCTTTACTATACATCTCCCATCCCATCTTTACTATACATCTCCCATCCAATCTCCCTTTACTATACATCTTCCATCCCATCTCTCTTTACTATACATCTTCCATCCCATCTCCCTTTACTATACATCTTCCATCCCATCTCCCTTTACTATACATCTTCCATCCCATCTCCCTTTACTATACATCTTCCATCCCATCTCCCTTTACTATACATCTTCCATCCCATTTCCCTTTACAATACATCTTCCACTTTACTATACATCTTCCATTCCATCTCCCTTTACTATACATCTCCCATCCCATCTCCCTTTACTATACAACTATACATCTTCCATCCCATCTCCCTTTACTATACATCTTCCATCCCATCTCCCTTTACTATACATCTTCCATCCCATCTCCCTTTACTATACATCTTCCATCCCATCTCCCTTTACTATACATCTCCCATCCCATCTCCCTTTACTATACATCTTCCATCCCATCTCCCTTTATTATACATCTTCCATCCCATTTCCCTTTACCATACATCTTCCATCCCATCTCCCTTTACCATACATCTCCATCCCATCTCCCTTTACCATACATCTTCCATCCCATCTCCTTTACTATATCATCTTTCATCCCATCTCCCTTTACTATACATCTTCCATCCCATCACCCTTTACCATACATCTTCCATCCCATCTCCCTTTACTATACATCTTCCATCCCATCTCCCTTTACTATACATCTCCCATCCCATCTCCCTTTACTATACATCTTCCATCCCATCTCCCTTTACTATACATCTCCCATCCCATCTCCGTTTACTATACATCTCCCATCTCGCATTTCATCTTTACTATACATCTCCCATCTCCCTTTACTATACATCTCCCATCCCATCTCCCTTTACTGTACATCTCCCATCCCATCTCCCATCTCCCTTTACTATACATCTCCCATCCCATCTCCCTTTACTATACATCTTCCATCCAATCTCCCATCTCCCTTTACTATACATCTCCCATCCCATCTCCCATCTCCCTTTACTATGCATCTCCCATCCCATCTCTCATCTCCCTTTACTATACATCTCCCATCCCATCTCCCTTTACTATACATCTTCCATCCCATCTCCCTTTACAATACATCTCCCATCCCATCTCCCTTTACTATACATCTCCCATCTCCCATTCCATCTTTACTATACATCTCCCATCTCATCTCCCATCTCCCTTTACTATACATCTCCCATCCCATCTCCCATCTCCCTTTACTATGCATCTCCCATCCCATCCCATCTCTCATCTCCCTTTACTATACATCTCCCATCCCATCTCCCTTCACTATACATCTCCCATCTCCCATCCCATCTCTCATCTCCCTTTACTATACATATCCCATCCCATCTCCCATCTCCCTTTACTATGCATCTCCCATCCCATCTCCCTTTACTATACATCTCCCATCTCCCATCCCATCTCTCATCTCCCTTTACTATACATCTCCCATCCCATCTCCCATCTCCCTTTACTATACATCTCCCATCTCCCATCCCATCTCCCTTTACTATACATTTCCCATCCCATCTCCCTTTACTATACATCTCCCATCCCATCTCCCTTTACTATACATTTCCCATCCCATCTCCCTTTACTATACATCTCCCATCCCATCTCCCTTTACTATACATCTCCCATCTCCCATCCCATCTCTCATCTCCCTTTACTATACATCTCCCATCCCATCTCCCATCTACCCTTTACTATACATCTCCCATCTCCCATCCCATCTCTCATCTCCCTTTACTATACATCTCCCATCCCATCTCCCATCTCCCTTTACTATACATCTCCCATCCCATCTCTCATCTCCCTTTGCTATACATCTCCCATCCCATCTCCCTTTACTATACATCTCCCATCCCATCTCTCATTACCTTTAATATGCATCTCCCATCTCTCATCCCATCTCCCATCTCCCTTTACTATACATCTCCCATCCCATCTGTCATCTCCCTTTACAATACATCTCCCGTCTCCCATCCCATCACCCATCTCCCTTTACTATACATCTCCCATCCCATCTCCCATCTCCCATCTCCCTTTACTATACATCTCCCATCCCATCTCCCATCTCCCTTTACTATACATCTCCTATCCCATCTACCATTTCCCTTTACTATACATCTCCCATCCCATCCCATCTCCCTTTACTATACATCTCCCATTCCATCCCATCTCCCTTTACTATATATCTCCCATCCCATCTCTCATCTCCCTTTACAATACATCTCCCGTCTCCCATCCCATCACCCATCTCATTTTACTATACATCTCCCATCCCATCTCCCATCTCCCATCTCCCTTTACTATACATCTCCCATCCCGTTTCCCATCTCCCTTTACTATACATCTTCCATCGCCCATCCCATCTCCCTTTACTATACATTTCCACACTGATATCAGGGGCGATAACCGTGTTTCCTTAAAATGTTAACGGACATTACTATTTATTCTCTGTATTTATTTTTCAATGTGCAATGATCATACTTTATAATCTGTTGACAATACTAGGTTTTCAGGTGACATATTTAATTAGTATAAATAATTAAAAAATAGCATGCCTCATTTGCATATGAAAATAGCCTGATACCACCGCGCGTCACTATCAGTAAAATAAATATTACTACATGATTATATTTGTATATCGGGCACTCGTAAGTTTTAGAACCGCCGAATCAATGATACACTTATTGAATTCATATAAAGAACAGTATGTGCCTACTGAGTGGGTATGTACCTTTAACGATTAACTGTTCGACAGGAAATGGAAAATCAATACTCGGATAGGACATTGCATTGTGCACTTGGCTGAGCTATAAGTCAATTATTGTTCACATGTTTGATTATACAGTCATGTAGTTAGTTAATCGGCCCTGATCGTAGCTAGTTATTTTCCTTTGCAAATATATTTATAGATATCCGGTCCTAATCTGCATTTCAGCGTTTATTTCTTACTGAATAACACACAAAGTGAGTTTTGCGAACAGAGTAGACCCAGATCAAACTACACATATGTGCAGTCTGATCTGAGTCTACATTGATTGCAATAACATTAATAAATGTGAACATATGATTCCGGCAAATAATACAGTCCCTGATCAGATGGCGCATATATGTAGGATGATCTGGATCAATACTAATCGAAATCACTATTATAATGCGTGTTTTAATTTTAGATTAAGATATGAGCAGGTTTGGTAAACACGTGTTCGAAAATAAAGCTTCTATCGAGTTGACCAGGATATATAAATCCTTGAGGTATGGTGAGTCATTGATACAATGTATGTAATATCGCATGCATGATACATGATTCCATATGTGGAATAATTATATACTTCAAGTACTAATTGACAACCACATGCACCATATTCGCATTAGCCACGCATTATAGTTACCTTCGTAGAGGTACCGGATTGGTACCGGTACCGGCTTATAGGGATATGCCCATATTCCCATTTCACTTCAGGAATGTCGAAAAGGTCAAAAGCGTCTTGTTAAGCTGTAGTTGGTTGTCTTGGTACTTTGGTTCAAATTTCTGTCGTTTTTTGCGAATAATCGATTTCCGTGTCAGTAGACACGACATAAACGACATTAGTATTTGCTGCACTCCCGGGACCACCAAATGCAGCTCATGAAGACCCGTTTGCTGCGCCATTTTAAATCAAAATCCGTTTCCTATTAAGGAAAATATCAAATAATACTTACTTTGGAGAGGGCGCCCTTTCAACATTTTCAGTCCTTGTTGTTGTTGTTGTAACACGTGATCATGCACATTGAAGGGGCATATCAGGATTTTTTGAAGAATTTGAAAACAAAAAAAAACGTGTTTTCATCATGGCCCTGTGAAAAGTGGTTTCATTGAAGATATATGACGATACTAGGACCGCTATGTTTTTTCTATTTTCTCCCATATAGGTACATATATATCGGATTTCCTATCTTGTACAATATAGAAAATCTGATACTTATGTACCGATATCGGTGAAAATTGAAACACCACCCCAACAGTCCTAGTATCGTCATATATCTTCAATTAAACCATTTTACACAGGGCCATGATGAAAACACATTTTAATTTTTATATTAATGTTTTTCAAAAAATCCTAAAAAGTCAGCGGTCCTAGTATCGTCATATACCTTCAAATAAACCACTTTACACAGGGCCATGATGAAAACATGTTTCTGAGGTGTCATACTCCTTATCACCGATGTCTGTTCATGATCACAAAGCAAATACGCGTGTCTTTAAGTAGTCATCTTTCTGTTTTACAGTGGAAGATATCTAAATCGAACACCCTGTGTGTCTTCCAGGGCGTCCGGTTTAGAGAGGTTCCACTGTACATGTACATGTAAATCAAATATGTCTTCAAATATCCAAGGTGACGGTGGAAACATAAAAATGACAATTATTTTCTCCTCCAAACTTCCCCCACCCTTCACCAACCAGTACAATAACAACAAATAGACCGATAATTGTAATCAGACGACACAAGTCAAGTGAAACGTCACTGTCGAATATCCACTAATAATGCCCATTTTCCGCGTCACTGACGAAACAATGGGGGATCGTAGCTAGTTATTTTACTTTGCAAATCTGGTATAGAGATTCGGTCCTATGCTGTATTTCAGCGTTCATTTCTTACTCAATAGCACAAAAGATGAATTTTGCAAACAGGGTAGACCCAGATGTGCAATCTGTCTGAGTCTGCAATGATTGCAAGAACATTAATAAGTGTGAAAATATGAATTTGGAAAATAATACAGTCCCCAATCAGATGTAGGATGATCTTGATCAACACTAGTCGAAGTCACTACAATTGTTCCTTTTTATATAAATTCATGCTACATTTGCTCTTTTTACAAGTAGTAAGGCCGTAAACTACACAGTTTGGACCGGATTTCTATAAATAAACGATCACAATAAAGTGGTGACACCAATGTACTATGGTGCATGCTGTAGCATGTATATCGCTCTGTGTCTTACAGCCAATACATGACGAGAAGGAGTTTATGTCCCCGGGCAGGCCACACCAGTCAGCGCCATCTAGATTCCTGGAAGGTACTTCAAACAGCACTCTACATTGCAGGGGGCCGTTTCACTAAACTAAAATGTTCGCATATGCAGCCTATGCTTATTACATGTAAATTCATCAATTGACATTTGCAGGCTATTCTAAATCTGCATTTACGAACATATTAGTTGTACGAAGTTTAGTGAAACGTCCGCCTGGGTGGATAATGTACAGCACGATCACCTATTACACAGGTCCACTTCTGCATACATTTACCTAGCTATAATAATATATAATTATGTATCTACCCGAGCAATGCTGACGCGACAAAGTGCACAAACCCCAAACCATTGCGTGGAACAACCTATCGACGAGTCTATCCTCTGAGCTGTCATCTTGTCGCGGTATTGTAGGAAACTGGGGACAGTTTCACTAAATTTCGTACGACTAAAATGTTTGTAAGTGCATATTTAGGATCGTCTGAAAATTTCAATTGATGGATTTACATGTATTGAGCATATGCTCAATAAATCTAAATCCAATAATTGTTTACAAGAAAACATTGTTAATGTGAAATTTACATTGTTAATATGAAAGTTGCAGATACTTATACACTTACGAACATTTTAGCCGTACGAAGTTTAGTGAAACGGGCCCCTGCAGCCCTGAGTACTGCGACATCAACAGGGAATACTACATAAATCCGCGGGGTATTTGCATTGAATAAACAAAATCCCGTAGTTGTTGGCACCTCTCAGGGTTGAACCGGGTTGCAAGGGCCAATAAGTAGTGTCACTTGGTCATTAGTTTTCTCTAACAACTTTGGCACATGTACTCATGACATTCGAATTAACGGAACGTTCATGGTGCCAATACATTACATGCAGTCATAATGACGTCATCATTTATGTTGTCATTTCTGGCACCGCGGTCAGATTCACTAAAGAAAAACAAAAGATAGAAGAATAATAGAAGAAATAAGAACGAAAACAGCCTCCTCCGAAATACGCCATATACCGCACGGCCTGTGTTATCTTACCAGTTAGTCTGCAACTACGTGACGTATTTCAGTTCAGGCCTGGGTGCTGCTGAATGTGAGAACGGCCGATTTAACTTAGAGACACAGACGCAGATCAGTTTGAAATAAATCACATAGCTGGGCGAATGGAACTGAAATAGATTAGTCTTGCATACAACAAATCTCATTAATATTTGTTATTCTATTTTAATAAAGTGTTTGAAAAATAGAGCAATTTCCACAATGTGGGCGCCTGATAATCTTCGTTCAGAGTAATAAGTTTAAATCGCCAAGAAATCGCTCAACCGGCATCGTAATGAACCGACTACCTTCATGTCTGTCATCGTGGTCAATGCATAAGCAAACATATGTAGTTTTAAAACGAAATTAACAAACCTCAAGGAATGTGACGATTAGAAGTCTACTTGTCCAGTACAATTCTGACAAAAGCAAGTAAAATATTCTGATACGATTTGCGTATGATTCTGATTGTACAATTATATTACATTGATGTCAAAGTGATCAACAAAGAATATCCCAAAAACATGTTTTATTCCAAGCTGTCCAGAAAGGGCATAAACGAACTGGCCATGAAACTTAGAATTTTACAAAATGACGTGTTGTATCACCATGCTTGACTTGTGACCTCATTGGATGTTCTATTCGCCAGTCATAAACCACACATACATAGTCACATTCCATTATTTGAAAAATGTACCTGCAATGTATCCGCTACAGTAACTTAGATGACGTTCAGTCATAAGTGACCGCGAATATGTAATGTATCAACGACGGTTGCTTAGCAACGAATATTGTAACATTGTCAGAACGGACATAGTCGGCCACAGACCCCGCGAGAGACTACCGAACAATAATTTTAGTGTTAGCCTTTAAAGTTATGTACCATGTGACACTACTTATTAACCAACCCTCGTACATTACTACAATAACTCTTACACTAATCGTCAATTTTCGAGTGTTCCGAATGTAGTTTACACGTCAATATTAAACTCGTACTAAATACACAATTACATGTCATGTATATTTACAAGCTCGACGTATTTAAGTATGTTAAATGTATATGTAATACTGTTTATAGGAACTGTATATGTAATACCAGATTGTGTAGTCTACGGAGCCCAGCAGGGAACGTAGAATTCCTTTTTTTTTTTATTAATTCCTTCCCACGAAATAACAATTCGTTCCCATGAAATAACAATTCGTTCCCTCAATTTAACAATTCGTTCTCACGAATTAACAATTAGTTTCCTCAATTCAACAATTCGTTCCCACGAAATAACAATTCGAATTGTTAATTCGTGGAAACGAATTGTAATTATATCGTGGGAACGAATTGTTAATTCGAGGAAACGAATTGTTAAATTGAGAGAACGAATTCGAGGAAACGAATTGTTAAATTGAGGGAACGAATTGTCATTTCGTGGGAACGAACTGTTAATTCGAGGAACGAATTGCTATATCGTGGGAAGGAATTGTTAATTCGATGGAACGAATTGTTAAATTGAGGGAACGAATTGTTATATCGCGGGAACGAATTAATAATACAAATTCATGCCCCCTGCGGGGCTCCGTAGTAGTCAGACGTTGGTCTACGCAGTTGCTTTATAAGGGCTAGTACGCGTACAATATAGTGCACATTTATATCAGGTATATCAATAATTGTATATGTACGATGTGCCATCAGAAAGGTTTGTAAATGAACCGTTGACATATTCAAACAACATCTGGTCAGTCAGCTGAAGAAGGTCCCAAAGTGCACCGTATTGTATCTGAGTATACCTGCTTCAAATCTGAATATCTTTGGAAGTTACTAGTATATTTTCAGACAATTTTCAACAAATTGCTGCTGTTGAATATATTGAAAAATGCATTATGACACTACGACTTTAATGTGCACGTTCTTTACGAACAATTCAAAGCGTGTCAATGCTTACTAGATTTTTGAGTGGGAATTATTTGATTGTAGGAGTTAGTAACTTTATAACTACATCCGTACGATAACTACCAGACACATACCCCTAATATTTTCAGATGTGCCGACTGCGATGAATGGTGGGCGACCGTCCACTGAACGCGACAAATATCGTTTGGATAGTAAGTGCATATATGCAAACTATGCATCTAGGTTGGCACTACTCGTTTCCATTTGACTACTTAAATTCCCATTTGACTACTTATCTTTCAGAAATGGACATTTCGGCTATTAAACAATTCAGATAGTATTTGAAAAAAATATTTTTACAAATATTGGAGTAAATATAAAAGAGTTGTCTTTTTACACGCCATTTTATATAATACAATCATATAAATTCTAGCGCCAACCTAGTACATTTATTGTGTACGTATGTCTATTTAAATGTTCACACCATACACTGTATATTAGGTTATATTCCTACATTATATAGACTCATTGGGGAAGCAAACCCTACATTATATAGACTCATTGGGGAAGCAAACTGATATGTGGCCGTGACTGGAGAAATGAGGCTTATGGGTTTTGCGACCAGTGTAGATCCAGATCAACCTGTGCATCCGCACAGTCTGATCATGATCTGCACTGTTCGCCATTCCATCAGCGAAACACCAGTCCTGCTTCTGACAAGAAACATAGATCGTTATCAGGCTTCAGGAGTGTGTTATCAGGCTATTGATCATGAGCTAAAATAGTCACAAAACCAATAATCCCCATTTCTCCAGTCACTGCCACATATGGGTGGGTCGTATACTTATAAGGAGGACGTTTATAATGAGCACATGCCGGGATCACGTCTGCGCCTCCGATGCTACATGCTGTGTAGCCTCTTTGACGTTTCCCACCCGACGCTCATGACTGAACAGCTTACAGAAACAGCAATATAGATGCGCATGGTCTCTAGGGAACGCCATTGGTCAGGCTTCTGCATGGCTTGATGTATGTTTTGTGAGTGACTTGTCATGCACTACATGGCTCCAAGATCTTCGTCTGGAAACAGAGGAATCGTCGTTTCGGCCCGTCAATGTAAAATAGAAATAACTTTGAACTGGCAACTCTCATAAACAACATAATCTACGAGATAATACGACATAACTGTAACATTTTGTTAACTAATCATGCTGTCAATATTTGGCTATAATCTGTAATACTTTACTGTGCTTTTCGACAAATGTTACCATAATCAAACGAAATTTTCAATTACTCCAATCCATATTCGAAGCAAAAACATAAACATAGTAACTACCATAAGGACTACTATCGCATGCAGCATTAAATTAGTAACATTGGTTGTGGCCGCACGTGTACTGTCTACAAGTAAAACGTGAGAATTGCTTTCACAAATTTATTTCTATTTTACAGCTGAGGGCAAAACGGAAACCAAACTGGCTGGTAATGCGCAAACATTAAGGAACGTTGCTAATATTCGAGCGGAAACACTTACAAAATTGAATTTAAATCTCAAACACGACCGGGAGCTGAAGGCTGAAGGGAAGTCGCGCACTGAGTTGAGTTTACACCATCGATCCGAATCACGGATCCCCATATGGACTGCGTCAGCGAGAATAAAAACTCGGCAGGCGCAGGAATCAAGCCAAAGCGAAAACCACGAGGAAGACTCACCTAAAGATTACGGAATGGATGAAAAGCAGTATACGGGTTTGAACTTAGACACAACAGCTGGGGATACCACCCAACCACTGAAATATAAGACAAAAGTGGCAGCGGCTCTCGCGAAACGAGTTCGCTCGTCTGGCTACGGCTTAGTCCCAGTGGTGAAAAAGACAACCGCTGCTCTAAAACCGAAGAGTGCAGTAGTGAAAGCAACAGCGCCTGCGAGAGAAAGTAGTGCGAGGTCAACAATTTCATCAAAGACCGGTGTATCTCTTCCTGACATCGTTAAAGACGATTCTAGATCGACGATGAGTAGCAAAATGTATCAGAAATGGGAGCTGGCTCAATCAAAAATCGACGAAGAATCAAGTCGTGCGATAAAAGAGAAAACATTCAATTTGCCACGCGAAGAAGAAAAGCCGACGACACCAACAAGTATTGATACCCGGCAAACGGAATTTAAATCCGATACAACAAGAACTGAACTGGCGAAGATCAACGAAATAATACGGGAAGAGTCGACCAACAGCGACTTACTGGACTCTTCGCAGATTCAGGAACGTTTGAGTTCCATTAAGGAGAAGGTCAAGGTTAGGAGACGAGGGCGAGATAGCAGGTCGTCTCTGGGAAGCGATGGAGATTTCTTCTATGACAGGTATGCATTATGTAATGTCCAAGTAACATACAATAAAGACATATTGACATAGTAACACACATACTTCAATATGTCGTGGATTATGATAACAACCAAGTAGACCTTGATGGAAATATACACGTCCAATATTATATAACTAGCTGGTAGTAGCGTCGAGCAACTCTTGTCTTGATATGTGAGCATACAATAATAGTTTTAGGTTACATTTCATTTCGATGCATAGTGAAGACATAATGCTTACATCCGTACATTTATCTCGTTTGCTGGCATATTAACAGTTACATTTTAGTTCACCCGGCTGCTGTGGTTGGGCATACGGCTTCATTGGCCTTATAATGTTTTGTTTTATTTCGCAGTTCGTTGGAAGTAACAACAGAGCGAGACGGGTTTAACGCCATCGGTCATGCCATTGAGAGATCAGCGAGAATGTCGGCTCGTACCAACGTGACTCATGTGTCCAACTGGCGGTGATGTCACCGCATGCCCGGACATACGACTATCCGAACCACTGTGAACGATATCTCGGGAAAAGGATCACCAAATCGAATGGTCGTTTCGATAAACATATCGTAACGGTTATAATCAGATAGCAAACCTGAATATGCCGAGATACACATGGATTACTGATGGAAACGCTTGTGATTTTTGTTTTGTATTTGCCAATGGGCAGTTGTGGCGTTGCAATACTAGTATATGCACCAGGTTATGAATTGCTCGCTTATATAATCGTCGTATATGCATGTGGTCGCATGTTGTACTAACGTTTGACATTATTTGTGAAAACTACATGTAGCTTATTTTTCTAATCAACTTCGATAAAGTCAAACCGGCGAGGTCATACACAAATAATTTCATTGATGGATGAAATACAGATAAAGACAGATGTGAATGGGATTGTAGATCATTTCGAAAATAATGTATAAACCTCAGCATCGTCAGACGACTCAAAGTAGAGTTGATGCCAACAACTATGAAACTTTTTGTACTTACTTTACGGACGCATTATTCGTGCAGAATTTATTGCATGCACATGTATTTAAAGCATAGTACAACTGCCTGTCAAACTTAAACATGGCTGGTTCGACAGTTTTAAATGTGTAAATAACAGAGGTGATATTTTCCTGATCCAAAATATCACCTCTGTTATTTACACATTTAAAACTGTTTGAACAAATTCCTCTGAATTATTACTTAATTGCAAAAACAAACAGGTTTCATATGAGAGATTGACACATGGCTAAGCATATACAATGTACTATTTAATTGAATTAAATGTCATGTTAGTAAGGTAATTTTCAATATTTAAAGACATTGTTTGTAGCCAATTTCACTGTTTTTTGTTTCCTTTTCGACTCCGTCATCACATGATGTTTATTGATCAGAAAAACACTGGCTGACTTTATGTGAAATAAACAGTAGCTATGTCATAATGACATTGTTAATGATCTCATTAATATGTGTTAATCCCGCTGCGCGTATGTGTAAATCGACGCTGGATTTATTGAGTTTAATAGTTCGCTTTTCCACGACTCATAGAACAGGATGGGTGATGAACTTCAATAGCTGCCTGATAAATGGAATATCATGCTAGTTTCTTTTGATATCAACTCTGATATATTGTTATATGTTAGACGCGATAAGTTATACACTGTGTAAATATAACTAAACACACATACACTACTATATTCATTCAACGTTTGTCACTGACATGTCGTCAACACGAATCCCAGACTTATATAATCTACTAATATCGAACGTGTAGCAAATCAAAATCACGATAATGTAGTCATTTGTAAGTCGCGCCTGCAATTTACATTTCGGGGTTTTCAAATGCTTCCCGTATTCTCTTCCCGTAGCAAAGGTATTGAAAGTCTCTGTATACATGGCATTCAAAAACATTGAAAAAAGAAACAGTATATCCACGGGAAACCGGAAAACCCAACTAGCATAAGACAATCTTAACTAAGTGATCACATGGCGGTAATCATATCCTTCAACAAGCACCGATGCGATCTTTATCACTAACGATGTACGGTCCCACAATGCAATAAATACATATAGTCCGTCTTGTTATGTATTTTCGTCGGATTTTCCTGGGGATTTGTTGCTCTATACATTTTGTAAATGGAAATTGAACGAGAAATCCGGAAATCGATGTTGCGATTTGCGGAAATAAAGTTTTCGACCTCCATTTTGAAATTCAAAACGGCCACCATATTTTACCTCGTTTTGCTATATATCCGCACTTAAGTAACATATACTATTGGCTTAAATGTGAAAATCGCATACTTTTAGTGATTAATGCTTTATCAGGAAGTGAAATATAATATAAGGGAGAGAAGTTTGTAAAATAGTCGCGATTTTCAAGATGGCCGCCACGTTATACGTAAGTGTGGGCATATCAGTTGAACTATGGTTGAAGAATTTGATTATATGTTTTTTACAATGTACACAGCCATTGTAACTACAACAGACTATACATGTACGTTTATTTAGTATACAAATATACATACTGTGAAATGTATAATTTCACATATACGTATACAATAAGTATATACATGTATGCACGTGAAGAAAACGTGTCCCTTAGAAGGTAACACATGGAAAATGATATACTATCTTCAATTACCCTTGGTATGTGATATTTTAGGATACATATGTACCTCACATAACTTGTACAACTGGTTATATAATTTATTAGCTATATTACACATGTGGCGAGGACGATGCTCACAACAGCATGTATGAATGTAGAATATATAGACAATTATGTAATTGTCTATATATTCTACATTCATACATCACTTGTTCTAGTGTTCCAATAATGTCTTTTCTAATACATCAGTTGTTCAAGTGTTCCGATAATGTTTTTTTGGGTGCAGATTTAACATTACATACAAATGTATACACTGCAAACGTTACTGTCACGGTCGCTTATGTTGTTCAGCAATGGTTCTTTCATCAGAATCACCGTCAACATCAGATGGAATGGCATTCTCAAGATGAGTATCCTCATCATTCTTCGTTCTGTACCACACTTACTGTGCATGCTAACGCGGCGTGACTGTCATCTGACCATTTTAATAATTACCATATGTACTGGGGAAACGTCCGATGTGTGTGGATGTGTGCAAACATCAATGTCCTGATAATATACATGTCCAACACGAGCAATGTGTACTTGCTGAGCAACTGCAGCTTGTCCTGATAGTCCGGTCTGCTCGGGTATGAGGGTAATATTGACACCCTTTGGAAGATAGGCCCGGAAAACAAATTCATGTTAGATCTGAGACGGAATCACAGTCGAGCAACATCTGGAAGGCATCTACGACACTTTCTCCCTGCTACGTAGTGTTTGCGTCAGAGAAAGCATGTAACGCTGACAATGCCTTTTCCTTGCTTTCCGTCCATAAGACCGCATGTCAACAACCCCTGATATCATTGAAATGGATGTACCACTGCGTATGAGGCTGTACTTTCATGTTAACATAACTAGTGTGTCAGTGTCCGGGGAGTATTTCATTAATTTGACATTAGTTTCATTCCGAACGTTAGCCAATATTGCATGGTGAATTAAATAAGTGTAAGCTTCCTCGTGGTTTTTGCTGTTAAACAGTATTTCATAGTCGCACCCTGTCTTTCCATTTGCAGAGACGATCGTGACTTTCTCTGTTTCGGACCTGTGCGCTATGAGTCTTATTTGCCAAATCTTACAATGGGACAGGACTCGTTTCATGGAGATGTGCTTAAGTTTTGTGCCATCCTTAACCTGGTACTGTACATGTGGCTGTCCTTTGTTCCTAATTTCTATGGTTGCAGTCTTCATGGAGTATTCTTTGTATATACATGTATACTAGTAGTTTACCACGTATTGCATTAGTCTATTGATGAAACAGTTGCTGGGGTCTTCGACTGTCTGTATGTTTGCCGATTACTTTTCCAGATTTTGTACAGTTATCATTCCATCGGAAATGGCAATTTTACGTTAGTTGGCATCTCTTGAGGTGCGTGTATCAACTTCGATTTCCACATTGTGAAAGAGTGACATTGGAGTCAGTGTAAGGTATGCTCATATAAACCTCATATAAACATCCTTGCTCGACTGTGTTAGTATCATTAGCCGTCCATTCGTATATTTTGTTTCCTTTAATCAATCAATTTAAACACATAAGTATCGTCTGTTTCCTATTTCCCGATGTGTACATCTTCACTATTTGGGATACTTATTATTGAGAGACATACGTATGATGGTCAGGTGATAGTAAGAATTTCCTTGAACTTTCAAGAGTTGCTGGTACATACACATCTGTTTATAGCCATGCATTATCGATTCCATAGTTTTAAAGATTCTACGCCATAACGACGTGCAACTCTCCCAGCCGTGACATAACCTGTTTCTTTATATTGGAGGTTCGAATCAATGATCTTCACTATCTTTTCGACAGGGCCATATCACATGAGACCACAGATGGATGATCTTTTCCAACAACAAATTGGTTCATTAAAGTTGATCAGTCCTGTGCTAATTCCTCCAAAATAGGCATGTCCCCTATTCGTGTCAATTATCGAGCTACAGAGAATGATAAAAAGTATCCTACTCAGCCAGGAATCAGACCAGGTGCGCATTCGTTACTCCCATGAGTCGAGATTATATGTAAGAGATAAGCCAATGAAACTTTTTTGTTGGTGTCATCAATACCAGCAGCACTGACAACAACGTATGTCAGTCTCTGGTGACGACGGCGACTGTTACGGTGGTTTATGCTTACTACACGGTACGATCGGTGTGTGGTACAGGGTTACCGTTTTGCTACTTTCATCCTGTATCCACACAGGTAGCGTGATCGGATCCCCTGATCACTGTCTGTCTGAAATATCACGGTACTTGTAGCATGTGTAGTTCTTTTACCACCAAGTGTGTCTTCCAGAAAGTCGGCATTGTCAAGTGCAGAACACACAAATATATCTTTCTTAATAAACGGTGGTATATACAGTCCAACAAACTGGGTTATGTTGTCAACCACAGCGTTTGCAAGTGATGTTTCAAGACTGAGTACCCGGCCGTGCGGTATACAGAAGTTATTTGCATGTAGAAGATCGATAACCTTCTTGATCCTGGTTTTATGTCAGACAGCCAATCCTAATCCAAGAACGTGTGAACTTTTGCGCCCGCTACCTCTCTGGAACACATCACAATCATTTGTTAGTTGTTGATGTACCTGCCTATCAGTTTTAAGACCATACATAATGCTTTGGCGTGCTGGGAGCACAGTTCTGTCAACCTGTCAGGCACGTCGTCAGTTGTGCTGGTTTCAGGAATACTTTGATAAAAAATTCTGCTTATGAATCTAGACATACGTTCACCTTTTCCGTTTGGAGTACACATTAAAATGGGGCAACCCTCACATAACTATCTATTCAAGCCATTTTATGTTGTATTTAGGACATTGTTTCTCCACTTGTTCGAAACCTAATGAGTTCAAGTAAGTGATTTCAATGTCTGCCATCGATAATATATAATTCTCTGTCAATTAAATTTAGTCACTCAATTGGACATGCGATTTGCCATGAGTTATTGGGTCTTTCTTGGTTGCTTTCATTTTCAGCTTCCCTTAGGATGTAGTACACATTACAGCATTGCTTGTGATATCTTACATCGGTAGCACGTGCATCGCGCGCGAGTTGTTGGTTGATATGTGCAAAATTGCCGTCTTGGAAATTTGACAGTTCCTGTATGGCATCAAGCATACGTTTATAAGTCTCAAACTGTTGTTGAACAACCAACGGTCCTTTCCACACCTTGTCTGCTTGACACACGACGCACATCTGACAATTTGTGCAGAATCCCGCTCGCGTGGTCAAACATATACTTAAATATACACAGTAATGGAGGGTTAGTCGATATACAATGTAGCAACTAATATGAATTTCTTGCCGCGTCAAAAGGTGGCACGTGAATGTAACGTTCCCACCATACGGATATTGAGCCGCATGTATTTAGCAACGCTAACGTCGTAATGCGAAACTTTGTACTATCAATCAATAACCAAGTATTGTAATCATAATGGGTGCATTGGGGTTTATGCGACCTATATCAGCATGTACGCACACGCAGATTGATTTGGGTCTGCAATGATCGCAGTATAGCAGCTGCATCTTTAGTTTATAAGCACATTTTGTGAACAGGGACTGTGCCAAACCTTATAAAATTAGGATTCTATACGGGTAGGTAATGTCATAACTTTTATATTTCAATTTAAAAATATATTAATCGGATATAGATTGATTGAAAATCTGAAATTCTCAATTTATTTTGAGAAATAACTCGTATAAAAGCGACATAATAAGAAAAACAAGTTTTTTTATGGCGGCCATTTGAAATTCAAAATTGAGGTGTAAAAAGTTATTTCTGCAAATCGTAACATCGATTTTCGGATTCCTCGTCCAATTTCCATTTCAAAAGTATATAGTGTACCTAATCCCCAAAAAAATCCGAAGAACGAATTATATTTAACATACTACAACGGACTAATAGTACATCTAATCAGTAACATGCAACGAGTGCGCAATAGCTCCTAAACGCCGTAAAATATACTCTCCAACAAATAAGGTTTAGCTTGCAAATGCCTCAAATTACCGAATTTTGATAAAACATGAACAACGAGGTCAATCAAACTGACAACACACCGGCATCCCTGCCAACAGCAGTATGATAAAACTCGTCACGAGCCAACTCATATGGATTTGCACTGTTTGCATAAACCGTTATAGCGGTCTATTGGGTTCAAAGGGTTAATTCGTTTCTTAGTTATGGTTTTGCTTTTTTTTCACCCCGTGGAGTCGTTCTGTGAAATTATATGTAATATGAAATTTGAATGTGTGTGCAATTGTTTTGTGAATGCCAGCGCATGTTTCTAAATATAGCCACTGTGATTGATTTACTATAATGTATGCATGATATAGTGTGATATGTATGTATTACCGTGTTTATTTTACATCAACATATTTTACGATCAGGCGCCATTCAAATGTGGTATTTAGTACACTTTTATATTTGAAAGTTGAACCATTTGCCTTACGAATATTGTATTTGCATACATGTGTATTATATTTAATACATCCATTCAGGTGTGGCTTTGTTTCTTTCTGAAGCTGATGCAATCATAAATCATTTACGGTAACACTTGCCAAACTCGCTTCTTTTGTTGTAAAAACTTGGCTGATATTTCGAAGACAAAATATGTTAAACACACTGAAATGAATACTAGCGTTCAAATTACACACAACATACGGCAATGTCACGTATAACAGAATGTTCTGAAAATGACGTTATTCACAATACAAAAATAGATGAAAATTAATATCATATATTATCCCATAAAAACATTGATATTTGAAGTTACGTTGTTATTTTATGGCACATTAAACAGATGTACCGCTTTGTAACTGCAAGTCGGTCTAACCTGTATACGCCATCCTTAAAATAATTTGCCGAATCAGCCAATCCATATCATTTTCGAAAATAAATCTTATACCCTGATTCTCAAAATGTATTTCATACCCTAATTCTCAAAATGTACTTTATACCCTAATTCTCAAAATGTATCTTATACCCTAATTCTCAAAAACGACAAAGCAAAGTAAATCAGTGAAATAGTCATTTAATCGCATGTTCAAATTTGTGTTATCTTTTATTTCTCAAATTTCGCTTTCCAGCTCAATTTTTGTATTACACATAATAATTTGAAGCTTACGATAGCAGAAATTGCATGAAATGCTATATAATTATTAATAACCGATACGTGCTCTACATCATAAAAAAATAACTCGAAAATCGCTTCACTAATAACGATGAAATCAGCAAAATAATATTTAGTACAAACCGTCTCGATATGACATCACGTGGCGTCGTGACGTCACGAACTTCCTGACGTTAGCATTTTTCGTCATAAAATAAATATTTGACCAAATTTCAAGAAATAAATAGAAGGCTCATTCTTAAATTGTGATACAATTTAATATTATCGAAAAAAATATTGTGTTTGCATTATTTATATAGCTGTAAAATTTGGACAGATTTCGTGAAACGGACAATAGTTCCAGTTTGGCCTGGTAAGTTCTGGTAGTTGCGTTTGACGTTTGCCCTGGATAGCTTGATATGTAGTTGGACTGACACTATGACATATGCCATGAACTTATTTCCAGGGTTAAAGTATTTGGACCACAGCGGAGAAGAGGTGAGAAAGTGTCTATGTTGCTGCCGACCTCTCTATTTCTCGACGACGCTATACTGTGATAAAGCATGCGAGACACGGAAACGCCAGTTAAACTGGAAATACGCTGATCTAGGTAATATTCTGAACGACGTGTTCTGAATAATGTCTCCATCAAAATTTAGTGACATGCTGAGTAAATCTATAGTCCATTATTACCGTTAGAATTATTCTTGTTTGCATTCGCTAGTGGCGGCCATCTTCGAAATATGCAAATCTGGCGCCTTCCAGCTCCAGAAAAGTTGTGGAACACCACAAACTAAGTTTTCCATTCAAGCTAGTTGTATTAGACATGCATGTAGCCAATTTGGTTCAAACGTTAGCATTTTTGCTTTTGCTGGTAGCGGCCATTTTGGAAATATGCAAAGTAGGTACCTTCCACCTCTAGGAAAGTTGGGGAACGTTTATATTTTATATCTTTCATATGGTATTTCCGTCATTCTGACAAAATTTGGTCTCTGCCCTAAATGTTTTCGACACCAGATCACAACTACCTAACACAAAGATCAAGACTAGCTAACACAAAGATCAGAACTACCTAACACAAAGATCACAACTACCTAGCACAAATATCACAACTACCTAACACAAAGATCACAACTACCTAACACAAAGATCACGACTACCTAACACAAAGATCACGACTACCTAATACAAATATCTCAACTACCTAACACAAAGATCATAACTACCTAACACAAATATCGCGACTACCTATCACAAAGATCACAACTACCTAACACAGATATCACAACTACCTAACACAAAGATCACGACTACCTAACGCCAAAGATCACGACTACGTAACAACAAGATCACAACTACCTAACACAAATATCACAACTACCTAACAACAAGATCACAACTACCTAACACAAAGATCACGACTACCTAGCACAAAGATCAAACTACCTAGCACAAAGATCACAACTACCTAACAACAAGATCACAACTACCTAACACAAAGATCACAACAACTACCTAACACAAAGATTACAACTACCTTACACAAAGATCACGGCTACCTAACACAAAGATCACAACTACCTAACACAACAATAAAAACTACCTAACACAAAGATCAAAACTACCTAACACAAAGATCAAAACTACCTAACACAAAAATCGTAACTACCTAAGATCAAAACTACATAACACAAAGATCACAACTACCTAACACAAAGATCACGACTACTAACAACAAGATCACAACTACCTAACACAAATATCACGACTACCTAACAACAAGATCACAACTACCTAACACAAAGATCACAACTACCTAACACAAAGATCACAACTACCTAACACAAAGATCACGACTACCTAACAACAAGATCACAACTACCTAACACAAAGATCACAACTACCTAACACAAAGATCAAAACCACCTAACACAAAAATCGCAACTACCTAAGATCAAAACTACCTAACACAAAAATCAAAACTGCCTAACACAAATATCAAAACTTCCTAACACAAATATCAAAACTACTTAACACAAAAATCAAAACTTCCTAACACAAATATCAAAACTTCCTAACACAAATATCAAAACTGCCTAACACAAATATCAAAACTTCCTAACACAAATATCAAAACTACTTAACACAAATATCAAAACTGCCTAACACAAATATCAAAACTACTTAACACAAATATCAAAATACTTAACACAAATATCAAAACTGCCTAACACAAATATCAAAACTACTTAACACAAATATCAAAACTACTTAACACAAAAGTCAGGGGCATCAGAACAGGTCCGGCAGGTCCGGCGACTGCCGGATTAATAATTTTTACATATTTGTAATTCATGTATAAAAAAAATGAAATGTAAATATTTTTATGCAATTTTTCTCATTTCTTATCAAAAGTGAATGTTGTTACCACTCAGTTGAACCGTCTCGGCGAGACAGTTCAACTGGGTGGCAACAACATACACTTTGTGTGGGTAGCGGGGGCACCCATTAGATTGGCCGGACCAATCTTATTATGCTTCCGGCCCCCCTGAAAGTGATGACGTAATCACGCTGCACACCCTATATATGTACATGTGCATATTGTATTCAATATGTAAGAATAGTCCACTATATGTGCATGTTTTGGTGAAAACTGTAAGTTGAAATGTGGCTATATTACGGAATGAGAGATAATTACACAGACATAACCACAATTTACCATTCCCTTTACATTACCTGTGTTGCATTACCAGGGGGCCGTCTCACTAAGCTTCGTACGATTAAAATGTTCGTAAGTGCAAAATCGTGATATTCTGTACAATTCACATTAACAATGTTTTCTTGTAAACAATTTAGGAGATAACTGTATTGAAATTTGTAATTTGGGGAGTACTCGTTGGATTTACGGTTGGAGGCGGAGGCGCAGGCGGAGACGTAAATCGAAGTTTCCAAACGTAAATACACCGAGTATCTCCTCAAATTACAAATTTCAATACAGTTATCTTTTTTTTAATGTACGACCATCTAATGTATGACTCATATTCCTGATTTCTGAACCAAATACCAACCCATATGGGCATATAACCCTCAATATATTGGCCAAATTACACCTTGTCTGCAATTGTGACAACTGCCATAAACATAATACACGAAAATAAATAGTGCAAAACAAATACGTAAACTAATGAAGAATTGTGTTACAATTTACAAACTTTTATTTCATCAAAACATTCTTTATCATCCACCAATGATTATTTTATCTATCGTTCAAAACTACCTTGAATATTAGAATACCTGTCCAACGACCTACATTCTGGGAATTCGCATTGCAAGTTAGAAAAAAATGCCTGGCATCGCTAATGCTTGCTTGTCGAGCCTGCCATTTTACAGTTTTATAAGTGAATCACTTAATGATTATAATAGTTATGGTTGTGTATATTCAGAGTGCAATTTTGGAAATTATATGGCGATGGATGTTGGTAAACGGCTGGGGTCGTAGGCTGTTGAAGTATTTCAAGTAGCCAGTGTTGTGACAGGGCACCACATGACATTGATGCTGGACAGATAACAGCTGTTGAGTGGGTACAGAGTTAGGAGAGCTCTCGTCTTCTTGATTTGTTCCAGTATTTTTGAGAACAGCCGAATACTGACATTTCTGGTTGTCCGATCAATCTCTATTGTATGACTTAACAGAACTTTCAGGGTGAAACGGAGCGTAACGGTATAATTTCCATAAATATTTAATACACTAGTTGCTCTGATGGCCTCATCTATTACACAGTACAATTACATCCAAATCCCCACCAATGGGAGAGGGTTACACCCGAATCCCAACCCGTGGGAGTACATTACACCCCTATCTCCACCCATCGGAGAGGGTTACACCCCAATCCCCACACAAGGGAGAGGATTACACCTCAATCCCACCAATAGGACAGGATTACACCCAATCACACCAATGGGAGTATATTACACCCGAATCACCACCCACGGGAGAGGATTACACCCCAATCCCAACCCACGGGAAAGAATTACACAACGGCAGAGGATTACACCCCAATCCTACCCACGGGAGTACATTACACCCAAACCAACCACATTGGGAGAGGTTTAAAACCCAAATCCCTCCAAACCCACGGGAGTGGATCCCCTGCAAACCTCAATCCCCACACCTGGGAGTAACATTACACCCCAATCTCCAAACACGGAGAGGATTTTGCACCCCAATTCCACCAACAGGGAAAGGATACACACCCAAATCCCAACCACGGGCAGTTCATTACACCAAAATCCCAACCCATGGAGGGATTTACACAAAAATCTCCACCCACAGGAGAGGATTACACCCCAATATGCCACACACGGGAGTACATTACACCCCAATCAACGCAAGGGAGAGGATTACACCCCAATCTCAACCAACAGGACGAGGAATACACCCAATCTCCACCACTTGCGTATATTGACATCCCGAATCCCAAGCCACGGGAGAGGATTACACCCATATCTCCACACCAAAGGGAGAGGTTTTACACCCACATCCCACCGGGAGAGGGATTACCCCCAATCCCTCCACGGGGGACTTACACCCCGATACCAACCACGGGGAGAGGATTACACCATCCAACCAACAGGATGAGGATTCACCTCAATCCCACCAACTGGAGAGTATATTACACCCAATCCACACATGGGACAGAGGATCACACCCAATCGCCACAAGCGGAACAGGATTACACCCCAATCCCACCACGGTGAGTACTTTATCACAAATCCAACCCAGGGTGAACATTACACCCATCCATTACACCTCAATCCACCCATGGGAGTACATTCATCCCAATCTCGACACGAGGAGATGATTGCATCCCACCAATCCCACCACGGGGAGAGGATTTACACCCCAATCTCAACAACAGGAGAGGATTACACCCAATCTCCACCCACTTTGTGTATATGGAGATCCCAATCCGAAGCCAGGGAGAGGGCTTACACCCCCAATCTCCACCCAAGGAGAGGTTTACACCCCATTCCACAAACGGAGGAGGATTACACCCCAATCCCTCCCACGGGAGGACATTCACCCAATACAACCCACGGTGAGAGGAATACTCCCAATCCAACCAAAAGGAGAGGTTACACATTCAATCCACACGGGGAGTATTTACACCCATACCCACACATGGGAGAGGAATCACACCAATACCCACCACACGGGGAACAGGATTACACCCCAATCCCACCCACGGGAAGTACATTATACCCAAATCCCAAACCAAGGGAGAATTACACCCCAATTACACAATCTCCACAGGAGATTAACACCCCAAATCCCCACCCACGGAGAAGGATTACACACCCAACCCCTCCCACCCCTAGGGAGTTAACCTTAACCACCTCAATCTTCCTCCCATGGGAGAGGGTTACACAACAATCCCCATCCACGGGAGAGGATTACACCTCAATCCCACCCATGGGAGTACATTACACCTCAATCTCCACCCATGGGAGAGGGTTACATCGCAATCCCCATCTACGGGAGTACATTACACCCCAATCTCCATCCACAGGAGAGGGTTACACCCCAATCCTCACACACGGGAGAGGATGACACCTCAATCCCACCAACGGGAGAGGATTACACCCCAATCCCCACCCACGGCAGAGGATTACACCTCAATCTCCACGCAAGGGAGAGGATTACACCTCAATCCCACACACGGGAGAGGATTACACTCCAATCCCCACCCATGGGAGTACATTACACCCCAATCTCCACCCATGAGAGAGGGTTACACCACAATCCCCACCCACGGGAGAATATTACACCCCAATCCAACCCACGGGAGAGGATTACACCCCAATCCCACCCATGGGAATACATTACACCCGAATCTATACCCACGGGAGAGGATTACAACCCAATCCCACCCACTGGAGAGGATTACACCCAAATCCCCTCCCATAGGAGTACATTACACCCCAATCCCGACACGGGAGAGGGTTACACCCTAATACCAACCCACGGTAGAGAATTACACCCCAATCCCCACCCACGGGAGACGATTACACCCCAATCCCCACCATTGCGAGTTCATTGCAGCACCCCAATGTCCACCCATGGGAGTACATTACACCCAAATCTCCACCCACGGGAGAAGATTACACCTCAATCCCACACATGAGATTACATTACACCCCAATCTCCACCCATGGGAGAGGATTGTTCCCCAATTCCACCAAAGGGAGAGGATTATACCTCAATCCTACCCACCTGAGTACACCCCTAACCCAACCCATGGGAGAGGATTACACCCCAATCTCCACCCACGGGAGAGGATTGCAACCCAATTCCACCAACGGGAGAGGATTACACCCTAATCCAACCCACGGGAGTTCATTACACCCAAATCCCAACCCATGGGAGAGGATTACACCCCAATCACCACCCACAGGAGAGGATTACACCCCAATCTCCACCCAAGGGAGTACATTGCATCCCAATCCCAACACACTGGAGAGGATTACACCCAAATCTCAACCAACAGGAGATGATTATACCCCAATCTCCACCCACCGGTGTACATGACATCCCAATCCCAACTCACGGGAGAGGATTACACCCCAATATCCTCCCAAAGGAGAGGTTTACACCCCAATCCCCACATACGGGAGAGGATTACACCCCAATCCATCCCACGGGAGGACATTACACACCAATCCCAACCCACGGGAGAGGATTACACCCAAATCCAACCAACAGGAGAGGAATACACATCAATCCCACCTTCTGGAGAGTATTACACACCAATCCCCATACATGGGAGAGGATTACACCCAATCCCCACCCACGGAATATGATGACACCCCAATCCCACCCACGGGAGTACATTACACCCAAATCCCAACACACGGGAGAAGATTACACACCAATCCCACCCATGGGAGTACATTACACCCAAATCTCCACCCAAGGGAGAGGATTACACCTCAATCCCACCCATGGGAATACATTACACCCCAATCTCCACCCACGGGAGAGGATTACACCAAAATATCCACCCACGGGAGAGGATTACACCCCAAACCCACCCATGGGAGTACATTACATCCCAATGCCAACCCATGGGAGAGGATTACAACCCAATCCCACCAAATGGAAAGGATTACACCACAATCCTCACCCACGGGAGAGGATTACACCGCGGGAGTACATTATACCCCAATCCCAACCCACGGGAGAGGGTTATACTCCAATCCCCACACACGGGAGAGGATTACATCACAATCCTCACCCACGGGATAGAATTACACCTCAATGCCAACCCATGGGAGAGGATTACACCCCAATCCCAGCCCACGGGAGAGGATTACACCCCATTCACCACCCACGGGAGAGGGATTACATCACAATCACCACCCACGGGAGAGGATTACACCGCAAACCCACCCATGAGAGAGGATTACACCCCAATCCCAGCCCACGGAAGAGGATTACGGCCCAATCACCACCCACGGGTGAGGATTACACCCCAATCCCAGCCATGTGAGTACACCCATGGAATCCCAATCTCAACCCGCAGGAGAGGATTACACCCCAATCCCACACACGGGAGTACATTACACCCAAATCCCCACTCACGGGAGAGGATTACATCCCAATCTCCACCCACGGGAGGAGATTACACCTCAATCCCACCCATAAGAGTACTTATACTGAGGAGACTTACACCTCAATCCCACCCATAAGATTACATTATACCTCAATCCCAACCATGAGAGTACATTACACCTCAATCCCAACCATGAGAGTACATTACACCTCAATCCCACCCATGAGAGTACATTACACCCCAATCACCACCCACGGGAGGAGATTACACCTCAATCCCACCCATGAGAGTACATTACACCTCAGTCCCACCCATGAGTACATACATCCCACCCACCCAGAGATTGCACCCCAATTCCACCAACGGGAGAGGACTATACCCCAATCGTACCCACCTGTGTACACCCCAATCTCAACACATAGGAGAGGATTACACCCCAATCCCCAACCACGGGAGAGGATGACACCCCAATCCCACACACGGGAGTACGCTACACCCAAATCCCCACCCACGGGAGAGGATTACATCCCAATCCCACCCATGGGAGTACATTACACCCCAATCTCCACCCACGGCAGGAGATTACACCTCAATCCCACCCATGAGAGTACATTACACCTCAATCCCACCCATGAGAGTACATTAAACCCCAATCTCCACCCATGGAGAGGATTGCACCACAATTCCACCAATGGGAGAGGATTATACCCCAATCCTACCCACCTGAGTGCACCCCAATCCCAACACCTGTGAGAGGATTACACCCCAATCTCCACACACGGGAGAGGATTACACCTCAATCCTACCCAAGGGAGTACATTACACCACAATCCCAGCCCACGGGAGAGGATTACACCCCAAACTCCACCCACATGAGAGGATTACACCCCAATCTCCAGCCGCAGGAGAGGATTACACCCCAATCCCCACACACGGGAGAGGATTACACTCCAATCTCCACCCACAGGAGAGGATTACACCCCAATCCCCACCATCGGGAGAGGTTTACACCCCAATCCCCGCACACGAGAAAGGATTACACCCCAATCCCAACCCACTGGAGATGAGTACACCCCAATCCTTCTCACGGGAGAGGATTACACATCAAGCCCACCCACTGGAGAGTATTACACCCCAATCCCCAAACATGGGAGAGAATTACACCCAATCACACCCACGGAAGAGGATTACACACCAATCCCACCCACGGGAGTACATTACACCCAAATCCCAACCCACGGGAGACGATTACACCCCAATCCCACCCATGGGCGTACATCACACCAAAATCTCCACCCACGGGAGAGGATTACACCTCAATCCCACCCATGGGAGTACATTACACCCGAATCTCCACCCACGGGAGAGGATTACACCCCAATATCCACCCACTGGAGAGGATTACACACCAATCTCCACCCACGGGAGAGGATTACACCCCAATCCCCAACCACGGGAGAGGATTACACCCCAATCCCACACACGGGAGTACGTTACACCCAAATCCCCACCGACGGGAGAGGATTACATTCCAATCCCACCCATGGGAATACATTACACCCCAATCTCCACCCACGGGAGGAGATTACACCTCAATCCCACCTATGAGAGTACATTACACCCCAATGTCCACCCACGGGAGGAGATTACACCTCAATCCCACCCATGAGAGTACATTACACCTCAATCCCACCCATGAAAGTACATTAAACCCCAATCTCCACCCATGGAGAGGATTGCACCCCAATTCCACCAACGGGAGAGGATTATACCCCAATCATACCCACCTGAGTACACCCCAATCCCAACACATGGGAGAGGATTACACCCCAATCTCCACACACGGGAGAGGATTATACACCAATCCTACCCAAGGGAGTACATTACACCACAATCCCAACCCACGGAAGAGGATTACACCCCAAACTCCACCCACATGAGAGGATTACACCCCAATCCCCACCATCGGGAGAGGATTACACCCCAATCGCACCCACGAGAGAACATTACACCCGAATCCCACCCACGGGAGAGGATTACACATCAATCCCACCCAATGGAGAAGATTACACACCAATCCCCACCAATGGGAGAGGATTACACACCAATCTCCACACACAGGAGAGGTTTACACCCCAATCCCCACACACGGGAGAGGATTACACATCAATCCCACCCACTGGAGAGTATTACACCCCAATCCCCACACATGGGAGAGGATTACACCCAATCCCATCCACAGAAGAGGATACTCCCCAATCCCACCCACGGGAGTACATTACACCCAAATCCCAACCCACGGGAAAAGATTACACCCCAATCCCACCCATGGGCGTACATTACACCAAAATCTCCACCCACGGGAGAGGATTACACCTCAATCCCACCCATGGGAGTACATTACACCCCAATCTCCACCCACGGGAGAGGATTACACCCCAATCTCCACCCTCGGGAGAGGATTACACCCCAATCTCCACACACGGGAGAGGATTACACCCCAATCCCCAACCACGGTAGAGGATTACACCCAATCCCACACACGGGAGTACGTTACGCCCAAATCCCCACCGACGGGAGAGGATTACATCCCAATCCCACCCATGGGAGTACATTACACCCCAATCTCCACCCACGGGAGGAGATTACACCTCAATCCCACCTATGAGAGTACATTACACCATAATCTCCACCCACGGGAGGAGATTATACCTCAATCCCACCCATGAGAGTACATTACACATCAATCCCACCCATGAAAGTACAATAAACCCCAATCTCCACCCATGGAGAGGATTGCACCCCAATTCCACCAACGGGAGAGGATTATACCCCAATCATACCCACCTGAGTACACCCCAATCCGAACACATGGGAGAGGATTACACCCCAATCTCCACACACGGGAGAGGATTATACCCCAATCCTACCCAAGGGAGTACATTACACCACAATCCCAACCCACGGGAGAGGATTACACCCCAAACTCCACACACAGGAGAGGATTACACCCCAATCTCCACACACAGGAGAGGATTACACCCCAATCCCCACACACGGGAGAGGATTACACTCCAATCTCCACCCACATGAGAGGATTACACCCCAATCCCCACCATCGGGAGAGGATTACACCCCAATCGCACCCACGAGAGAACATTACACCAGAATCACACCCACGGGAGAGGATTACACATCAATCTCACCCAATGGAGAAGATTACACACCAATCCCCACCCATGGGAGAGGATTACACCCCAATCTCCACACACAGGAGAGATTTACACCCCAATCCCCACACACGGGAGAGGATTACACATCAATCCCACCCACTGGAGAGCATTACACCCCAATCCCCACACATGGGAGAGGATTATACCCAATCCCACCCACGGAAGAGGATTACACCCCAATCCCACCCACGGGAGTACATTACACCCAAATGCCAACCCACGGGAGAAGATTACACCCCAATCCCACCCATGGGCGTACATTACACCCAAAAATTCACCCACGGGGGAGGATTACACCTCAATCCCACCCATGGGAGTACATTACACCCCAATCTCCACCCACGGGAGGAGATTACACCTCAATCCCACCTATGAGAGTACATTACACCACAATCTCCACACACGGGAGAGGATTATACCCCAATCCTACCCAAGCGAGTACATTACACCACAATCCCAACCCACGGGAGAGGATTACACCCCAAACTCCACCCACAGGAGAGGATTACATCCCAATCTCCACCCGCAGGAGCGGATTACACCCCAATCCCCACACACGGGAGAGGATTACACTCCAATCTCCACCCACATGAGAGGATTACACCCCAATCCCCACCATCGGGAGAGGATTACACCCCAATCGCACCCACGAGAGAACATTACACCGGAATCCCACCCACGGGAGAGGATTACACATCAATCCCACCCAATGGAGAAGATTACACACCAATCCCCACCCATGGGAGAGGATTACACCCCAATCTCCACACACAGGAGAGGTTTACACCCCAATCCCCACACACGGGAGAGGATTACACCCCAATCCCACCCACAGGAGAACATTACACCCCAATCCAACCAACGGGAGTTCATTACACCCAAATCCCAACCCATGGGAGAGGATTACACCCCAATCTCCACCCACGGGAGAGGATTACACCCCAATCCGTCCCATGGGAGTAAATTATTTTCCAATCCCAACCCACGGGAGAGGATTACACCCCAATCCAACCCACGGGAGTTCATTACGCCCAAATCCCAACCCATGGGAGAGGATTACACCCCAATCCGTCCCATGGGAGTAAATTATTTCCAATCCCAACCCACGGGAGAGGATTACACCCCAATACCCACCAACGGAAAAAGATTACACCCCAATCCTCACCCACGGGAGAGGATTACACCCCAATCCCCACACACGGGAGTACATTACACCCCAATCCCAACCCACGGGAGGGGGTTATACCCCAATCCCCACACACGGGAGAGGATTACATCCCAATCCTTACACCCCAATCCCAGCCCACGGGAGAGGTTTACACTCCATTCACCACCCACGGGAGAGGATTACACCACAATCACCACCCACGGGAGAGGATGACACCGCAATCCCACCCATGGGAGAGGATTACACCCCAATCCCGATCCACGTGAGAGGATTACACCCCAATCACCACCCACGGGAGAGGATTACACCGCAATCCCACCCATGGTAAAGGATTACACCCCAATCCCAGTCCACGGGAGAGGATTGCTCCCGAATCACCACCCACGGGTAAGGATTACACGCCAAACCCACCCATGGGAGTACACCCATGGAATCCCAATCCCAGCCCGCGGGAGAGGATTACACCCCAATCCCCAACCTCGGGAGAGAATTTCACCCCAATCCCACCCACGGGAGAGGATTGTACCCTAATCCCACATACGGGAGAGGATTACACCTCAATCCCACCCACTGGAGAGGTTTACACCCCAATGCCACACACGGGAGATGGTTACACCCCAATCCCCACCCACGGGAGCGGATTACACCTCAATCCCACCCACTGGAGAGGGTTACACCCCAATCCCACCCACGGGAGAGGGTTACATCCAATCCCACCCATGGGAGAGGTTATTAGTTAGAAACTACATGGTTTTTCAATGGCCGTACTATCGTGTAAGCTATATTTCTCGTAAAATGTGTTTAAGCACAGTACTCTCCGATGTTTGTTTTAGAAACATTTATCCACGCCTGTCTGCAGTCTTACTGACTGAAGCTTGTAAGTGCGATCGATATAGATGTCCCTGTGCATTATTTTACCAATTAGACGAACCATGCCTAGGTCTAATTCATGAGAAAACATTTTTGATTTCAAAATACATTTTAGAAATACCACTATTCTGTTACAATTGACGTCACGTTTTGACGTCATGTCCGCTAAAGTAAAATATTATCCATGTTGGCAACGTTATAAGCTGGTCTAAGAGCAAATTTCACATTTTTTCGAAAAGCATGTAATATACAATTTATTCCGTTACTATTTTGAAATACCGGATTTATTTCCCTTGACATATGTAAATCCAAAAAAGAAACTCGTGCTCCCCACTCGTTTCTCTATCGAATTTCGAAATGTCTCGGGGAAATATATCCTGTATTTCAAAGTGACAGTTGAATAAACTGTATGTATTTAACCCAGGTGAGTTGGGTGTCGTGTACTAATGCACGAGTGATTGTGGGTCGTTGCACTAAACAAACGTGTGAGCGTAGTGGACCGAGTTTGTTTTGCGGTAGGACTCAAACACGACGGCAGTATTTGTAGATATCCAGCTCACCGGGTTAAATAAACGGTAACATAGTCAACATTTCTTACATTTCACACATGATTCTTTTTAAAAACAAAACCGTCCATGTATTTTCTTTGAAGTGAAATATGTAGATCAATGTCACATTAAGGTCAAGTAGTATGCTGCTTGCTGACATACACCAATAGCTGATAGTGAATGTATATCGAAAATGAAATAAATCGGCTGAAAACTGTAGAAAAAAGTAGAAGACCAGCATAAAGTTAGATTTAAAGTTAGATTCGTAAAAGGGACATAACTCCATAGGATCGGGGGCGCATAACAATAGTCACGTTACTCACTCCGGCACTTGATGGTTGTCACATATACCAAGTATGAATTGGATCGGTGGGAAAATGTAAGACTAGTTTGCCGTACAAGTAACTAGACAAGGCGATCGCAGGGGAGTGTCTCGCCCACTACCAACGGGTCAATGTTACTCAGGGTGACCCAGGGTGGTGGACTGTCAATGTGAGACGAAGTTACTAATAAACTATTATATTTACATGCTACCCAGTGATTCACCGAGATTCTGGAGGGATTTATTTCCTTGAAGGAAATATCTCCTACTGGACGTACGGGAGACGTAGTTTACATCATTTCCGGCGACGAAACAATTCATACGCTAACGTCAAAATGGTCAATTTCGACAACGTTATAAGCTGGTCTAGGAGAACATTTCACATTTTTCGAAGAGCATGTAATATACAATTTATTCCACTACCACTTTGAAATACCGGATTTATTTCCCTTGACATCTGTAAATCCAACAAAGAAACTCGTGCTCCCAACTCGTTTCTCTGTCGAATTTCGAAATGTCTCGGGGAAATATATCCTGTATTTCAAAGTGGCAGTTGAATAAACTCTATTTAGCGAATATCCGAATAATCTATCAGGAGATATGCGAAATTTCGACCTATACTTCAAGGAAAGTATGCCATGGTCACCTAAATGAGCCAAGATGGTTAGGTATCAATGCAAAGAAGTAACTGATGAAGTCTGGCGAAGATCCGATTAACGTATGAGGAGATAATTTATGCAAAATTTGGAATACGTCCAACGTTTCGACAGACTGGATCCATATATAGAGAAAAGTAGGTCAAGGTCACCGAATGCTTAAGCATCAATGTAAAGAAACTAATCATGAAGTTTGTCGAACATCCGACTAATGTATCAGGCCGTATACCAAATTTGGACGTACATCTAAACTAATTGACAAGGTCAAGGTCACCAAGGTGATGGTCAATGTCACTCGAGTGACACTGGATGGGTAGCTATGCTTGTGAGGAAGATATTGGTGAAGTTTGGTAATCATCCGACTAATGGATCAGGAGATATTCAACATCTGGACGTACCTCCAAAATTATTGACACACGGTCACCAGAATGACGCTGGATGGATGGCTATTAATATCAGGAAGCTATTGATGAAGTTAGGTAATGATCCTACTAACATGTCAAGTGATATACGATTGAATATACGTTCCAAATCGACGGCGACGACGACGACGGAATTGTGACAGCTATGTCTCACTTTCCACTACCGTGAGTGAGACAGAAATGTGTTCATAGAACACGGGTGCCCCACCTACTGCTGTGTTAATAAACGAGGCATAGTTGCAAAATTCCAAAAATACATCCTCAAACAGAAACGTTATCCAATAGAAATAACTAGTAACTATGTAAATAGGACTATTGTAGGTCAAGGTCATGCTATGTTATGCATTTCACAGTCACTGTGTATGATGGCTAATAATTCTAATTATAGTAGTTAAAAATACAAGGTCAAACAAATAAAACATGGAATAAATGTATGTATTTAACCAATGGAAATAACAAAGTAAATACATGTACATGTAATGCAATTCTATGTCAAGGTCACACAAATGTCATTTAATTCACAGCGGGTTGCATTTCACATCGCTGGCTCGTGATAGTGTGCAAGTATGTTGGCAGTAGGCTTAATACTATTGAAGATACTAAGCTCTTACAAAAACCTTAACCGATTTTAACTGTAAATATTGCAATCGTAGGTCAATGTCACACAAATATCATTTTGGTTAACAGTGGGTTGTGGTGCACTCCGCTGCCTCATGATAGTGTGCAAGCACGGTGTCTGTAGACCTCATACAGTTGAATATACAAGCAGCTCTTACATAAACGGACGGAAATTGGTAGCACTAAATGCCCCCTCCACTGACGTGGTGGGACATAACATGATCTATACATACGGTTTGTTAGAAGCAAACCGACGTGTACGATGAATTATACTAGACAATGGGTGGTTGTTTCACGGAGTGAATGACGAACAGTGTATACCATAATGAGACTGCCCTGACTGTCATATCGTATCGTGGAAGTACGGCGATCCGGTAATCAGAACATGGCATGAACTTTCTATTTAATGAGGGATCGTAGCTACTATTACGGCCATACAAACAATGAAAAAACAGTATTTGTTTTCGATAATATTAAATTTTATAAAAATTTAAGAATGAGCCTTCTTTTTAGTTCGTGAAATTTAGTCAAATATTGATTTTAGTACGAAAATACAATTTCCCCATGGTAAATCCCCATAGACATCTTCACATAGTGAAGATATCTATGGGGATTTAACATGGGAACAGTTTTCTATTTTCAGAAATAGTGGACCGATTTTCAATATTTAACTTTTGTTTTCTTAGTTAAATCATTTGCAAGCTATCAAGCCAGGTTTCGGAAGCAATTTCTCAAATTGTTTGTTTTTTTGACTGCTCCCTCGGCTACTCCACCTCCTTTCCACCCATGTTAAATTCCCATAGACAAATATTATAGAAAACAAATATTATTTTTGCATTGTTCATATGGCTGTAACATTTTGACAGGTTTCGTGAAACAGACAGTAGTTATATCTTTTTGCAAATCTGTGTATATAGATCCGGTTCTATGCTGTATTTCAGCGTTTATTTCTAAATGAATAGCAAACTGAATAGCATAAACATTGAGTTCAGCGAACAGAGTAGACCCAGATCAGACTGATCTGAGTCTACACTGATCATCCTGATTGCAATAACATTAATAAGTGTGAAACTATGAATCTGGAAAATAATGCAGATCGATAGGATGATCTGGACCAACACTAGTAGATTCTCACTATATTGACTCCTTTTCATAACATATCATGCTTCATTCGCCCTGGTTACAAGCAATAAGGCCATATACAACATAATGTGGGCCAGATTTCTATAAATATTTCAACGGGAGAAAACTAGCTATGATATCTCATTGCATTCTTTCAGATGTACCAAGGGGGAGACAAAGCCGATATACAAGCAGTAAGTGTTCGAAGATAAAGAGAAAACATGCAAAGCCAACATTTAGAAAATACTTGAATGTACATGTACTACAGTTTAGTCATACTGTGTACGCACATATAATAGCATTTCCTCAGAATTACAATACGTATGCACGTATTTGATTACTGCAATGCCCATAGCAATGATACATACATGCATCAATGTCGCCAATATGTATGGACGTGTTTGATTGCTATGCAATGCCCATATCAATGATACATACCAATGTCGCCAGTATGTATGTACGTATTTGATTGCTATGCAATGCTCATAGCAATGATACATACATGCATCAATGTCGCCAATATGTATGGACGTATTTGATTGCTATACAATGTCCATAGTAATGATACATACCAATGTCACCAATATGTATGCATGTATTTGATTGCTATTCAATGCCCATAGCAATAATACATACCAATGTCGCCAATATGTATGGACGTAGTTGATTGCTATGCAATGCCCATAGCAAAGATACATACCAATGTCGCCAAAATGTATGGACGTATTTGATTGTATGCAATGCCCATCAATGTACACCATGTCGCCCAGTATGTATGGAGTATTTGATTGCAAATGCAATGCATAGCAATTTGCACATAAGCCCAATGAATCCATACCAAAGTCGGAAATATGATGCAAATGTTTTGGATTGGCTATTACAATGCCCAGTGCAATTTAATACATACCAATGTCGCAAATTTGTAAGGACGTTATTTGATGGCTATGCAATGGCCCATAACAAAGATTCTACAATGTCGCCAGTTTGTTTGGATGCTTTTGATTTGCTTGCAATAGCTATGCAATGTACATACCAATTGTCGCCAAAATTTGTTAGGGCGTTATTTGATTGCTTTGCAATTGCAAATCGCAATTGATACTACCAATGTGCCCTGTTGGATGGAATCGTTATTTTGATTGTTATGCAATGCACATCGAGATGTTCATACCAATGGTCGCCAATATTGTATGGACGTATTTGATTGCTATGCAATGCCCATAGCAATGATATATACATGCATCAATGTCGCCAATATGTACGGACGTATTTGATTACTATGCAATGCCCATTGATACATAACAATGTCGCCAAGATGCATGGACGTATTTGATTGCTATGCAATGCCCATCGCAATGATACATACCAATGTCGCCAATATGTAAGGACGTATGATACATAGCAATGTCGACAATATGTATGGACGTATTTGATTGCTAAGCAATGCCCATCGCAATGATACATACCAAGAGCAATGATACATACGAATGTCGCCAATATGTATGGACGTATTTGATTGCTATGCAATGCCCATCGCAATGATATGTAGGGACGTTTTAGATTTCTATGCAATGCCCATCGCAATGACACATACAAATATCGCCAGTATGTATGGACGTATTTGATTGCTATGCAATTCCCATCGCAATGATACATACCAATATCGCCAATATGTATGGACGTATTTGATTGCTATGTAATGACCATCGAAATGATTCATACCAATGTCGCCCGTATGTATGGACGTATTTTATTACTATGCAATGCCCATCGCACTGATACATACCAATGTCGCCAGTATGTATGGACGTAATTGATTGCTATACAATGCCCATCGCAATGATACATACCAATATCGCCAGTATGTATCGACGTATTTTATTACTATGCAATGCCCATCGCACTGATACATACCAATGTCGCCAGTATGTATGGACGTAATTGATTGCTATACAATGCCCATCGCAATGATACATACCAATATCGCCAGTATGTATGGACGTATTTTATTACTATGCAATGCCCATCGCACTGATACATATCAATGTCGCCAGTATGTATGGACGTAATTGATTGTTATACAATGCCTATCGCAATGATACATACCATCGTCAATATGGACGTATTTGACTGCTATGCAATGCCCATAGCAATGATACATACATGCATCAATGTCGCCAATATGTATGGACGTATTTGATTATTATGCAATGCCCATAGCAATAATACATAACAATGTCGCCAATATGGACGTATTTGACTGCTATGCAATGCCCATAGTAATGATACATACCAATGTCGCCAATATGCATGGACGTATTTGATTGCTATGCAATGCCCATCGCAATGATACATACCAATGTCGCCAATATGCATTGACGTATTTGATTGCTATGCAATGCCCATCGCAATTATGCATACCAATGTCCATAGCAATGATACATGCAATGCCCATAGCAATGACACATGCATGCATCAATGTCGCCAATATGTATGGACGTCTTTGATTGCTATACAATGCCTATTGCAATGATACATACCAATGTCGCCAGAATGTATGGACGTATTTGATTGCTATGCAATGCCCATATCAATGATACATACCAATGTCGCCAATATGCATGGCCGTATTTGATTGCTATGCAATGCCCATCGCAATGATACATACCAATTTCGCCAATATGTAAGGACGTATGATACATACTAATGTCGCCAATATGTATGGACGTATTTGATTGCTATGCAATGCCCATAGCAATGATACATACATGCATCACTGTATATGGACGTGTTTGATTGCTGTGCAATGCCCATATCAGTGATACATACCAATGTCGCCAGTATGTATTGACGTATTTGATTTATATGCAATGCCTATAGCAATGAGACATACCAAGGTCGCCAATATGTATGGACGTATTTGATTGCTATGCAATGCTCATAGTAATGATACATACATTGTACATGCATCAATGTCGCCAATATGTATAGACGTATTTGATTGCTATACAATGCCCATACATACATGGTACATGCCAATGTCGCCAATATATATGGACGTATTTGATTGCTATGCAATGGCTATAGCAATGATACATAACAATGTCGCCAATATGTATGGACGTATTTGATTGCTATGCAATGCCCATAGTAATGATACATATCAATGTCGCCAGTATGTATGCATGTATTTGATTGCTATACAATGCCCATCGCAATGATACATACCAATGTCGTCAATATGTGTGCACGTATTTGATTGCTATACAATGCCCATAGTAATGATACATACCAATTTCGCCAATATGTATGGACGTATTTGATTGCTATGCAATGCCCATCGCAATGATACATACCAATGTCGCCAATATGTATGGACGTCTTTGATTGCTATGCAATGCCCATCGCAATTATACATACCAATTTCGCCAGTATGTATGGACGCATTTCCTTACTATGCAATGCCCACAGCAATGATACATACCAATGTCGCCTATATGTAAGGACGTATTTGATTGCTATGCAATGCCCATAGCAATGATACATACATGCATCAATATCGCCAGTAGGAATGGACGTATTTGGTTGCTATGCAATGCCCATAGCAATAATACATACCAATGTCGCCAGTATGTATGGACGTATTTGATTGCTATGCAATGCCCATAATGATGATGTATACCAATGTCGCCAATATGTATGGATGTATTTGATTGCTATGCAATGCCCATAGCAATGATACATACCAATGTCGCCAATATGTATGGACGTCTTTGATTGCTATGCAATGCCCATCGCAATGATACATACCAATTTCGCCTGTATGTATAGACGCATTTCATTACTATGCAATGCCCACAGCAATGATACATACCAATGTCGCCTATATGTAAGGACGTAATTGATTGCTATGCAATGCCCATAGCAATGATACATACATGCATCAATATCGCCAGTAGGAATGGACGTATTTGGTTGCTATGCAATGCCCATAGCAATAATACATACCAATGTCGCCAGTATGTATGGACGTATTTGATTGCTATGCAATGCCCATAATGATGATGTATACCAATGTCGCCAATATGTATGGATGTATTTGATTGCTATGCAATGCCCATAGCAATGATACATACCAATGTCGCCAATATGTATGGACGTCTTTGATTGCTATGCAATGCCCATCGCAATGATACATACCAATTTCGCCGGTATGTATGGACGCATTTCATTACTATGCAATGCCCACAGCAATGATACATACCAATGTCGCCTATATGTAAGGACGTAATTGATTGCTATGCAATGCCCATAGCAATGATACATACATGCATCAATATCGCCAGTAGGAATGGACGTATTTGGTTGCTATGCAATGCCCATAGCAATAATACATACCAATGTCGCCAGTATGTATGGACGTATTTGATTGCTATGCAATGCCCATAATGATGATGTATACCAATGTCGCCAGTATGTATGGATGTATTTGATTGCTATGCAATGCCCATAGGAATGATACATACCAATGTCGCCAATATGTATGGACGTATCTGATTGACATGCAATGCCCATAGCAATGATATATACCAATGTCGCCAGTATGTATGCATGTATTTGATAGCTATGCAATGCCCATAGTAGTGATACATACCAATGTTGCCAATATGTACGGACGTATTTGATTGTTATGCAATGCCCATAGCAATGATATATACCAATGTCGCCAGTATGTATGCATGTATTTGATAGATATGCAATGCCCGTAACAATGATACATACCAATGTCGCCAGTATGTATGCATGTATTTGATAGCTATGCGCCCAATGCTACATATCAATGTCCCATATGAGCATATTTGATTGCAGCAAGCCCATATCAATGACTACCAATCGCCAATATGTATGGACGTATTTGATTGCTATGCAATGTCCATCGCAATGATGAATACCAATGTCGCTAATATGTATAGACGTATTTGATTGCTATGCAATGCCCATAGCAATGATACATACCAATGTCGCCAATATGTATGGACGTATTTGATTGCTATGCAATGCCCATAGCAATGATACATACATGCATCAATATCGCCAGTAGGTATTGACGTATTTTGTTGTTTTGCAATGCCCATAGCAATGATACATGCCAATGTGGCCGGTATGTATGGACGTATTTGATTACTTTGCAATGCCCATAGCAATGATACATACATGCATCATTATCGCCAGTAGGTATGGACGTATTTGTTGCTATGCAATGCCCAGAGCAATAATACATACCAATGTCGCCAGTATGTATGGACGTATTTGATTGCTATGCAATGCCCATAATGATGATGCATACCAATGTCACCAGTATGTATGGACGTAATTGATTGCTATGCAATGCCCATAGCAATGATACATACCAATATCGCCAATATGTATGGACGTATTTGATTGCCATGCAATACCCATAGTAATGATACATACATGCATCAATGTTGCCAATATGTATGGACATATTTGATTGCTGCAATGCCCATAGCAATGATACATACCAATGTCACCAATATGTATGGACGTATTTGATTGCTATGCAATGCCCATAGCAATGATACATACATGCATCAATATCGCCAGTAGGCATGGACGTATTTGATTGCTATGCAATGCCCATAGCAATGATACATACCAATGTCGCCAGTATGTATGGACGTATTGATTGACATGCAATGCCCATAGTGATGATACATACATGCATCAATGTCGCCAATATGTATGGACATATTTGATTGGTGCAATGCCCTATGTCGCCAATATGTATGGATTTGTTTCATTGCTATGCAATGCCCATAGCAATGATACATACCAATGTTGCCAGTATGTATGGATGTACCTGATTGCTATGCAATGCCCATAGCAATGATACATACATGCATTAATGTCGCAAATATGTATGGACGTATTTGATTGCTAAGCAATGCCCATCTCAATGATACATACCAATGTCGCCAGTATGTATGGACGTATTTGATTGCTATGCAATGCCCATCGCAATGATACATACCAATTTCGCCAATATGTATGGACGTATTTGATTGCTGCAATGCCCACAGCAATGATACATACCAATGTCACCACTATGTATGGACATATTTGATTGCTATGCAATGCCCATAGCAATGATGCATACCCATGTCGCCAGTATGTATTGACGTATTTGATTGCTATGCAATGCCCATAGCTATGATAAATACCAATGTCACCAATATGTATGGACTTATTTGATTGCTATGCAATTCCCATAGCAATCATACATACCAATATCGCCAATATGTATGGACGTATCTGATTGACATGCAATGCCCATAGTGATGATACATATATGCATCAATGTCGCCAATATGTATGGACATATTTGATTGATGCAATGCCCTATGTCGCCAATATGTATGGACGTTTTTCATTGCTATGCAATGCCCATAGCAATGATACATACCATTGTTGCCAGTATGTATGGACGTACCTGATTGCTATGCAATGCCCATAGCAATGATACATACATGCATTAATGTCGCAAATATGTATGGACGTATTTGATTGCTAAGCAATGCCCATCTCAATGATACATACCAATGTCGCCATTATGTATGGACGTATTTGATTGCTATGCAATACCCATCGCAATGATACATACCAATTTCGCCAACATACCAATTTCGCCAATATGTATGGACGTATTTGATTGCTGCAATGCCCACAGCAATGATACATACCAATGTCACCAATATGTATGGACATATTTGATTGCTATGCAATGCCCATAACAATGATGCATACCAATGTCGCCAGTATGTATTGACGTATTTGATTGCTATGCAATGCCCATAGCTATGATAAATACCAATGTCGCCAGTATGTATGGACGTATTTGATTGCTATGCAATGCCCATAATAGTGATACATACCAATGTTGCCAGTATGTATGGACGTATTTCATTGCTGCAATGCCCATCGCAATGATACATACCAATGTCGCCAGTATGTACATGATGTATGCATGTATTTGATTGGTAAGCTATGATAAATACCAATGTCGCCAGTATGTATGTACGTATTTGATTGCTATGCAATGCCCATAGTAGTGATACATACCAATGTTGCCAATATGTACGGACGTATTTGATTGCTATGCAATGCCCATAGCAATGATATATACCAATGTCGCCAGTATGTATGCATGTATTTGATAGCTATGCAATGCCCATAGTAGTGATACATACCAATGTTGCCAATATGTACGGACGTATTTGATTGCTATGCAATGCCCATAGCAATGATATATACCAATGTCGCCAGTATGTATGCATGTATTTGATAGATATGCAATGCCCGTAACAATGATACTTACCAATGTCGCCAGTATGTATGCATGTATTTGATTGCTATGCAATGCCCATATCAATGATACATACCAATTTCGCCAAAATGTATGGACGTATTTGATTGCTATGCAATGTCCATCGCAATGATGCATACCAATGTCGCCAATATGTATAGACGTATTTGATTGCTATGCAATGCCCATAGCAATGATACATACCAATGTCGCCAGTATGTATGGACGTATTTGATTCCTATGCAATGCCCATAATGATGATGCATACCAATGTCGCCAGTATGTATGGACGTATTTGATTGTTATGCAATGCCCATAGCAGTGATACATACCAATGTCGCCAATATGTATGGACGTATTTTATTGCTATGCACTTCCCATAGCAATGATACATACCAATGTCGCCAGTATGTATGAACGTATTTGATTGTCATGCACTGCCTATAGTAATGATGCATACCAATGTCGCCAATATGTATGGACTTATTTGATTGCTATGCAATGCTATGACAATATGCCTGGACGTATTTAATTGCTATACACTGCCCATGTTAATGATGCATACCAATGTCGCCAATATGTATGTAACTTTGGGCTCGTTATATTCTAACGCTGAAACATTTCTTGTTGTCCATCCCTGGACTCCACCTTACGCCCGACACCAACCTCCATGCAATGGGTGGGGGCAAGATATAACTATGTTCAGCGAGCGTTTGTGCTCAACATAATTTTAAAAGTTTAGCCTTATCCCGTTACTGTATGCTATACAGCTCAAGGAGTGGCCAACTCGGCCATCTTAGTGTGTTCAGCCAGTTTCACCTCTTCTGGCATTTGACCAATAATGGAACATGCGAAATAGAACATATGATATGTATTAACATCTAACCATACGTACACCATCCTGTAAACTATGTCAGTTTCCTAGTCCGTCCGATGAGTAGATGTGGAAAGCTTATTTCAACTTTTTATTCAACCTCCGGTCATGGATTATCACCCCATTTTCTACTTGGAATTTTCCAATTTTGACTTGTAAGTCGTAAAACTGTTAAATTATAATAGCTACACATCTGAAACTTGGTATGTAGCTTCCTTCTGATGGGTAGATGCGCAAAGTTTATTTAGATTTTTGATTCGACCCCGGGTCATGGATTATTTCCTCCTTTTAGACTTAGATTTTGGCAATTTTGCCTTGTAATTCGTAAACCTTTTAAACCGTAATAGCTACAGATCTGAATCTTGGTATATAACTTCCTTATGATGAGTAGATGCGCCGCAATGTTTATTTAGATTGTTGATTCGACACCCAGGTCATGGATTATCTCCCCTTTTGGACTTGGAATTTTGCCACGTTTATTATCAATGCAATATGTGGGGCATCCGTGTTCTATTAACACATTTTCTAGTTAAGACTGTGTTGTCCTGGCTTTACAAAGTATCCGCCTTTAATTGTCTCAATCCACGCTCCGAATGCCCAGAATAATACACAACATGCCACTGGTTTATTGGTGTGACTTGTGAAGTTACACACCCCGATAACCATGATAACGGATATTCCGAGTTAAATATTTGTTGAAACATAGTGTATTGCATATAAGTACAATGGGCTTGGGCCAAGCCCATTGTACTTATATGCAATACACTATGTTTAAACTAATATTTAACCGACACACATGCCATATTGCATTGATAGCCCGCCCCTTTGTCTTCGATCGTACAGCGATCAGTGTGGTATACAGCCACACTGCACATGTATGGTCATATGATCTACACTAGTCAGAACACAAGTTGAAGTAACAGACCATGGTCTATAAATATAAATCATCAATAAGTGAGAAAGAAAAAAGCTATGTTTTTACAAAACATGTTTAGCTAATTTCTTGTTCACGTATTGATGCTTTGGTATTTTTAATGTATTTGTAGACCATGGTCCGTTACTTCAACCTGTGAGTCAGAAATGAAAACAAGTGTAATTTTCGTCAGCTCTTTTATTAATTTTCCCTGTGTTAAAGACTGGACGACAGACAAGAACTCCGAAGACACGTTTCCAGCGAACTACGCCCGTTATGTACCGTCCTGGGACCTATATGCCAATAATAAGGTCGGACTGCCACGCACCGTTAGATAATTAGGTAAGTATGGAACGCCAAAACGACATAACTCAAGTAGAGCTATATTTAAATATTTAGAGCTATCTCCCAATCATTTGAAGCGCTCTCTAAATCATTAGGAGCTAGCTCTAAATATTTAATGCTAGCTAGAAACACTTATTTGAGTTTATGTAGATTTGGCGGCGTTCCAGGAACGCCATATCTACATAAACTCAAATAATCAATGATAGCTCTACAAATGTAATGATATTTTATTTAGAGATAGCCATAATTATTTTTGAGCTTAAATAGATTTGGCATAAACTCAAGTAATTAATGCTACTGTAAATACTCAGAGCTAGAATTAACTATTTAGAGCTAGCTCCAACTCAAATGAAGCGCTCTCTGAATCATTTGGAGCTAGCTCTAAATATGTAATGCTAACTATAATGCTAGCAATACTTATTTGAGTTTATGTAGCTCAGGAACGCCAAATATACATACACTCAAATAATTAATGCTAGCTCTAAATATGCAATGCTAGCTCTAAATATTTAATGACAGCTCTACTTAATTAGAGCCAGCATTACTTATTTGAGTTTATGTAGATTTGGCGGTCCATAGGTAAGCAACCACCATTTCCATGTAGTTGGGTGGCGTACCGTCATAAGGGCCCTATACAACAGGTATGATGGCACTTGTAGTATAATATGGCATCCATGGTAAAAATGTTACTATACTGAGCAAAACTAGAAACGTCCCTCCATGTTTAAGGAAAGATTCATCAAAAACCAAAAGGGTTACTTTTAAAAATCAAAATGGAAAAACAAGTTCATTCATTTCTGTATCAAAGCCAATAAATTACATTTGGATATCTTGTTAAATATTCGAGAGATAACCGGCCAAGGGCGGTAGGGGTCAAAATCAAAAATCACAAAAACTCAGAAATGTGTTACTTAATGTTTAGAGATGGAATTTCAATAAGTAATGTGGCAAATTCAGTAAATCTCGTTAGTAACGAGTGTGGCCACCATTTGCATGAATGCATGCAATGATCCTACGCCGCATCGACGTGACGTAACGCAATACCAGTGCGTTGGGCAAATTCCTCCATTCCCGTTGTAACGCCCGTGTAAGATCGCGAACATTGTCAATCTGATGGTTAGCTCGTGCTTTGCGGCCCAGCTCATCCCATATGTGCTCAATGGGATTGAGATCCGGGAGACCGCGGGCCATGGCATGACGTCGACGTTGTTTTGCTGTAAGTATTGAGTGGTGACCCTGGCTACGTGAGGGCGGGCATTGTCGTGCATCAATGTCACACCAGGACCATGCTGACGGATAAATGGTAAGGCATGTGCATTTAGCACATCTGCAACATAACGTTGTGTATTGATGTTGCCCTGTACAACAACCAAATCTGTCTTCCGGTTTCCCATGATCCCACCCCAGACCATTACGCTCCCTCCCCCAAACCTGTTCTTCTCAACAATGCAACAATCGGTGAATCTTTCATTTTTACGCCTGTATACCCGTAATCTTCCGTCAGCATGACTAACTGTGAACCGAGATTCATCGGTGAACAAAACTCGGTTCCAGTCAGCCCTTCTCCAGTTCAGATGACGTCGCGCCCATAACAGTCTGGCAGCACGGTGACGTTGGGTCATTATCTGACCAGTGTACGGGCGGCGTGCCCGGATTGGTTGGGCGTTACGACGTAACCGGTTGCGAATGGTCTGCCCTGAGACACCGTATCGTCTAGCAGTGACTGTGGCTGCCAATCGACGTTGACGTAAGTGCGTCAACGTAATGTAACGATCGGCTCTAGCCGTCGTTACACGAGGCCTACCAGGTCGCTGCCGGTCGTGAACAGCCCCAGTCTGCTGGTACCGGGCTGCAATACGATCAATCGTCTTCCGACAGCAACCAAACCGAGGCGCGACCGCCCTGGCGGCCATCCCACCCGCAAGCATCACAATTGCCTGATTTCGCTCGTTTTCGGAAAGCCGTGGCATATCGAAAACAGTGAAAAATTAAAAAAGTTTTTTAATTTTCCGAATAGCCCCTATCGCATGAATGGTACGACATGAACTGAATCACCTTATCGATGACAAGTATAGCGTGCACGTGCAAAAAGTGGAAATCAACGTTCCGGTCACTGGCCGCTATGTAAACCGTGTGTATCGGCTAAACTCTACACGATCGTATTCTGAACATCGCCACGGTTTAAAATACATGTACTTTGAACATGTGGTACATACATAGACAGAGCTACACCGGCTATAAAACAGGGACGTTTCTAGTTTTGTTGAGTATATATATGTCATATTAGAATACCACCAGGGTAGATTCCACTTTCAAAAATGGCTGTTTCAGATTTTAGAGACCATCAAAGGGGAATCCTGAATGTAAACACTATTTTTAGCAAAAATAAGTGAAAACTCTTGACGAGTGGAACTTTACCATTTGATATATTTCACTGATAATTTTTTGAAAAAGTGAAGACATTCAAAGAGTGAATTGCCTTATTTATGATACGAACCAGTTTACCTAGTAATTAAAGGGACACAACACAATATGGATGTAGATGGCCGCGGTCGATTCAGCCATTTTATTTTAGCAATATGTATTTAGCAAGCAGTATGTATTTAGCAAGAAATATGACAAGCCAAAGGCACATTCCATAAGGCTTACAGAAAAATGCACTTTGTGCGGGTGAATGATAGGAACTTTGGTGCGCCAAGGTCTACGAGCGCACCTATTAATATGGGCGCACCAAAGCTATATATTTATTTATGTATTCTGAAGCCGAAGGTAGGCTCCAATGCCTCAATTTCGCCGGCAAGTTCCAGATAGAAAGGAGCAATTTCTGTTTCGATAAAGCGGTTCATTGAAGCGATCAAGAACATTTATAAGCGTTTTCACCCGCACATTGCCTTGATCCGTCAGATGCACGCCGTCAGATCTATATATTTCTGGTTTATCGATTTCAAGCTTTGTGTATTGCATAGCAAAACCGCCAACGCTTATGGCTGCTGCTCTGCCAGTGCGGTTCAGACGTTTTCGCATATTTTGAACAACATTGTTGTTAGCCATGGGTGCCCAAAAGCGGCGTGGTAATATGTCTGACCAGACAACTTTCGTCTCGGGTAGCATGGTGGCCAATTCATTAATATCGTCTTTGACTTGTTTAGAGAGATATTTACCTTTAGTAAAGAATTCACTCCACAATGAATTATAAGCATGGTTGGTCGTGCGCGAGATCTCAGTTTACATCTGATTGTTCGCACAACACCGTCCCAGGCCATCCCGCGGACTCCGACCCACTGTATGGTCGCTGGGATGTCATCCAAGCCTAGATGGCGTGATGATAGGGTCGCGGACGCTCGGCGCTGCGCCCAGTAGACGATCGACGACCCGACGATCCAGACATCTGTAACTAAGCCGAATTTGTTAGAAATAAACAAGATATCCACAGACGCAGCAATAATATGGACACATGTTAACCAAAATACAGGTGATGCATTGGTTGTTTAAATAGAGATTTATCTAATGTACGTTTTAAAACAATCGGATTTCCATCGACCTTGCTTCTGAATTGATTCACTAGGTACGTTTAGTTGTAAAAGGTAGCTACAGCCGCCCATTCGGAATGAATGAGTATTGTACGATGCCTCCGGGAGGCGCAGGAAGTTTATGCATTTTGTTAGCATAAAACTGAATTGATACCTCGTAACGGGCTTGTCATTATGATGAATAAAAAGGTAATGAGAAATAGGTCTTATTTTACAGTACGACACGAGCGCTTTCACTGGGCAAATCGTGCTGTCCTCGTGTTCCGAGATTTCGACGCTTTGCGATAGTGATCTCTGATTGCATTTAGATTGACGGACTGTTATACTTATGCTGTGTACATTGAATGTAATGTCTGATATCATCAACGGCCTATGTGCATATTCGGGTGTAGTAAACGTTAATTCACCAACACGAAATAATCCAAAGAACGCAGTCAAAAATAATGTGGTGAACAATTTCGACTCGTAATTTGAAGAACAAATTTTGCATAGACATGATGGTAATAACTTTAGGATATCTAGAGTGATTGGTAATCGCATATCTTCCCGACTGTTAATGCGTGTGTAACCTTCCATCAGTTTGGTCATCATAAACGCGCGAGTGTTGTCGGTCACGCCCGTTAGTTTGTGATGATAGCTTATGCCTGATAAATTCTCATTGTAGACTGAGCGCTATTCCGATTGTATCAATCGGCGATATACAGAGATAGGTACCTCAGTGGTATCGGCCATATCATAGGCAAGTCAAGTGCTGTGCAAAACTTAGTGAAAGACGTAATGGCCCTTTCATATGCTAATCTAGTAATTTGGGGCGATTGCTGATTCAAGTAGCTCGTCAAAGATGGCGAGGAACTGCTTGTGGACATTGGTCCGCCGTTGGAGCTAGCTGCCGGAATTTCTGAAATTGCAACCTGGATAAGCTGTCACAGATGACATTGGATTCGCCCGGTATATGTACAGCTTTGAACAATATATTGGAATGCAGGCACCTTAGAATGAACGGTCCAGGAGCATACACATAACGTCTTTTGATTTACTTGTTGATGTGTTAATAATGTGCCATACTGATTCATTATCTGTGCGAAACACACTTTTCTTGTTTTGAAGTTCATTGTGCAAAATATGTACAGCTACTAGAAGCGAGAAGAATTCCAATATTGTTATACTGTCCGTAAACCCAAGTTCAAACCACAGTAACGGCCAGACTCCATGTGCCCAATGCCCGTTAAAGTACACGCCAAATCCCAAACCTATTCCTGCTGCGCTGTCTGAGAATAATTCGATATCATGCTTTCCCCCCCCCCCCCCCCCCAGAGATATTCCTTGAAAACCGAAACCCCGTTAAAGTTTTCTAGGAATGAAAGCAACATTTTTAGATCTTTTCTCATCTCCGCGGATATGCGAATGTGATGATGACCCGCCTTCACACCAATTGTTGAGTCAATGAGGCGTCTACTGAATGCCCTGCCTGGCTTAATTGCTCTGCATGCGAAGGCCAGACTTCCCAGGAGTGATTGCATTTCATTTAAATTCGTTTTTAGTTTTTTAAGCAAGTTGGTGATTTTTTGGCGAAGTTCGTCCAATTTCGCAGTTGGGATTCTTACCACCATTTCTACAGAGTCTATTTCTAGGCCTGGAAAACAAAGTTTTGTGGTCGGACCTTCTGTATTTTCCTTTGCAAGTGGTACAGCTAGCTGCTCGCACATATTTAGAAATGTTTGTAACAGGTGACTGCACTCGAGTGTTCCGCGGTGGCCACCTAATAGGTAATCGTCCAAATTGTGTTTTAATTTATCCGACTGCGCGCGTTTCCGGACAAGCCATTCCAGAAATGTAGAAAACTTTTCGAATGTTGAACATGCTATCGAGACGCCAAAAGGTAATGCTTTGTCGAAATAGTAAAGACCTGAGGGGAAATTGGTAGAAGGCGAAATGCAGATGAAATGTCTAGTTTAACCATCTCAGCGCCTGGACCGAGAGTTTGGATCATTTCTACAACTTCGTCGAAGTGCGTGTATTTGACGGTGCACAATAACGGATTAATAAAGTCGTTTACGGAATTACCAGCGGGATGTGAAAGGTGATGAATTAGTCTAAACGAGTCGGTTTTAGATTTCTTACTCACCAGTCCTATCGGCGAAACTCTAAAATTAGCTAATGGTGTCGAGGTGAAAGGTCCGGCCATTCGGCCTAGGTTTACTTCTTTTAACAATTTTTCTTTTACTATGTTCGGGTGTGCTTTTGCCGATTAAGATTTTTAGACTCCATAGGGATTCGAGGACCTTCGTAGTGCAAATGGAAACCGTACATAAATCCAGAAATAAGGTCCTGAGCAACACGTTTTTCTGGGTATGATGTCAAATCATTGGCTAAATTGACTATGTTTATTGGTGTATGTGCTAGACTAAGGACGCTGGTATGGCCGGGATCTACTATTCGCTCTACCACGGAATTGGGACGTGTTGAAGACGTAGCGCCGGCCGGGAAATGTCGTTTGTGTGGCTTGCCGACTTAATTGTGGACACGTGGAACGAGAGTGTGCTCCAGTACAATTGTTGCAAACATGCATGCAGTTGCACCTCGCCCAGTTACACCGACCTCTATTGTAAGCTATACATGTTGGTGTCTGACCGCGAGGTAATGTTTGAGATGGTGGGAGTTGATATTGCCGATTCTGTACATATTCTGATGTGGATGATGCCATTATTTTTAGCCACAAACTGGTGTTTATTTCTTCCCATGATTGGAGGTTAGTAGCTCGACGTATTCTAAACTGTTCGTCATACTTTTGCCACGCGAATTTATTTTGGTTATAAGCGGCTTTGCGGATGGCTGACATGTACGTAAGGAGTTCTGACGTTTTTGAAGTGAACATTTGGCAGTAGATGTCCATATAAATAATGAGCGCATCAGTCCACTGTTCGATGGATAGTTGTTTATTGTTGGTACTATGCGGTTGCTTTTGATTCTATGAACCCCTGTTGGTTTAAGTAAAGCTTATTGCCACTGTACAATTCTGATAATTCTATTGAGCCTTTCAAAAGCAGTGACAAATTGACATAGCCATCGTCCCAGATTTTGTGTTTGAGTTGCAATGGAATATGTGCGCTTAAGCAATCAGTGTCTAACGTCAGCAGTGGCGGGATATCAGGGACAGGGTTAAAACATGTACCGATTTGTTCTATTGGAATTATACTATCACCTGTGAGTTGCTGCACGCCCGGTTCCGCCACGCCCGGTCCCGCCAAGCCCGGTACCGCCAAGCCCGGTGCTGCTAAGCGTGGTATCGCCAAGCCCAGTGCCGTTAAGACCGGTGCCGCTATGATCGGTGCCGCCACACCCGGTGCCGCCTTGACCGGTGCGGCCACGCCCGGTGCCGCTAAGCCTGGTACCGCCACGCCCGGTGCCGCCATGCCTGGTGGCGCCAAACGCGGTACTGCCACGCCCGGGGCCGCCACATCCTGTGCCACTAAGCCCGGTGCCACTCCCAGTGCCGGCACGCCTGGTACCGCAACATCTATAAATGTAACGTTTTGAAACGAATTTAATATGTTTATCTAATCCCTGGGCAAGGCACATTCGTGATAGCCCAGTCCCACCGGAAAGGGACACAAACCGTCGGTCTCGACATTCAAGGCCCTCGAGCCAGAGCCAGAAGCATTTACATTTAAATTTAATGAATGCATTATCAGTTAGATAACAGGAGCGGACATTTACTACAGAGTGTAACTGCCGCCAAGCCCGTTGATATGATCGCCAGTGATTTATAGATCTGCCACTAACGCGTCTAATTGTATGTAATTTAAGACGTGACCAGAGTGATTAATTGTGTTTTATATGCGCAAACAAATATTTATCCAGGAATTTTCTAAATTATGTATGTAATGGCACTTCCATTTTTGGCGCCTGGTTGCCATACATGTATACCACACCTGGGACCGCCACCCCTACATCCTGAGCCACCATGCCAGGGGGCACCAGGTCTGGAGCCACAACCACTGTCGGTATTTCCACGCGCAGGTCAGCGAAACCGCCACCGCCACCGCCACCGCCACCACGCCTGCGTCTCGCACCCACACGCTTTACCTTCGGCATTACATATCTATGGAAAATAAGACAATAATTATACCGGTATGCGTGACCAATATAATTGACAGGATTTCATTTTGAGGGACCCATAAAACGTGGACATGGACAGCCGTATTTAGAAAATCTGATCTACGACAGTTGCACAAGGTACTGACCAGCATAATAATGTGTAACCGTACGCTATCTAAAAGAAGGTCGGGCATGTATTGCGTACAACACTAACCCCCGCACAATGCGCACAACTTGGGTGTAAACATTCAATGTGGCTAAAATCGCGAAAATGAAAACATAATGGTGCGCTAGATGCGGCTGCGCGTGTATATACATATACTAGGTTACGCAAATTTGTGGGTTTTCACAAAATATGAACATTGACCAGAAAATGAACATAATTGCGTTCTGGTTCCGTGAATAGGTAGCGCAACATGCCCGTTGTTAGCTATATACATTGTAAATATGTTACAATACAATGTAATTGTATATGTTGATTTATACCGCAACTGAATTGTATAATAAAACATACTTATATCGCTTATATCGCTAATTTGGTGTTATTCGTCGAACGACTACCGCTGGAATGGCAGCACACCGGTCCCACTATCCATGTGTGGGTTGGACATCACGCTACATCGATGTGGCTAGTAACCTGTGACTTATCCGCGATTGGCTGGCGGCTTGTAAACAGCGGGGGTCAAACTGGTCACTCATAACAAACTTTAATGTGTTGCTGACATTAAACGTAATTATTTTTCCAATATTTGCGAGTGATAATATACAGGTGGATGCATAAACTAATAATTATGTATAAACAGAAATAAAATACATTATCGGGCCTCATATGGGGGAAATATATGCCCTTTTTGAGAAAATACATACACTCCAATAATGTTGTTTGAACAGTTTGAACGGTAAATATAATAATATAGAGTATTGTTTATTACATGCATCGCATGTTACACCAATTAGATGTTTACCTACCACATGGTTGTATTTTAATAACCGCTAACTAAAATTTAGAGTCTCTAATATGAGTGTCATGTCATCATATTAAACCAGCTGCTATAATATATACCTTGTGTGAGATAGGAGTTGGCTATCATACGTTGTGGCACATTCTTACTGTAAGTTCGAAGCTGCATGTTAGTGTATGACAATAACTTGGCATACATGATAAATCAGTATTTGAAATCAACATGTTTAAAGATGCATCCACGAATGTACATTTAAGAAATATTTGTATCACGGCTCAGCCGATATATGAGAAACTGTACACCTAAAAAACGAAACAATTTAGTATGCATACATTTGCTCAAATTCAACCTTGATAATTAAGTGTGAAAAAGCAGCAGAAAATGTACGTTAATGTTATAAAGGAACGTACTGTAACAAATGTTTAACTGCATAAAGATAAAATAATAATGACAAATATCTAATATATATTAGGCTTATCATCCGTACATTAACATTGAAACCCAAACATAATCATTATGGTCATTTAATATGTATCAGTATCCTAGAATGCTTGCTTATGGTCGCACAAAATGGCGCAGTAATCATTTTATATAATTAACATATTCCAAGTGAGGCACTTGCATGTAGGCACATGACCATTCATGTAACATATCATATGCCCGTGACTATGCGTAATAAATTATATTTTTCTAAAATACATAAGATGTGTTTGGTTTTCTAAGGTAACCTATTTTCACATTAAAATGGTTTATATTGTTAAGTTTCTGTAATAATATAGCCTACTTGTTATCAACACATGATTTATGATGGTGCATTCCACAAACATATCTCACATGACAAGATTCACAGATGTTGTATTACATTCTTGTGCGTGTTGTGTTATTTGGAATTATTCTCATAAGATATTTGTATTGTAAGGTTCCAAGTTTTGTGTATGGAACTGAACATGTAAATCCGATTCAATATGTTGAGTATGTACTTCATTCTTCAAAATATGGCATTTGACTTGACGTCACATTTCCCTGTCAACTAGCGGTCATATAATGCGTTATTGTGGTCATATAAGTTGTCCATGAACATAAAATATGCATATATTCATAAAAATCACTGCATACCATTTTATATTAGCTAAGCCATACCTATAACATACTTACACGACAACATAACTAGCCAGCATATTTATATATATAAACTATTCAGCTTATTAAACATGCTATGTTGTCATGTGAGTAGATATAGGGCTTAACCAAACATAGTTGCATACATGTTATTGTGTTCATATAACAAACTTAACTACCTATGTTTACATAACCTCATTTTCCAAAGATAGTCATATGTTTTGTTCCATGTCTGGCCACATCACATGTTCTCCTGTCCTTGAATAATATATTACATGGCCAAATGCACATCTGCTTTCATTCGGACTCTTGATATATATGCTTAACAGGTGCCATGGTCCTTATAGTGATGCTTTATCGCTGCATGAAGCTTTTTTGCAGATTTGTTTCCCTTTGAAACCATTGTATTATTAATAACAAGTCTTTTGCAAAATTGACACATTCACAAGACCGCATAATACATGATTTTTATATGGATAGCATATGAGTAAACAAAACATGCATTGCTAAAAGAAAAAAACATAGACTTCACTGTATTTAATACAAATGAATATACATATTGTCAAACACTACATTCCTAAATTGTATTTACAATGGTGTCATGTTTAGAGAACCATCAACAAAATACAAGTATGACAATAATGTTCATTCATTGTTTAGATAGTCTTATGACCACACAATTGTGCTGATGTGTAAAATATATACTATCATTTACAAGAAGTGTGTTTTCAATGACTGATGGTTGGTTTTAACTTGTACTAGGCAATCAATGATTTACCTAGTATTTACCTGTTTATACATATACTTTTGAAACTGACAGTTTACTTGTCTTCTGCAGTAGTCTATTATGTTATAACATTACTATTAAATTATATAATTAATTAATGCATATTTCATCTATAAACTATAACATTATTTTTATTATTTTACTACTCATTATACCTGTTTATGCGTTACTATTTATTTTATTTTATTTTGAAGAATATTGCTTTAATGTGCTTTGATTTCATATAATATTATATTAAGCATTTATGAGAGTTGTATTCATATTGAGCTAGTTTAAGCATTTTTATGTCTTATTTTTAAACACAATTTCCAACTTAAGGGTCCAATTTCTTTGTTGCCATTACCGGTATATTATCAATCAGTACACTTGTGTCGATTCCTAAAGTAATGTGTAGATATATTGTCAAAAAGCTAAATTGAATACAATGTACCGGTATTTCATATGAATTCTATACATATTTTTGCTAGTTTTAGCATTTTTCTTGTTTTATTTGCTCAAAAGTTTAGCATTTTTTACCTTGAACCTTTATAATGATACTCACATTTTAGGTAATAATTCTTATCAGACTTTTTATTATTTTTAAGCATAATGTCCTCACTGAATGGCAATAAAATGTGGTTGAAATTAATCAAAAAACGTTTTTAAGTCGGTTAGACATTGTATCCATGAAATCTAATGCAATGGAATTAATTATTAGAAATACATGTAATCGATAGCAAGTTTCATTATTTTTCAACATAATTCCCCCATTTGAGGGCCACAAATGTCGTGTTAAATGAATGTATATACTCTTCAAATACTAAAATACAAATTTCAAAATGAATGAGACATTTTACAAAAAGTTATATTTTTTATCAGTAAAGTCCCCTTTTTATTAAAGGCCCAACTTCAATATTTACTAAAAAATATTTTAACTATCGTAAATATTGTATACATATATTTTCGACAAATAAAGTTTATGAGTAGGATGATACACAAGTTTTAGGTACTTTTTCGGACTTTGCAGTATTTTTATACGTAATTTCCTCATTGAAGGGCCCTAACATTTGGTTGAAATTAATCAAACACAGCCTAAATGGTATATACATGTACATATATCCATGAAATGTAATTCAGTATAACTAATTTTATGAGAAATAAATTTACACTTTATCAATTGTAAGCACTTTTTTTATTATTTTCCAGCATAATTCCCCATTTTAGGACCCCACATTTCGTGTTAAATGAATATACATATTTTTAACAAACTTAATTATTGCATTCATATAATATTTAAAAATAAATCTGATAAAATTTACAAAAATCAGTCAGCTATAAATATTTTTTTACTATTTGTTTCATTAAATTTCCCCTTGTAAAGCGGAAAAACAATCACGTGGCATCCGCCCTAGTGTTGATGACTGGTGCCATAGTAATTAATTTAGCATGGATGCCATATTGTACTAAGATGCCATCAGAAATTATGTTTATGATTTTCGCCAACCCACTAATGTCAGTACATCGAGCAATGAAGTTAATTTGCAGTGTGGTAAAAAGCCACCACTTACATTTGTTGATAGTGGCTTCATTAGTTGGTCTACATTTATGTATATACAAATTTAAACAATCCAAAAAATGTTGTGAAATTTTATTATTTATTATTTAATCAATTTGGCTATATTATTACGTTAGTTTTAATAATGTTAAATACTTATTATGACATCAAATATTAACAAACTTGTCCCAACTTTACAACATTTGTAAATACAATAGCAAGGTTGTCTTATCAAAGGGTGTTGTAAATGTGTCCAGTTCAGTCTGCTTTCAATAGTACAATGAATATTATAACTCGCTCGTTTGCAATGCATCCAAACTATGTAATATAGAAAAAACTGACCAAGAACTCAAATGGGATACCATAGAAAACAATAAGAAATAAACTACTTCATCACATGAAAACCTTCTTATTCCGTGCTGTAATCCATTTCATAATTGTGATACGACACACGTGTAATAACACCTGGAGTGAATTTGATTGGTTAACCGTATCACCCTACTCGTTAAGATTTCTGAAATTGTTCGAATGTGCTCCCGTTTGGTAAAATGAAGTGTTAACAAATAACAGAAACATGTTATATTTTCTTGCAGGGATTAAAACTAGTTTTCTGTGTTTAGATGTTTAACTAGATGCGAAAATAATCAATGGCGACTGCTCACTGAAACGTATTGGATAACTACACGTTGGCTGCCTTTGGAGGGTGAAGTCATGTGATAAACAGAATCTCAAACTCGTTTCCATTTGATATGAGATTTATGAAACTCGTCCGTAATAGAGGCTCTGTGAATAAACTCTAAGTGACTCGTTTCATAAATATTATATAAATTGGGAACTCGTTTGAGATCCTCTATGTCTGTTTCACGAAACCTGCCCAAATGTTACGGCTATATAAATAATGCAAAAATAATATTTATTTTGGATAAAATTTATCAGTCAAAAATGGACGGGGCCCGTGGGTGAAGTAGGGCTACAATGTATTACATGATCGAATATTGTCATGTCATATATCAAATTGAATGTCTCGACCAGACTAACGCTCTGGGCATATTATGTCGACATCTGATGATTACGTCATCCACGATATCCGCCAAAAGCTCATTATTTTACGACACCCTCTTCCAATCTACTGGACCGATGTTGACCAAACTTCACAAATATGGTATATGCGTTACTTTGTTGCAGACGTGTTAACATGGAGGTTATTGCCTAATCAAAGATGGTCGCCGTAAAATTGTAGGTCAAAGTCTTAAAAAATCTTCTCACCGATTTCGACGAGACTTGGCAGCTTGATCGATAGTCAAGATTTGTTAAAACAGATTTGTTAAAATGGTGGCCACTAGGTCCAAAATTGGGCGTGGTCCGGGGGGCAAATATGGGTCAAAGTTCACACTTGACCGTATGTGGCCATGTCTTATATTATATATGAAGGATCACTCTGGTGCATTTTATTGTCGAAATCGAGTGATTACACCATCCAAGATGGCCGAGAAAATGTCATCTTTGTATTAGATATTTACAATTTGTACTTCTTATAAACCGCTTGGCCGATGTTGGACATTTCACTTAGTTTTAACACTGTATAACATGTATTGCCTGTACTATATGTAAGCTCCAAATGAAACGAATATTGCTTATTATTAATACACTAATAGTATGATTGTATTGTACACCCACGTACACATCATTTGTAAATTAGAATAAATAGTTGAATTTCTATGCGACATGGCAATGTGTTTCGCAACTGCCAAAACAATGCACCAAAATATTAACGTCACATTGTTATATTATAAAATATCAAATTGGTAGAAAATAAAACACCATTTGGTATGCTCATAATTCTAAAAATGTCATCTTACCAACAAGATATATTTTATTAAGTATCTTTAAAACTTGCTTCCGTGCGAGCAGATGGAAACAATATGTTTTCTGGAAAGCCTGCTGTTTAGAAATACGTGTATTCGTGGCAATTGATCTAAGCAAACTGGAACTTGTCATTCATAACATACAACATTTTTCTCAATTACATACGCCCCCGTCTAATATACATGCTGTTGGAAATGTCATATACACAAGTACTACTTCAATTACATGGATAACTGGAAACACATGTAGTAACTCTGACTATTTTGCAGAATATACAGGCATGCATGGGTAGAATATACATCCGGATGTCTTATATGTACATGCATATACAATAGCAAGGTTGTCTTATCAAAGGGTGTTGTAAATGTGTCCAGTTCAGTCTGCTTTCAATAGTACAATGCATGTTTTCGATGAATATTATAACTCGCTCGTTTGCAATGCATTCAAACTATGTAATATAGAAAAAACTGACCAAGAACGCAAATGTGATACCATAGAAAACAATAAGAAATAAACTACTTCATCACATGAAAACCTTCTTATTCCGTGCATTATATTGTCTATATTTTAAAATAAATATGAGAAGGATATTGTACGTGGAAGTATTCAGCTAACAGAACGCAAATGTGATACCATAGAAAACAATAAGTAATAAACTACTTCATCACATGAAAACCTTCTTATTCCGTGCATTATATTGTCTATATTTTAAAATAAATATGAGAAGGATATTGTACGTGGAAGTATTCAGCTAACAACAACGTATACTGTGCATACCAAAGACTTAGTGTGTAAGTATATGTGTAAGCGTATGTATAAAATGTATAAGATGTCTCTTATTTCTCATTTCAGAACTACCAAAGTTTGGAAAACAATAGCGTAACTCTGTGATATGGCGCATACTTTTCCAAACACAGATGGACTACACCACGTACATGCTGTACTACTGACAATGTTCCGGTGGTTTGTGCGTCACATATAAGTCTATTAAACAGTTCTGCATTAATGATGCTTTATTTGGGGGAAATGGATTTGTATTTTCGAAATTTCACATTGTGATAAATGGTATGAAAAAAAGAATCAAAATGAGTCGGTATTACATTTCCAGTAGGTATGCACACGGTGAGAGAAAGCCCGTACACACATGACGTGGTCGGTGGTATAAGGGGCTAAGCCTCGTGCTTCCTCTGGCCTCTTTAAATGGTTTACAAATGAGACACACCATGTGATTTTGTACATTCGAACATCTGCGTAATTTCATGAAAAATTATTACAAAATTTACAAATGACATCAAAAGTTCCGCATGTATTCCGAAAATTCTGCTCTAGACTATATTTATGAAAAATATTGTAAATTTTGTAGACGTATTTAATGAAATTACGCAGATGTCCGAAGGTGAACAATAACATGGCGTGTCTCATTAATAACATTTAGTGTAGTGTACCCTTACTTTTCCACACGCTGTCTCTCAGCACGTTGTGTGAAACCGAAGTACAACATATATACCGTGTTAGTGGGATGGATCGGTACGTGCCAAAGAAGCGCCCTTCCAGTTGAAAGTATGAAATTTGGTACACATGGATTATCAAGTATGCTGAATAATAATCTGATAATTAGGCTGTCTAAACAAGAGTGTCGGAGGTAGTTATATAAGCTTTTCGAGGCATGGTCGGTTAAGGGAAAATGTAGTTCGGTGTTACGTTAAGGTCAAATAGTAATTCGCTGCTAATGCACACCATTAGCTGATTGTTATCTGCATGCATACTGAGTACTGAGATTTGTTCAAATATCGATTTTATTAGGAAAAATGTATTTATCTATGGGAATTTAACATCGGGGAAAAGGAGGTGGAAGAGATGGGAGAGGAGTCAAAAAACGAAATAATTTGGAAATTGACTCCGAAACCTGGCTAGATAGCTTGGAAATGATTTAACTAAGAAAACAAAAGTTAAATTTTGAAAATTGGTCCAGTATTCTCTGAAATTCTAAAAAATTCCCTATCTTAAATCCCCATAGACATCTTCACTCTGTGAAGACATCTACGGGAATTTAACATGAGGAACTTGTTTTTTTCTCAATAAAATCAATATTTGACCAGATTTCACGGAGTAAAAAGAAGACTCATTCTTAAATTTTGCTTTAATTTAATATTATCGAAAATAATATTGTTTTTGAATTGCTTATATAGCCGTATAATTTGGACAGCTTTCGTGAAACAGACAGTAGTTCGTCGTACAAGTAATAGGAGTTGTCAGAAGACACAACATAGGCATGTTGGCAGCCAATATTAATAGGTGGGGCGGATTTCCCAACGGCACCAATCAACTAGATTTGTCAGTAATCAACAGTTTGGCATACCCATACTCACTGCCACCATATGTTCTATGTCTTTTGGGAGATGGTGTGTAGGGTGGGGGTGGGGCGTGAGGGGCTGCGTTCAAATATTTGTCACATAATTATAGAGGATCACGATATGAATACATGTATGTCGCGACATTGCATGAACGAATAGAGAAATTATAAGAAATTATCCTAATGTCAACGCGTCTGTGATTGGGATTACTAGGGGTTAGAGGGTCGCGTATGTTGTCACCACATAGTATAGGACCATGAGCTGAGTGCATTTGTGAAATATCATTATGTTCTATCAAAGGAAACACCGGCTAAAATAAATTTACCCCAGTGTTAATTTTTGTGAATCCACTAACTATTGGGATACTGATGGTCGGATGGTCATATATGTGTCATAGCACGACAGGGGGTCATCAGAGGAATGCATATATCAATAAGTTGTATCAAAGGAAACAAAAGTTATAAGAAAGTTACCGGAACGTATCCTATGACCTTGACCTTATGATTAATGGTGGTTAGATGGTTATGTATTTGTTGCGGCATGCTATTGGACCATCAGTTCAATGCATGCGTGAAATATCAATACACTATATCAAAGGAAACAAAAGTTATAAGAAATTTACACCAAAGTTCAGTTTGTGAAGCGCTAAGTCTGTGACTTATACCTTTGGATTACTGGTGGACGGATGGTCATGGATTTGTTACTGTTTGCTAAAGAACCATCCGAGGAATGTATATGTGAAATATCAATACAGTCTATGAAAGGAAACAGAAGTCATACGAAATATACTCCAGCTTTTAGTTTGTGAAAGTGCTAAGTATGTGACCTTCACCTTGGAATTACTGGTGGTGGGAGGGTCATGTATGTATGTAACACATCATGATAGAAGACCATCAGAGGAATGCATGTGTGAACTATCAACAAGTTATCTCAGAGTAAGCATAAGTTTAACAAGAACAATTATAACATGAATGATCATGTTATAAAAGAACGCTTTGAGTGTATGTTATTATTATTGAGGCCAACTACATGTTTGCAAGTAGCATGTAAAGTTATAGATATCAGGGTATGGGATCAGTGGTTTCCGAACCTGCTTTTCCGACGTGACGTATTCTGTGACGTCATTTTTACAGTAAATTTTCTTGAAACTTTTCCAAGCAAACGGACGGATTTCGATGATATGTATCACACCATAGAAGTGACATACCGGTTCGATGATATGTATAACACCATAGAAGTGACGTACCGGTATGGGTGCTCTAAACGTTCTTTACGATAACCTATAACTGTCGTGAAGAATCAAGTACCGTTTATTTCTTACATTCACGTTCTTTAGATTTTTATTCACATCCATGGTAACCGATTCTTCCCCTAACAAAAAAAAACGGCATCTGGTCGCACGCTGACTGAGCCGCGATCTATAAACTTACCCAGGGAGATTACATTGCAAATACAGTGTAACGTATCCACTGGCGGTTTGTTTCGGTGAGTCCGCACAGTACAACAGTCCGACTTGGCAACGCCACCTAGCGACTTATCACCGGCACTGCAGTGCATGATATAAAAATCATAAAACCATCAACTTCTAAAACTGGCGTTTTGAAGAAAGTCATGAAATATGCAATCTTAAATTCGATAAAATTGATGCAGTACAATTTGAACGACGTTATAAGCCAAAGATATGAGTGCCAGAAATAATCCACATGCAGACATATGAAAATATTTGCCATTTCTCCATTTCATTGTCGAAACTCCAGACAGTTTTACAGAATGTGAAAGCCATGGAAAATGTATACTGGATATCAACTACTCCTACAAGCACCAATATGAACTTGTGATATTATACAGGTAGTTATTTCCCCCAGAAAACGTAGGTTAAAGTAAAACAATACACACCTGACCAAATGTTACGGGATGCAATTACACACCATGTCACTGGACTTTGTACTGTACACCCACTGGTGAATCCATGTGACAAGTGTTTTGTATGATGTGGTGTTTGTGAATGAGCTGATAAGCCAAGTGTCGTGCCTTTGCACTTAATGACTGGGTGCCAGACATCCTTCAGCAAAGTTGCAAATCATGATTTGAATTGGGGTCCCATCTGTTTGGCACAAAGTGTTCTTTATAGGAATTAAATATTAAATAAGTATAATTGTGTAACTATTCCAACAGTTTAAAAAAATACGAGTGCCCGCTACACAGAAATGTTCACTTAATAATCTTAGGTTTACTGATAGGTTGTATCATCGTGCTATTTTGATTGTAAATGAGGCAGGTCATTTTTAAATTATTTATATCAACTAAATGTGTCACCTGAATAAATATTTGTATTGACTTGTTACAAAATATGATCATTGCACATCAAAAGATAAATAGACAGAATAAATAGTTGTTTCCATTAACATTTTAAAGAGTCAATGTTATCGCCCCTGATATCAAAGTGGCAATTCAAGCTTGATGTAAAAATAATAATAATGTAAAATTAACATGGTTGATGCTTCACCCACGTACCACAACTGTGAAGTCTGACTAGCGTCGGACAAACGGTACATGAGAAGAAGACGAAATCTATAATTAAAGGATGACCTGTCGGCGGCCATCTTGTATGATGTATCAGCCGATTTTGACAAAAAAAATTGCCCAGAGTGATTGTCTCCATGATACCTTCGATTTGATATATATCAGGACCATATTAGATCAAATTTGAAATATCGCCATGTGCCAGATACAAAATCAATGCATGAAAAAACAAAGGGAGAACACTGGAATATTAGTGAGGCAAGAGTTGTGATAAATATACAAAAAGGAATTCCAGTTATGCTCGGGACACAAAATCAGTACTTGTATCCGAAAAAAAAAAAAATCAGTATGTTAAGATATGTTATTCTTGCTTTTAAGGACTACAGCATGTGAGCGGGGTCTCACCCATACCCTCGGCCGCAGCAAAGTCATTTGGCCTTGACCTTTGGCATGAAAGCCGCTTAGGTGAGATATATACTCAACAAAACTAGAAACGTCCCTGTTTTATAGCCGGTGTAACTCTGTCTATGTATGTACCACATGTTCAAAGTACATGTATTTTAAACCGTGGCGATGTTCAGAATACGATCGTGTAGAGTTTAGCCGATACACACGGTTTACATAGCGGCCAGTGACCGGAACGTTGATTTCCACTTTCTGCACGTGCACGCTATACTTGTCATCGATAAGGTGATTCAGTTCATGTCGTACCATTCATGCGATAGGGGCTATTCGGAAAATTAAAAAACTTTTTTAATTTTTCACTGTTTTCGATATGCCACGGCTTTCCGAAAACGAGCGAAATCAGGCAATTGGGATGCTTGCGGGTGGGATGGCCGCCAGGGCGGTCGCGCCTCGGTTTGGTTGCTGTCGGAAGACGATTGATCGTCTTGCAGCCCGGTACCAGCAGACTGGGCTGTTCACGACCGGCAGCGACCTGGTAGGCCTCGTGTAACGACGGCTAGAGCCGATCGTTACATTACGTTGACGCACTTACGTCAACGTCGATTGGCAGCCACAGTCACTGCTAGGCGATACGGTGTCTCAGGGCAGACCATTCGCAACCGGTTACGTCGTAACGCCCAACAAATCCGGGCACGCCGCCCGTACACTGGTCAGATAATGACCCAACGTCACCGTGCTGCCAGACTGTTATGGGCGCGACGTCATCTGAACTGGAGAAGGGCTGACTGGAACCGAGTTTTGTTCACCGATGAATCTCGGTTTACAGTTAGTCATGCTGACGGAAGATTACGGGTATACAGGCGTAAAAATGAAAGATTCACCGATTGTTGCATTGTTGAGAAGAACAGGTTTGGGGGAGGGAGCGTAATGGTCTGGGGTGGGATCATGGGAAACCGGAAGACAGATTTGGTTGTTGTACAGGGCAACATCAATGCACAACGTTATGTTGCAGATGTGCTAAATGCACATGCCTTACCATTTATCCGTCAGCATGGTCCTGGTGTGACATTGATGCACGACAATGCCCGCCCTCACGTAGCCAGGGTCACCACTCAATACTTACAGCAAAACAACGTCGACGTCATGCCATGGCCCGCGGTCTCCCCGGATCTCAATCCCATTGAGCACATATGGGATGAGCTGGGCCGCAAAGCACGAGCTAACCATCAGATTGACAATGTTCGCGATCTTACACGGGCGTTACAACGGGAATGGAGGAATTTGCCCAACGCACTGGTATTGCGTTACGTCACGTCGATGCGGCGTAGGATCATTGCATGCATTCATGCAAATGGTGGCCACACTCGGTACTAACGAGATTTACTGAATTTGCCACATTACTTAATGAAATTCCATCTCTAAACATTAAGTAACACATTTCTGAGTTTTTGTGATTTTTGATTTTGACCCCTACCGCCCTTGGCCGGTTATCTCTCGAATATTTAACAAGATATCCAAATGCAATTTATTGGCTTTGATACAGAAATGAATGAACTTGTTTTTCCATTTTGATTTTTAAAAGTAACCCTTTTGCTTTTTGATGAATCTTTCCTTAAACATGGAGGGGCGTTTCTAGTTTTGCACAGTATAGAATGAAAATATGGCTGTTGATAAAGAAGTATGTGACATTTCCAGTCGATCCAACATACGGTTGCAGATAAATTGTGTACTTAAAAGTTTCAAAGTAATTTCACCTTCACCGTGTGCATGAAAGCCGTATGAGAGGGCTATATAATGTTTGTTTAATGGTGTTTAACGGCCTATCAACAGCTATGGTCTAATACTCACATAAAGGATATAACTGTCGGATACCAAATGCCAAAGTTGTTTGTTTGTTTATTGGTGTTTAACGGCCTATCAACAGCTGAGGTCATATAAGGCTGGGTAAACTGGTTCGATCCTGTGTTAACCTGCTGCATTGGGGGGGAAATCCCAAAATCAGAACGGAATATTTTCATCGAGAAAAAATATAGTCAGTCCTGAAATTAGAATAACCTGACCTGATGTCAGGTTCATACCACACCAAAGTCACTTGGCCCCTTTCCCTAAAAAAAGATTACGAATAATCGTAATACTCACACAAGAGATATAACCAGATTCAACTGTCACATACAAAATGCCAAAGACGTATGTGAGGGCCAAACCAGGTCTCCAGTCGGATTTCCGGTAAGGATGAATCGCGATTGTTAAATTACCCATCACATGCACCCACCAGGGCTATAGAAAGAAAATATTGATCTTCTAACTTCATAAAGAAGTATATATATGAAGTTTCAAGTAAACCCGACATGCGGTTGCAGAGACATTGTGTACTTAAAAACTTTGATACGTTTGATGCAAATATTTCAAAACTTTAAGTAATTTGACCTTGTGCAGGAAAGCCACATCGGTGTGCTACAGTATAAAAAATATGGATGACGATAAAGAAGTATATGAAGATTCAACTCAATGCGATTTACGGTTGCAGATATAATGGGTACCCAAAAACCTTTAACGCAAATCTTACGGATGGACGAAAATACAAAAACAATATACACCTCAACATACTTTGTATGCCTGGGTATGAATCATGATTGAAGGCACTGTGTTACAGATGATGCCTCAATATGTTGTTTGTCACATCATGCACTGCAAATGACCAATATCAACCAATTGCACCATTTCATTCGAAGACAAATTTCGAAGTCAAAATTTATTGTACACATGTAATTTGTTACAAGTTTGACCATTGGGCATTGATTTCAATTATAGTCATGATAATAGCACAAAAATACATCATTAATTCGTAAATTTTTGTTTCCCTTTGAAAGTCTTCAAAGTTTGTCTTTGGTCTATTCTGGATGTTTCAAGTAAAATCCTTTTTTTGCGAAGATAACTGAAACCATGTGAAACCAACCAAATATAGACTTTATAGACTGTGGAAGTCAAACAGAAATTTATGAATCAAAGATTGAATGCAATACCTTAAATGCTAATCACTCTAGGTTGGCGGTAGGATTTTTAAATTTGCTCAAATATGTGTATGTGACTGGAGAAATGGGGCTTATGGGATTTGCGACCAGTGTAGATACACATATCCGCACAGGATCTGCACTGTTCACCATTGCATCAATGAAATATCCATCATGCTTCTAACAAGGCACATCATTATCAGGCTACAGGAGTGTACTGTTTGATCAGGAGCTACATTGGTCACAAATCCCATAAACCACATTCTCCAGTCACAGCCACCGGTTAAAGTAACGGACCAATACCTATAAATACATTAAATATACCTAAAAGCATCAATAAGTGAAATAAAATAGGCTAAACAAATTATTTACTCCCATATATCACACATGGAATAAATACATTTTGTTTAGCTTATTTTTCTCTCACTTATTGATGCTCTTAGGTATATTTAATGTATTTATAGGCCATGGTCTGTTACTTCAACCTGAGGTCACAGCCACATATGTGTAAAAGCATAGTAAATATATTTCTGACCATTTCAATATCTAGTCCTTCAAGTGTCACATAATCAGAAATGTACAAATGTCATTCTGTCCACCACAAGAATGAGTCACCGATTGAAAAAATATTGACAAATCTTAAAACTGCACAAGTCAGATTTGTGTGAATAAGATTCATTCTCAATTCCATCAACACAGGAAGTAACATGTCTTCACGACACATCCTTTCAACAGGTTGATTAGATGATTAGAGCAGAAATCAGAGTTAAGAACCACACAAACACTGCCGCTGGCATGGATGGTACTCCGGTTAAATGGTTAATGTTTTGTAACTGAACTTGTCTTTCTCAAGCTCTTCCTCGAGGGTTATATTTTCAGATGTCGCTGATCTTAAGATGATGACAGTCTGTCATGGCGACACTATATTTTGCTTCGTGTAGGTCAGGAACTGGATCAGTTCCCATTTCGCGAGTGTTTGGCAACTTGTTGCCCAGGTGGAGTAGTGTCTTCGGGCAGCGATTCTTCTGTCCTCCAACAGCAGAATGAGAAACAATTTCCGCCTTATCTGCTTCTTCTGGGACCGCCCATATACTATTTCAATAGCCCTGCTAGTGTCTGCCTCGACTGCAGGGTGAAGTTGAAGAGGCTCAACGAATCCAGATGGCTAAGATCTGTAGACGGCTTCCCTGAAACAAACAATCAAACACTATTATGTACATGGTTAGCCTTTTATTGAATTTCTTATCAGTATTAACCATTACTCAGCAAATGACTCAGCAACTTTCCAACATGAAACAGTGCTTAGAGAACTACATCCCACCCGGGCATCAAACTCACAACACTTGGATAAATGTGGTAAGCGAGTAAGCCACATTGTTCATAGTTGTGAACAGTAACTCCTGAAATCTACAACCGTACTGTCCGTAGCAGAGTTACGTTTCCATTCATAGTCTTCCTCTGCAGAATAGTGAATAAGAGATCTGGTTCGCAAATTACATGTAGCAGCTAAAGTTGGGGTCCCATCCACAGGTTGAAGTAACGGACCGAGGTATATATATGTGTGTGTTATAGAGGGAGTAACAAAACTTTTTTAGCTTTTTTTTTTCGTTTATGGACGCTTTTAGGCGTATTTAATGTATTTATAGACCTCGGTCTGTTACAATGTACTTCAACCTGTGGTCCCATCTAGTAGGCATAACAGTTTGCCTATAAGAATTAAATAAGTGTATAATTGTGTAACTACGGTACATGTATTCCGCCAGTTTTAAAAATTACGAGTGCAGGCCCACTATACACATATAATCATTTAGTAATATTGATTTTACTGATAGTGACTCGCGGTGGTATCAGGCTATTTTGATATGCAAATGAGACATGACATTTTTAAATTATTTATACCAATTAAATGTGTCACCCGAACAAATATTTTTATTGACACATTATAAAGTACGATCATAGTGCACATAACAAAACTAAGCAGACAGAATATAGTTTCCATTAACCTTTAATGGAAACACGGTTATCGCCCCTGATATCAGTGACGAAATTCACGTTTCATAAAAAAAGAAAAAGTACATGTATTTTTTCACGTACATGTACAAATGATGGGGGGAAAATCCCAAAATCAGAACTGAATATTTACAATAACAAAACTATATATTCAGCGCTGAAATCAGAATAATCCTGGTCTGGTGCCAGGTCCTCGCCACACCAGAATCACTTGGCCCCTCCCAAAAGCAGTAGGATAAGTAATAATCTTACTACTTTTATAATGGGCAATAACCCAATTCAACTCCCAAGTAACAAAAGAACCAAAGATAAAAATGTACTGAAGGGTCAAACCAGGCAAATATTGATTCCTATATGGAGGAACCACTACCGTTAATTTACGTCGTCTCGTTCTCCCGACCACCACCCACGTAAAGTTTTGTATTACTTTTATAATAGTTTTTTTTTCAGATGGAAAATATACAAATTACCGTAGGTCACAATTAACAACTAAAGTGTAAATCAGATCTGATTAGCTATTCTGTAGAGGAAGCCTACATATATCATTTATTTGTTTGTTGGGATCTAACGGCCTATCAACAGATGCGGTCATTTAAGGCCAGGTCAATGGGTTTAGTAATAAATCCCATATATTACCTGTACAAGTACATGTTCAAGTACATGTACAAATGGGGGGGGGGGGGAATCCTAAAATCAGAAATGAACATTTATAATAAAAGAACTATATACTCAGCCCTGAAATCAGGATGATCCTGATCTGATGCCAGGTCCTCGCCACACCAGAATCACATGGCCCCTCCCAAAAGCAGTATGATCAGCAATAATCTTACTACTTCTATAATGGGCAATAACCCAATTCAACTCCCAGGTAACAGAAAGAGCGAAAGATGAAAACGTACCTGAGGGCCAAACCAGGCAAATCGTGATCCATACGTATTACTTTTATAATATTTTTTTTCAGATGGAAAATATACAAATTGTGTCACAATTAACAACTAAAGTGTAAATCAGATCTGATTACCGGAAGCTATTATGTAGAGGAAGCCTACATTTATGAATGGAATAACAACTCTGCTACAGACGGTACAGGAGTAGATTGCAAGAGTTATTATTCGCAACTACAATAACATGGTTCAATAATAATGAGACATCAGTGATTTTATATTTTATGTACATATTGGTGTCGTTTTTCTAGTTTCGATGTAGAACCAATAATTCATTAAACTGTGTTTATTCCATTGGGTGACAGTCCAGTTGTTACATTTATAATAGTATAGCCAATTGTTCTCGTCATTTTTTTAATTTTATTTCCACTTCAAGGGACCAGGGGTCTCAGAAATGTAATTTCCGTTACATACATTTACATGACGTAAATATAGCTTTACATTTACATTATTTTCTTTTCAACGGCATAAAACATACAACTGAAGGGGCATCTATTTAGAAAAGTGTCAAGAATATGGTAAGCTAATTGTATTAGTGCGAAACAGACTGAGAGAAATTATATTTAGTAGCAAATCGTGGAATTTCTCATTTATGGTAACCCAACAACATGTATTTAATATGAATCAGTAAAGTTAAGCAAAACAAAATAGCTTGGCAACTAACAGAATGCCGTGTTTTACCACATGTAGCAAACATCGTTATAAAGCTACATTTAATTAATAGCACAGCCTCCAAAAATATGGGCATAACGGCAATGATTATGTAACGGTAATGACAAAACGTAACGGTAATGACTTTCCATTTATTTAAAATACTAATACAGCATATATAACAAACATATTTATACTTTGAATATGCTGTACAATATAACTTCAAGTTAGTGTTTACTTTTAATGTGATTGCCAATAGAAACCCACACTCCTTGAAGCTGTGTCTGTTTTTTGTTGTTTCAGAGCTTTTACTAATTAAATCCTGATATATAAATGTTGTAGGTCTGAATAAATGTGCCATTACTGACCGACAACTGATGGGACCTGGTTTATGTCTAATTGACGCATCAACTGACTGGTTAGTATGGTAATTTATCATTGCCGTTACATGATCGTCATTACCGTTACACAATTTTGTAATTATGGAAATGACCGTAACGGTAATGATTTTTCTTTAAAAACTCCCATTTTTCACCCCTCTGCATACAACGCATCATGAAGGTAGAATATGCAAAGACAATATTGTAAGTGTGTCTATCTATCCATTTTGGTTTCAATCGACCTACATACATATGGACGTGTATAAACCGTGAACGGTAATGATGCATGTAATGTGTAACCTTAAAATTCCGAATACAGACCGGCCTCGTTCTCGGCAATGACTTAAGTTGTGTTACCACCGTGTTTATTTATAAATCGGTCGCCCATAAACAGTGTTCATTGCATTAGTAGCTGAGAGTAGGAAAGGGAGGTTAATCTGATTTTACATTTTTTGTTCAGCGTAACGGTAATGATTCGATTTCGCGGGACAGATACATTAACGTCAGTATTTTTGACAACAAAAGGCAAATTTATTGCAGAATAAGTTTAATGTCAATGTTAAATTATTTTAATTCAGATGCAATGTATAGTAAAGTACAAATGGACAAGATTTGAGAATTACGGGCTTGTGAACTGTGCTGATTGATGATCGGGACATGCGCATTTGGTGCACCATACATATGCCAACAACAGAAAATAATAACTAAACATACATAACAAGAATTGTAAATACTGTTTTCTTAATGGATTTGTATCATACATAGTTTCTTTACTGAAAAAAAAAATAATTTTCCTTATAAATTGTGTGATTTGTCAGTAAATTACACCGGGATACCAGATGTATGTACATAAAATATAGAATCACTGACATACATATCTGTACATGTATCAAACCAATGAAAACTGACATTCTGATCTGCATATAAAAAATGTCATTTCGGCTAATTCTGCGCACCGGCTAATGCACAATTCACGTAATGTTTTGCCCAGCTTACGTCAGAATAAATTATGTTGATTTTGGAATAAATCAGCTGATTAACGGTATACTAAGTCATAATTTTATCCCATTCCGATAGTTTGGTAAAAAGTTATTCAGAACATGGTCAAAATGATTAGTGGTCCTGCTTACTAAATTAATAGATCAACAACAGATCTGTTAAAAAAAGCCGGCCTATATTCATGATATTTCGGGGAAAAGTCACCGCTGTGCAAATGCAGTGTACCTGGATTCGCACACCTCAATTTTTTTTACTTATTTCATCACTGTTGTTACAGTCTTTTTAAACACATTTGACTCTCCGGGGGGGGGGGGGGGGGGGGGGGGGGGGGGGGGGGGTGGGGGTGGGGGGGGGTGAAAGTAGTGTCTTTTTTAAGTGGCTAAAAGCCTATATAGACAATAAATAACAGATAATAGCCTAAATAGATAATGAATCGACTTGTTGGACTGAAAACATATATTCAAAGTGAATCTACAAGTATCGAGGTGCCACAAACACACAGAGTCCGAGATGCATCATAAATTAGAAATTAGCTTTTTAAACAACAATTGTGGAAACAACATTGGTCGCGAAAACCAATGACTCGGCACATGTGTGTGTTTTTTTGGACACATTAATGATTGTTAAAAGCACAGGCAATGTTGAATATCCCCCACCCACTTGAATTCATGTTAGATTGAATACAATGGAATTATTTTAGTAGCCCTGTGGTTAAAAGTGCTGTCGAAGTCAGCACGATTCAAATATTGGTCAACAGTAATAAAGAAATAATTCCTACCTGAAACGAATGTTTCGTGTCTGGCAGTTAGTAGACTTATGTAAAATGTAGGTCAATTATTGATGCGTCTTGGCTGTCGCCGTATTGTCCTCTCAACTTTAGCAAATTTGCAGAAATGTACGTCTTTAGCATTCACAAATCGTCGAGTACACAATGAGTATCTGTATTTCCGTATTTAGAGCTTATCAACAATGAAGACAGCAATAATTTCACGATGGCAGTACGTGTAATGGCAATATGACCAATCTTTGTATTATTACGCGTTTTGCAGGACACGAAATATAGTATGACGTCACAATGAAAATACAATCGCATTTAACAACAAATAGCTGACTTTTTAAACATAAATTTGTTATTGGTTGGTATATTACATTAAAAAAAAGTGTCCTGTGTCCAATAAATTGGACACATGACACTATGGCGTTTAGTAAAAAGGTTCAAATATTGACTATATGTGTACCGGACGTTCTAAATGAGGCTCCATACGGGATAATCTATTTAAACTAAATTTCATTGGGAAGCTATTTTTTTGCAAATTACATGCGTATTATTATTTTAATATAACCTATCAATGTTTACAGGTGTTAGCATGTTTCAATATTGAACTAACATATAGCTTGTTGGTATTGGCACACTTTCAATTTACGAAGTTTCCCGTAGCGAACCCCATTCGGCCCATCGACCGATTGTAATTATAGAACGCCTGTAACTATTCACGATAATATAGGCGTTCTATGAAAAAAGATACCTGACTGTTAAGTTTGTGACAACGCGAAGTGTATGACCTTCAATTTGTGTTTACTGGTTGTGTGAGGGTCATGGATTCATCACAGCATGATAAAGGACCATCAGAGGAATGCATGTGTGAAATATCAACAAGCACTATCAAACATAACATTGGGGTAAATTTCTTATAACTGAAGCTATAAGGAATTTACCCCCAACGTTAAGTTTGTTGACGCCGACGACAGACACCGGGCTACGCCATTAGTTATTCCTGTAACTCGTGCAGGCGAAATAAAGGTGAGAATTGTGGAGATGGAAAAAGTGTACGGGGTGGGGGCTCCGGCAAATATTTGTCTTATAATGATAAAGGACCACCATGTGAATATCGCGACATTCCATTAAGGTACACAGAAATTATAAGAACTTTCCTCAATGTTAAGTTATGGAACCAAGCCTATGATGTGTATGAGGGTCGCGGATGTGTCATAGCATGATAGTGTACGATCAATACATTCTATCAGAGGGAATAGCAATTATAAGAAATTTACCACAACATTAAGTTTTGTGAAAGCGCTAAGTCCGTGATCTTGACCTTTGGAGTATTAGTAGTGCAAGGGTCATGATAAAATAGCACAGCATGATAAAGGACCGCCAGAGGAATTCATGTGTGAAAGATCAATAAGTTTTATCGAAGGAAACAGAAATTATAAGAATTTTACTCGTTATTTTTTGGCCCTGAGAGTCCTAGGATTGCGACTTTGACAGAAGGGTCGTACATTAGGCTCGGCATGATAGAGACTCATTATAGAAAAGAATGTGTGAAATATGAAGAAGTAGGGTGAAAGGAACAGAAATTATAACAAATGTCCCCCAATGTTAAGTTTGTGAAAACACTAAGATTTTGACCTTGATCTTTGGAAATTGATGGTGGAGGATTTGACACGGGATGATAGAGAACCATTAGAGGAAGGCATGTGTGAAATATCAATACGTGGGATGGACAGAAACAGAAACAGAAATAATTAAAATCTTTCCAAATGTTAAGTTTGTGAAATCACTGGGGTTTGAGGTTTGCAGTTTGTAGTTTAAGTCTTGTGGATTGAGCATTCTACGATACAGAACCATTTTCGGAAGGCATGTGTGAAATATGAAGAAATGCGTTTAAAGGAAACACGAACTAGAATTTAACGCTTGTCCACAAGTGCATGTGTATCCGCCTTCCTACTTACAGGCATCCACTAAAACATAAAGGGAGATAAGTAATATGTTAGTAAGGTGAAAGTTGTATTTATTGCATGATATGCACATGTGGGTCGTGGTTTATGCAAGTGTGGAATCTCATGAAAACATTCCAAAGAGTAATCAAGGGAATGGGTTTAACTTCTCAGCAACATCAAAGGTCATAGATAAACCGGACCGCAGTTTACCGTCTCATACGACAGACCAGTGGTATGGCAATATTATGTTAGTATGTTTCACCCCAGAAGGTGAGGATTGAACTTACAGCCATATTTACAGTATTGAAGTCCAATATAGCGCGGTATTATGCACTCGAGTACTACCGATTGCATAATAATATTTTGACAGCTTACCTAAGCGAGGGACAGTTAAAATCCAGTTTGCGCTGGTAAATATGATGAATTGAATATATAAGGTCGTCTGTTAGGGTTGACTAGTCGGTGTACACATTGCTCGCTTAGTGATATATCGTACACTCAGTTTGGCTGCTTGTAATGTTGTACCCACGCGGGTAGTCCAGGAACGGGTGCCAACCTGTGGCTCTGAAATGTAGGCGAATTCCATTATACGATCGATTGAGTGCCATAAATGTATGATTGCAAAACTAAGTTGTACGTCTTAGAGAGGTTTCAGACAAGGAGCAACTCAGATGGTGATCACCAGAATGTTATATCTATCTGATTGATTTGGCTGCTGTTCAAGGAGAAATACATCGAAATCACAACGTGAACACAGAACAGACGGACACACGGACGAACACACTTTAGTAGAACATTTCACTATTTGCTTATTTTTATTATCAGAGCTGTAGAACATAGATTTGATGTATTGTTCATGTTGCTGATTATACTTGTTCATTACTTGTTGAGGTGGTTTAAATGAGTGGCAACACAATAACTAGAGTTCTGTTTGACGGGTCATAACCAAATTCTGTACACATGTTTATAATAGCAGGTTTTGAGTGACTTATCTTACTTCTTGACTGGACATTCCTCGACGGGTGTATAGTGTGACCTTCGGTAATCTTGTTGCTAAATATAGTAACGCGCAACTGTACACCCGGTGATTTTTCAGTTGCCATTTAAAAGGGAATATCAGGATTTTTGGAAAGAAAATACTATGAAAATTAATAACGTGCTTAAAGAGGTACATATATATCGGATTTCCTATCTTTTTGCGTTCAACAAGATTTAATAGAAAGTCTAATACTTATGTACCGATATCAGTGAAAGTTGAAACAACCCAGTGGTCCTAGTATCGTCATATATCATCAATTAAACCACTTTACACAGGGCCATGATGAAAACATGTTTTGATTATAATAGTACAATGGTGTCGGCTAATTCTGCGCAAACAAATTTATATGGCATTACCATCTCCATATTCAGTCAAACTTTCTTGAATATTCAATGCAGTTCAAAGACGTTTGTGCAGGTAAAATTTCATAACGTTCTGACGTCAGTAAGTGACGTAAATTGTGTGATGTATGACATCACATGCGTGTTTGCAACGTCATATTTGTTTCGGCTAATGCTGCGCATCTAGTAGTGTAAACAAAACAGCGAGCAGCATACTGGATCAGCATAGCAAAATTGGTATTAAACTTGAAGCAGAACTATCCAGTGACATCATGGCAGGTTAGTTTTTTTGTTTAACAGTTACTTTAGTAAATAAGACAGCTATTCCATCAGCAGGGTCGGAGGATTTTATACATTTTGACTATATTCGGAATAACTTTTTAACAAACTATCGGAATGTGATAAAATTGTGCCACAGTGTAGCAATTAATCAGTTTGTTTATTCCAAAATCCACAGAGTTTATTATGACGTACGCATGGCTAAATTTGACGTGAATTGCCCATTAGCCGATGCGCAAAATTAGCCGAAATGACAGTATTTGTTTTCTTCAAAAACAATAATGATATGCCACTTTAAGCATGTTAAGCGCGTTTTGTTGTACGTTGTGTGTAAGCTTGTCACTTGAGATTTGACATGAACGTTTTCTGTCCCTTTTAGAACACAAACCTGTCGGGAAGAGTATCAAAAACACAGACATGTGGCCACAAATGGACTGATCAGCTCACTCGCCCATTTCGATTGTCAATATTTGTTCAAAGGCGTCACACAGTACAATTTGTACCATTTGCCTTGATAGATGGAGGGAATGTTTGGCTATCGTGGCTTCCAGCATAGATTATCACCAGAAGACGGGCACACGTCCGCTGATGGGTGATTTCAAATGCGAAACACCTACATTCGCCGCTCGCTGTTCGCCGCGATCAAACATGTATATACGTATGGCTAATATGTTATGCCCGTGTCGGGGTCATAGTTGTGATCCTTTTCATTGACTTTCAACCACTTCATGACTTGGCAATGTTATGCTCTAACACCGGGTTAACCAATGTACTTATGCTAGTTTATCTACCTATGTTGACGTTACTGGTCTCGCGGTCCTTTTGGGTATCTGACGGCACATAGAAGTCTGCAAGCTGGGGCTCGGGATCCAGCGGCGCGAGATTTTTGTTTTACTGCGGATATGCCCGCGCGTACTCGCGGATGGCGGCATCAACGCTTTGGAAAGTTTGCACGGCGTGATTCTCGCGGCGAAGATCCTCGTTGATCCAGTCCAGACGGGCGGTTCGTTTTCGGGAAGTCAATGTTTCAGTCGTGCCGACTAACATTCTGACTGTTCCAGCCGTTCCAGCTGTTTCGACAGTCGTTCCGACAGTTCCAGCCCTGTCGGCAGTCGTGCCGACAGTCGTGCCGACAGTAGTGCCGACTGTCTCTTCAAGCAGCTGATCGAGAAGTCCGTCGCAGTTCATTGTGACAATCGAATATTGTTTGAACTTAAGAAGTGCTAGTCTGCCTTGTAAGTCTAACACATTGCCAAGCGCACCACCCGAAAACTGTGATCACCGTTATACTCGCAGCAAAGGTGGCCGCCACGGCTAAGCAGTGTTTATCACAAGCTAAGCTGCGTTTAACAATTGTTAGCAGTTGGTTGATCAATCTTTATCAGAAGCTTGGCGTGCTTAGTTTCTGAAAGAATCTGCCGAACCTCCAGCCGCTTCTCACGCGTTGTACCTCTGAGTGGAGATCCATACGCTTTGTTCCGCATGCCGGCCCGAAAATGCGAGCTCGGAGCGCATGTCCTTCTTTTGGGTCATCGCCGCCTTGGCTGAGCAGACGTCACATACAGGGTGGGATCGCCCTGAAATAGTTGGTAGAAGACCCGCAGACAATTGTGGAGGCGCTCACCTGGGTCAACGACGTAGATCTCAGGGTCAGGCCAGATTCACGGGCGCTGCTGATAAGTCTTGTTGTGCCGCACAGTGGGACACAGGATCACAATATGTCGAAAGACAGCGCGGTAGGGGCCCTCGAGCAAGTCCAGGATGAAGACCGTTTTTACGCATCCAGTCTGTCCACATAGTATAGCGGAGTGGGCATCCTTCGGTAGATGATTAGTATAAAGCTGAGACGAATCGGCCGTCTTCGATGTTGAGTTGCGCATCTGTGATGATATACATGTACACGGTCAATGCGCCGTTGCCGTCTGCCTCTTTGGCTATCTGGATCGTCACCACCATCAGAGCCATTCTCTACTCGGCGTCCACTACCGTGCAGTTGGTCGTCGTCGTCTGTTCACATGTCTAACCGTAGCGCGTACTTGGAAGTCAGGAACTCTGCGAGAGAGACGTCCGAGAGCTGCAGGTCTTTAGCCACTGCGGCAACCTCTGGGTCGCGCTTAGAGGCCGGCAGCAAACTGCTTTTTGGCTTCGCCCCACTGCTGGTGTGTGCGAAGGCCCTGGCTGTAGAGCTGATTGGGGACTTTTATGATTTTGGGGTTATAAAATGTGTCCGTCGAGCGGGTGGGGACATTGATATCAATATTCCACAATGTATCGCTTTTGTCTTTCGTCATCTTGCGATGGCGAAGAACTCGGTCATAAAGTATTGCAATTGCCCGGCGTATTGGGTTCTAATCAATCGCGCGAGGTCAGGCATCGTGACCATGTCGTACTCCAGTGAAACATTTTCGATCGAATACGTCGATGCCATGTCAGTGGCTATGAGATCGCGCTGTCGCTCGCAACATTATCTGCCTTGTCACCAGCCCCGATTCTAAGCCTGGTTACGTTCCGATTTCGACTGGTATCAATACCCTGATAAACCGCGTTTTCGCACTATTGTGCCGTCTTCCACACGTCTTGGTAGCAATAGTAGACGTCGCTATCGTCGATTGACATCACCTCATTACCAGAAATTGTTATTGTGGTCTTCTTTACAATGTGTGGCCCATGTTCTGAACGACGGTTCGGTCCGAGTCTTTGGACGTCAGTGAGATAGTGAAAGCGAGGCGGAAAGACCCCGGCACAATGACGTCTTTAGCTCCGAGGTTGGGGAAGCGGGCCAATAGCTGCTGGTTCTGGTCGATCGTCGAGGGGTTGTTCGTAATGACCACGCTCTGTATCACGCCTTTTGCCCCGAGGGGCTCCCGCAGTCTGCGGTATGGATTGAGTTTGCGCCCGTATTTACTTGACGACATAGTTTCGATGAAATTAACTAACACGGACGAATTACCTCGATGATGATAACATCGACGACGCTGACACCGAAACGCCCTTCATAGAGACGCTATGAACTTCAACCGTCGAGGAAATAGGCGGCGCTACCAACACCGTTTCTGTAAGTCAGGAATTAAGCGAGTCAGCTGTAAGCGACTACTACAACTATTGGTTAGAAAAAGGTACGGTCCCATCTATTGGCCGTGACTACTCCAAGTTCGAACTGGATCTGTCCGGTAGGTTACGACTAAAAGTATCAAATGTCACACTCATCAACATGACAACCGGTAAACCCCTAGTGCTAAGTACCATTGCCGGAAGCCGGGGGTGGTGGCCAAATCATAAGGGGCGAACTCGGATTCGTAGATTGGAAGAGTGTTAAAACAAGTATGCCCATCCGTGCTGTAGAGGCCCTACAGTCTACCGACTAAACGATGGCGAAGACGGTCACCACGATAGAAACAATCGAGCTCAGCGAAGTCGCGCGTGTAGCCACCGATGATGAAAATAGAAACATGTGTTTGTAATTTAGATACCAATGAATGAGCATCCCGCATGTAATGGTTTAAGGATTGTATTTGTAGAATATCATGATTTGTTTCAAATTAATAGCTGTATAACCCATTAAACACGGGATACAATTATAGTAGTACGAAACTTTTATGAGAAGAAAATCCTTTATTTCATCTCGAAAGTATATGTTGTTACCACTCGTTTGAACCGTCTCGACGAGACGGTTCAAACGACTGAAAACACCGTATACCTTCATGGAGAAATACACAAAATAATGATGTTTTTGTTATCACATCCTTAGATTGAAATGTCTTAAATGTGATTGAATAGTTGTATAATTTATATCTGACCGTGTTTAGTACAATATGTTCTGAAACTATTTTTGCAACGTCCTACGATACGATAAGTAGGCCAAGTCCATATCAAGTCTGATTTCTGATGATAAATGTGCCCATTTATTAAAAACACAGAAATCTGTGTCTTCAGCTATCTTGAGTGCAGTCAGATAGGCTATCTCATCTGCACACTGTGGATATACCAAGTACATGTGTACTGTATTGAATGCACTAAGGAATATTTATTTGTTATGAACTTGTGCTGGTGTTGCTAGCAGATAATTGTGGTAACCGTGATCATAATGATTTACGCAGTGTTACATGGCCATTGCGGAATTTTAGAAATTACAAAATTATAACTAATGTATCAAAAATGGAGTATACTTTGGCATGAGATGCGTTTTAGCACTTTGTAAATAATTATCGTTGGAACATATTGTACCAGATTTTATTAGTTTATTTGTCATATATATTTGCTGTATGTATCAAACGCTACACGAGGTGAAACTGGCTGATGGCATGTACATACTACGATGACCGAGATGACAGCTCCATACTACGCATAGGATACAGTAACAAGATAATTTTCACATATATGTAATCCATATATCCGATCACGTTTACAAAGCAACTATCTTTGAATCATTCATAGGGATAGAACGGGTCCTCAAGAATCACAGGTACCGCCACAAACGGCAGTGGGCCGGCGACTCATTTCGATGTAGTCGGGACAGCTAGGCAGCCGGAATTCGATGTAGTCTTGTATCACCCGGTCGATCGTTTCACAGTGACCTACGGGTTAGAAAACACTACTGTCCATTTCACGAAAGCTGCCCAAATTTTACATCTGTGCAGTCTTCACTGATTGCAATACTATCAATACGTGTGAAAATATGAATCTGGCAGCTAATGCAGTCCCAGATCAGATTTCGTAGATATGCAGGATGATCTGGATCAACACTAGTCGAAATAACTATCAGTGTTCCTTTTCATAAGCAGTAAGGCATTAAACCACACAATTTGAACCGGATTTTTGTAAATAAATCCATCGGGAGATACTACGTTCCCTTATCATATATAGTTTAGAAATTATGCAACTTATAAGGCAAATTTGCAAAGGGACACCCGTGACGAAAACAATCTACTCATTTCTCTACAAAAAGTGGGTAAAATTATGTTTTCCTATTCCGTTTCATCGGTGTCTATGTTTAAAAGGTAACCTGCTCTGTATTGACCGAATACGAACTGACTGATAACATATTGTTGTATCAGGCAACCATCCTGGCTCCAAAGAAGTGAAAACTGACGTTCCATTGGTCTGATGACATCACGTGACTTTTATCAAATGATGTCAGTGTAGTCACGCAACATAGACAAGTCTGCGTTCTGTTCATAGATAACGCCGTCATATGTGGTCATTTTTTAGTATAAAACGTTACCTGATAAATAAAATATCAGGCTACTGTCTTTTGATATCAAGTTTATCAGGTTTGGCTCGGAAACGGTAGGAATTCCTCGGCAAGCCTCGGAATTCCAACGCGTTTCCTAGCCTTGCCTGGCAAACTTGATATCAAACGACACTAGCTTGAAGTCTCTATGTATCTGAGAGCAAGTGGTGTTCATACCTATAATCTCGACCTTCGTCTCCGACTGGCAGTTGTCCTCCCAGAGCTTCATCCACGACAGGTCGCACGTGCAGTCGATCTTAGACAGCCTGCACACACGAGTAGTGTTAGCTGCGGAAACGTAACTCTTCAATTCACTCACGTACCGTCCGTGTGGGAGTGTTTTGCAGAACTACGATTCCGTAACAAAATAATGTGTTAATTTTTTCCGTACTATATAGCCTTCTGTAATATGCATTTTGTTTTCAATTATTTTTCATATTTTTGGAGAAACAAAACATACATAAATAATTTTAGGACTTTTGAATTGGTCGAAACATTAACATATCAAAATCCATTCGAGTTATTTAGGGATGAAATAATGAAACATGGAGACCCAGGCGGATAACGAATAGCATGCATGGTAAGCTTGTTAACGTAGTCATAGTTTAGTTGAGAAGCCAACAGAAAGTAAGAGAAACAACAATTGCCAAAAACAACTGCTATTAAAGACGAATTATTAGAGGATTGTCACGATCGTCAGTGTGGCACAATGTTAAATGCTACCCAGCCTTTTGGTATAGCATATTTCTCCCCAAAACCACATTTTGACATTATTATACAGCGTTTGGTATTCACTAGGTAAAATAAATCAAACAACTTGAGAAAAGATGATGGCGAGCCGTCGCAGTATACTGCGTTTTCCGAATTTCTCTGTCGCAAATCGAGAGATAAGAAAGATAATCCAAAAAGGAATTCACTTTGCATATATACATGTGTTCCTCAATTATCTATTATTGGACCAACTGTATTTCTTTTATTTATAAAATAATTGCCTTTATTAGTTATCAACTGTTTTGTTCGACTAATATGTTTGCCGATGACACATCGATCAGGTAGCGATCCAATTACCATCCATAAAAATCTACTAGCAGATCTAAATGATATTTCAAATTAGTGTGACAAAAACAAAATGATTAGTAACGCAAACATGACTACACGTTTAATACACCAGACACACACTTGCAGCAGTATCTGACCTGATTATGTGTCAAAGGTGCAAAAGAAATTTTACATGGGATATATTTTGCCGTTACTCGACTATGGATCCATCACATGGGGGTGTACCAGCGTCAATAATATGACACGTCTTTTGAAGCTTCACAAACAAGCAACCCGGGTAATACAAGCAGCAGCAGGGGCAGGAAGGGGTGGGTGGGTGATTGTACCAGTTACTTAGCCCCGTGGAGCCTCTCATCCCCCTTCCCGAATTATTTAACCCTCGTATAGCCCCGTCGCGCCTTCCAGCCAATTTCTCGATTTTTCCAACCCGGAGAGAGTGTAGCGGCTGAATGCCGCCGCGGACCCCACTAACCCCACTTCCCCAGTTTTGTCGCCCAGTTCTAACCCCGTAGGCTTCCCAACACCGCTTCCCAAAGAATGGTGGAGCCTCCAACTACACTCGCCGGCTCGGGCCCTCTTTGTTAGGCATACCCCAGTATGGGCATGTCTAAACGTCCACGCAGGGGGTGAGGTAATTAATGGAGATTATTGGTAATTAATGGAGAGCTTCGTGGGCCCATCCAAGCCCCCAGCCCCCTTTCCGAGGGGTTTTGCGTAGAGCCACGTCGCGCCTCCCAACGCACTCGCCACGCCTCACAGCCCCCTTTCAAAGACCAAAATAAATACTATTGAGAGCTCATAGCTCACTCACTCGAGAATGGCAAAGAAAACATATGGGTTCATTACAAATGAGTTTGCCCGACTGGCAGCCATTGGAGTTTCTATTTAGACGTGAGTGGATGTTTATGTATACCCTTGAAATTTATATTTAGACGTGAGTGGATGTTTAGGTATATCCTTGACATTTATATTTAGACGTGAGTGGATGCTTGGATATACCCACACAGATATTCCCCCACTTGTATATGATACATGAACATTGGAACCATAGATGACCTCGTTGACGAGATACTCGCAGAAATGTCAGACACCACCACAGAGGAGAGTTTTATCGACCTGGACACACAGGCCCTTCCGCATGTGCAGCTCATAACCGACTAACAGTGGGTTGATATTCTGAACGACGCCAAAGACGAGTTTGAAATCGATGGCGCCACTGCGGTATTCTCTACATGGAGGGTTGAAACAGAAGAACCGCTTGAAATTGTGGACATAAACGCATGTCCATTCACGATGACAGACAACAGAGCAGCGCACCTCCTCCAACAACTCGCACTGGGTGAGTACATCATAACACCCAAGTATCTACGAGAGCAGGATGAGGGAGATTATGCCAAAGCGTTGCAACCATGTCCCCACTGAAGTCTTTACAGCGACCATGCGACAAAATATTCAGGAGTGGGAGGGAAGAGTCCACGAGGCAGGTGCCACCGTTAAGGATGTGGCTTACCTCGAGAATATCATCAAATGCGCCAGCATCCTGAGAGATATCGCCGGTGAAGATATCTACAACAGTTGAAAATACCAGGGCTGGCACAGATCAATATAGCTCCACAACGGCCACGCGTTGTTCAAAGACCTGCACTTCTCTATATAGGTCTACCTGAGGTCTGGCTGCCACAATACCGTGACCAGGGCTGCAGCATCATAGGCAAATTTACCCAGGGGAGCAAGGCCGATGGCGAAAGAATGACCAGGAGGCTTGTGACGCACCAAGAAGAGCTGGACTTCCTCGTGAGAGACACACGCCAAAGCGGCACCCTGGCTTGCGCACCTCCAAAATGCCCACTAGGCCACATCATTACATACTACGATGTTACGCAGCCCCAATACACCCACTTGATGAATGGGCCTCAATACTGGAATATGCACACATCAACCTCCTCGCTATACTGATACTGATTCGAGCCACATGAGACTGTCCGGGTGACAACCGATGGCGTTAACGTTATCAAAGGGCTAATAAGGCCGCGCTGCACAAGGTCTATGGTGTCGAGGCGTACGTCGCCCCTTCACTCTGTGACTGTGGTAGGAACTTGTGTGTCTCCTGCCTGATTAGGGAGCCATTTCTACCACAAGTTGGCCCGGCCGAGTGGCGCGACAAATGTGAACAGTTTTATGACGCAAAAACATGCTCAAAAAGGGGGTGCTCTCAAGCCAGAATGCCAAAGACAAGAAAAAGACATGGCGCTCAGCACGGCGCCAATCGACAACGAACCGCTGACACGCCAACAGCTAAGTTACCGCAACGGCGGCGGGAGTGGAAATACGATAAGATATCCCCTTGTGTTCAGCCCCACTCACCGCCTCGCAAACGAGATGCGGGCCCAGCGACCTTATCCTCACCAGCCACCAGAAGAAAGTCCGCAGCCCGGCGCAGGAGCTGCTGCTCCAGCGACACAAGGAGCAATTCCCAGACAGCAGCCCACCGAGCTCAGAAAGTATATTCAGATAAAGCTCGTGAGCCAGGACCAGCTAATGGATGCCAGGGTTTTAACATACTGTGGCTCAATGAGGAATCGCTGCTTGGCGTGAAACATCGAGCTGTTCTGGGTATACCAGCCCAAAGACACGCAGCAGTTCAGTGTCGACTGGCTGGATAAAAGTAGGGGCCACAGCCGGGGAAACGTGCGGCTGGCCTGTCTCGAGCGTAACCGAAACCGAGGAGGCGCAGCACTCATGTCGTCCGCCCGCAGGGCTAGTAAAAACCCCATCCGGCGGCAGCTGCGTACGGGAGGCATCACAAGGAGTTCTTCCCGGACAAAGCCTCGGGGCGGCCCATCAGATGGCGAATGCAGGTAATACAGCACTGGTTCGTTCTCCAACTACTCTCCAACTGGCTGGGCTTGTAGAGATACCGAACGCCAACGCCCGAGGGAGATGTCGCGTGACACGGGGATTCTTGCGAAATATTGATTTGAGTATAATTGTGTATTTGTGGCATGTTGTACTGTAATGTATCGTATTGTGCTGTATTGTATTCAGATTGTCCGTTTCAGCGGTGTTCCACGGTAACATATTGAATTTCACGTACCAGTGAATTCGCCTATGTACGAATTACGTGTAATACCCGGGCTTATGGTGTATTTGTGGAAATACCCTCATTGGTATCATATATCTATATACAATTACGTGTCCACTTTATTAGCAGTGTAATACCGGTTTCCCGTCATATTGGCCATACGATCACCACGTAGATACTGCGCGATTTATCGACCAATGCAGGACTGATTAGCTATCTGTATAAACCACTTCCCATGCGAGAGGGAAATTATCGGCCGACATTAACTCGCGTGTTGGTTGTTCCCCAAGATTATAGGTCTTCGTGTATTTGAGGCCAATGTATAGCTATATATTTAGCGTGGGCGGCGCTGCTCTAGATAGTATGGCTTAGTGTTCTACGTAGTCGGGAACTAACAATCATCGCAGGATAAGATCACGTAATGTTCGTTGCTTTCTTTCTCTGCTAGCTTCATAAATGATCATAGTAGCCTGTCCCATTTTGGTGTCGAATTGCGATCCTCGAGTACCAGGAACAGCTGAGTATTTTCATGCTCAGTGATTTGGCTCTATATTGTGCGTCTTTCTAGTGTAATATTAGAGATGGCATGTCGGATGGTAATTATTGTGCGTGTACTTTACGCAGCTGGGGTAGATCTATTGTTTGGTTTGATCTATTTTGAGCGGAATACAGCTACGAGTGGGATTGCTGAAGCCACATTGTGTTACTACTTGTACTAGTATATCGCGCGATGTTGTACAAATCGTGAGGACGTTTTTTCCGTGGGCTTTGTCCACAAATTCTGTGCATAAGCAGTTGTGTATAATTCAATATTGGGATACGGATTTCTGGAAACGGGAAGGACAGTCTTGTGATTCCAGCTTACATAGAGGATTTGTGTATGTACCGTACGCTATTTGTTTCAGCCGTGATTTGTCATTGTCGGATTTCTATTTTACGTTTGTGTCCATTTTCCGTTGTGCACCCTGTATGTCCGTATGTTCGTATTCGTCCAGTCATTGGAGGCTCTATTTCATTTTTAGCCCCAGCGAGACGCATTGAACAATTGGTCCACTTGTTGAGCGTATCCCCAGTAGAGAGTTCATCAGGTCGTTCGAGTGTCTGTGCGTCTGTCGTTTAATTTACTGTTTAATGTCGAATGCTTCGAAGATCAACATAGAAATACAAGTATATATGAGCCGCGCTCTGTGAAAACCGGCCTTAATGACAAACTTTTCAATTTGGATTTTTTTACATTTTTTGAAGCGGACACCTTTCACAAACAAAATTCAAATATGTTTCATAGTTTTTGTTTTATCTCACTTTTTGCAGCACCATGTGAATCACGCAAGGAAAAAAAGTTACGTTATCGAGAAAATGACGTTATGGAAACGCCGACGTTTGTACAATGCAACACAACAGCCTACATTAGAAATGCGTGTTCATAAACTCATTGACTGTGCATGCTGTAAACTATATTTGCTGATGAGTTACACTAAATATATCTATACGAGTTAGTATGTATAGTATCAAACATTGAACAGAATAAAACTATGATATGCACATGTAGTGAACAAACCAAACGCACCACTATCGTGTTTTAATCATAATTAGCCGACCTCTGACTTGCTACCATCGCATAATAGATTATGCATATGCATGTACCATCAGAAAGATACATTGTAATTAATTCAGAATTTAGTTCAGAATCTAATTGACATCATTTACGTAACAGTTAATTGTGACGTAATTTATTGATGTCGACATTACGTCACTCACCATAGACCAAAAAAAATAACCGACATTACTGGTGTTTGAAATTGTAAATTATATGCACATCGCATTGGTGATTGAAACAAATGCATTTTTTCTGTAGAAATGAATAACAAGAATTTGGATATAATTTGGATAGGAGAATGGCTGAACATATCAATGACTTCAGCTCCCGATGGGGTCTAGAGCGTAGTCGGACACCCCCGGGGATTTTTAAACAAATGACCCCACTCTCTCGGCTGCCCACCGCCGCCGCCGCTGCCACCGCCACCCACCCCCCCCCCCCCACCCCTACACACCGGGGGAGATATTGTTAGGTGTGTCCGCTTATGCGGGCTACCCGTCTCGATCCTGAACATGTATTTACTGCCGGTACTGATTTTTTTATATAAGTTTTTCAAATGTTAGGCCGTGTTTAGATTCCTTCATACGTTTGTTATTTTCGTGACTGATGCCCGCGCGACAGCATGCGTATTTATTTAGAAAATGGAACGTATAGTTGTTAAAATCATAAGCAAAATTATTCATTAAGTACTATTTATTTTTATATTTATGTGGGTTTTAAATTTTTAAAATGGGTTTACCATTTGAAAACAAATATACATGTAACTATATGCATGTAATACGTACATATATGTCAATGTCGGGAAAATGTGGCGATGTGACATACATGATTGTATAATTGTAACAACGTGTTCCGATAAAAAATACCGGCAGTAAGCATAGTAGTACTGGTGCGTGTGTATCCTCTCGGGAATAATTAATTTAAAAACGAAATTTGCAATTTAGTTTTGTTGTGTTTCAGAAAAAGTACATTCAGCGCCTTTGTAAGCAACGAAATGAGTGGCCAAACAAGCCATGCTAAAAATCACCGTGGTTTCAATTAATATCTGTACATTATAATCCAGTCAGTGATTTACACACTAAATTTGTCCCGATCACAAAATTGATTTCGTTGGAATGACGCTGCACGATCTTGACCCTGCGACATTTGCTTGACGCGGCTCGTTTGAATTTAGTCCCGTTACATCTGCAAATTTGGAATGTGTGTATTTGCTTTATATTATTTACACGCCTCCGACTAGAACGGTCCTTTGATAAAAAAAAATAATGCAGGCAGACGTCCAGTGTTTTAATGGTAGTAAGTAAATTAACAACGATCTAAAGTCGGACTTCTTAAATTTGTAAATGTTGGAGACCTGTGCATCTGCGCAACCTGGTCAGGGTCTACAATTATTGAAAATATACTATTGAAGTAAATGCTATACATTCGTATAACCATATTTACAATTGGTCATTTTAAAGAATATTTAACTTTGTTATCAAACGGCAATCGTACGGCTGTTGCAATGTTATATTTTTGAAAGTCGCTAAAAAATAAGTGGCACGGTACATGTAAGTGGTAGCAGATACATATTGTCACGAATCGTAGCCGACTATTTTGTTTATCATCCATTAATTGTAACACGGGTCACATAGTCTAGAGCAATAATCGAATATTCTAGTACAGGACGATCGAATAGGTATGGTGTGTGAAATATCGCCCGTGGAATACACTGCTGGAGAGAATAGCGCTTTATCCGAAACCGCGCACGGACCACCAGTATTGGATTTTGTACTGGTCGTATCTGGGTCATCTACACTGTATATGCAGACTTGGATGCTAGCCTAATTACCTAGTAGGTCATACCTATTTATGGCTGAAGTATTTCAGATTAATTCACCAGATATCTCATGAGCTAGACTGACTGTCAGAACATTAGTCCACTTACGTAAAATTGTAAGCCAAATGTTGGAACATAGGTTTTACATTGACAAGCAGACTATATGAGGATAGTCATGCACTAGGGTGGGGGTATATATTCGTTGTAGCACCATATACTATCAGTCGGACACTCAATTACATTCTTGTGACATTGGAGCGCAAGTTTTCACTGGGAATTGGTGAGTACATATGTTGTTGTTACTTTCTAATGCTGCCATTTAAGTCTGAATCTTGCCAAGACCGACAATTCTACGCAGTGTTATCGTATCCTCGATAATACTGCACTATTTAATTTAGTTATTTGGCCCCGTTTCGACCAAATGCTTGGTCAATAAAAGCCGTATGGCATGTATCCGCTGTTGTAGATTATCTCCCTTAATCAAATATTATTGATTCATTAATTCGTCGTGCTTATGCGTAAATGATAACGATTACAGGACTGGCATGTGGGAGCATTCCGTGAGTATTGTAATGGCATATTATTCTCATGTGTTTTTGTTGCATGTCACTCTGACTAATTGCATTAGCAATTTATTGTATTTGTAAAACGAAGGGCGAACTTGATTGAAATGTTCACTAACATTAGCTATGCATTTTATATTACGGTTCAATCCAATATCAGTCTGCGCCCTGTACAATACATCAGAATATTGCCAATTTTAACATGTCACAATTGTAACGTGAATTTTCTGGACGACTTTCATTACTCTATGGGGGAACTCATGTAAACTCCTAACCCAGTCGTCTCTACATACATTTTATTAAGTCATATTATGTTCGCAGTGTGTTGTGAACATTGTAAATGCTATTGCGACCAGGATGGACCATATCAGACAGTTCTGCTCTAAGTGCACTGATTTATATATCAGCAAGCTGCAATAAGGACATGATGTGAAGTATAATTTGGTTCAATCACTGATGCTTTGGGTCAGCCTGTGGAATCCTACAGTCTGATTAGAGTATACAGTGTTTATTATTAGTAATGTAATGTAATGTAATACTGTGAGTCTGCACAGGAGAATAATTGGCACAGTTGCTCTTTATTAAGTTAGCGCAGTTGGACACGGGTAGTCTGATCAAAGTAAGGCCTGTCGCAATCAAATGTTTGTTTACAAATGGTAAATAACTGTGAATGACTTCTGTATTCACATGTACGGCTGTGAAGAGGTATATTGTTGGGTACACTAGATATAGTGGCTGTTCATTAATGTGTTATATCGCATTTTCCGACTTATGAATTCCATCAGCCCCCTTCTTCCAATTAGTGAAAATATCTTTGTGTAAATTGCAATTTATCATGTTTCATCATTGTAATATATGATGATGTTTAGTATTGCCATGTAATCATGATATTGATTTCATGTGAACTACTGTGACTATTATTGAGACTATAACATGTTATATTCTGGTAACAACACCGTTGGTGTTTTGTAGTCCCAGCCAGTACACCAGCCAGGCAGCCAGCCAGTACAGCCAGTACATCAGCCAGTACACCAGTCAGTACACCAGCCAGGCAGCAAGCCAGTACAGCCAGTACACCAGCCAGTACAGCAGTCAGGCAGCCAGGCAGCCAGCCAGTCAGCAACGAGCGACCGCACGTCCCTACTTTGTGTCTTCGTAAATTCAGTACGCAACACAGATTTATTTATTTATTCTGGAGTCCACGACACGACACCGTGTGTTAGCGGGGACTCTGCTCCGCGTGGACCAAGGGCGTAATCGAGTGGGGCATATTTCGGTGACGTCATTCCGTCAAAGGACGTGATGAATCGATAGGGACGTTCACCGATGCGTTATGGACCCCATCCGCCCAAATAGGCTCTGTATCTCATAAGTACCAGTAACTTTACGACGTTAGTATAACGTCACTCCCATCATGGCGGAAGCCGGAGTTGTTTAGCTGATCTCTAACATTGGATATTGATCCAGATCATGATAACGTTTACTTTTGACTTTATCTACCTGTTCCAGAATCGTGGATGTGCATTGGTTGTGCAAGGGCCTGTGGCGGTGGTTGCTAGGGGACGTTGTCCGTACTGACATATTCATCTATTGTTTGTGCTTATCATTTATGTAAATACATCATCCTTGTAAAAATATATCTTGTTGTCTCTGTCCACAACGTGCGCTTGGTGTTCCGTCCCTTCAGTAGACTAGCCCGGTGTCACCCTGGCGTGACACATATATAAATCAGTAGGCTAGTACATCTCTGGTGGCTACAAATATGTTCACAGTAAATATGCCTGTGACACAATAGCAACACACTAAATACTAAATACTAAACATAATTGGCCCAGTGTTAACATGATGCAATATGCCAGGAGCCGCGTAATTAGCACTAACATAATTGTTACTTGTGATACGATTATTTTTCTTACAATTTCCAAATTGTATTTTATCTTGATTGTATGTTGGTGAACCAATAAATCAAACGAATTAAGACCTAGGCCCAGTTCTATTCGCGGCCAATTTTATCCAGAATACGTGAATGAGTCAACTGATTACATTTTCTTTAATAAAGGTAACGTTTGTGGGCATCGCAGTCCAATGTCCGCACTTCCACGTAATCTGAACAGGATCGTTTAGCACAATTAGTAAAGAGCGCACGCATGCGCCCCAGGTTCGATCTTCAATGTGTATGTACATCTGATGGTGGTCGCCAGACAGGATAAGTTTGTTTTCATTGAGTACTCCGATTTCAACATAAATTAAGAAACATACTTGTAGACGCCTCCATCTGCGCCGACTACAATGTTCTCGCGTTTGTTTGTAATATAAATATATAAATATAGTTTATAAATATTAGCATTATAATTACATACTACTGATTTTGTGATGTGTTATCTAAAATACCGGTCGTATGGTTATTTAGCTTCAAATTTCTGGTCACACGTCGTCCAAAAATTACATTATAAAAATCATTTGCAATATGCCCATTTCTATAAAACTAATAATCGACACAATCACTACAGACAACTATCTGGACCATTATGAAAACAACTGTACAATTCTGCCACGCGTATCCAACATTAAAATATGTGTGAGCCACAATTAGTAAAGCGTACGGCTATAAATAGGACAACTTATTGCAATAACGCAACGATTTCAAGTGTCAAAATCCGACGTGATGTTGGTATATTTAAGCGTAATTTTGCGACGTAATTTTCAGGCTTTCATGACGTTGTCATTAAGGCTGGTTTTCACAGAGCGCGGCCCATATATATGTATATATATATATATATATATATATATATATATATATATATATATATATATATATAAACCATGTTGACACTGGGCCAAACATGTTTTAGTATTTACTATTTAGTGTGTTGGTATTGTGTCACATGCATATTTATTGCGAACACACTTGTAGCCATCAGCGACGTAGCCTACTGATTATATATATATATATATATAAACCATGTTGACACTGGGCCAAACATGTTTTAGTATTTAGTGTGTTGGTATTGTGTCACATGCATATTTATTGCGAACATACTTGTAGCCATCAGCGACGTAGCCTACTGATTTGTATCTGTATCTGCTACCACTTACATGTACCTTGTCACATACTTTTTAGCTGCTTTCAAAAATATCACATTGAATCAGCCGTACGATTGCCGTTTGATAACAATGTAAATATTCTATAACATGACCACTTGTAAATATGGTTATATGAATGTATAGCATATATTTTACTAGTTTTGTTTGCAATCATTGCAGACACTGATCAGACTGCAGATATGCAGGTCTCCAACATTTACAAATTTAAGGAGTCCGACTTTGGCAGATCGTTGTTAATTTGTTAATTTACTTACTAAATTGTCCTACACACTGGACGTCTACGTGCTTTATTTTTATCAAAAGGCCGTTCTAGTCGGAGGCGTGTAAATAATATAAAGTAAATAGATCTACACACACATTCCAGATTTGCATATTCAACGCGTCTAAATTCAAACGAGCCTCTTCAAACAAATGTCGCAGGGCCCAGTTCGTGGATCGTCATTCCAGCGAAATCAATTGTGTGATCAGGACAAATTTTGTGTGTAAATCGCTGACTCACAAACATATAGAAATACACAGTAATTGATAATTTTGCTCTGAATGTTCTGTTGGCCACTTTCGATTTTAATAACTATCCTGCTGTGGCACAGGCATCAGTCACGAATGTAACGAATATATGACAGAATCTACATAGTACGGTTGATAAATGCGAATATTTATAAAATTTGAAGAAACTTTTTGTAAAAGAAATCAGTACCGGCAGTAAATGCATAGACAGGGTCGAGACGGGTAGCCCGCACAATAACATTTTTAAGTGGACACCCCTAACAATATCTTCCCTCTGTCCTCTGTGTGTAGGGGTGGGGGGGGGGGGCAGTGGCGGCGGTGGGAAGCCGAGGGAGTGGGGTCAGAGCAGCATTTTCACATAGACCTGCTACATAAGCCCGTCCGTCAGTACGGCTATGCAGGAAAACGTTCCTCCCGCTTTCTGTAAATTTAATTCGGAGAGTCGGGAATGGACAGTCGATTTTTAATTTGTTTAAAAACCTCCGAGGGTGTCCGACTACCCTCTAGGCACCAGCCCATCGGGCGCTGAAGTCATTGATATGTGCAGCCATAGGTCTATCCTAATTCTATCCAAATTATGGTCATTCATTTTTACAGAAAAAATATTGCATTCGTTTAAATCACAGATACGATGTGCTTTCGATATAATTTACAATTTTAAACACCAGGAATGCCGGTTAAATGTTTGGTCTTTGGTGACGTAATGATAAATGACGTCACAATTAACTGTAAATGACGTCAAGTAGGTTCTGACCTAAATTCTGAAATAATTACAATGTATCGTTCTGATGACACATGTGTCTGTGACAGAAACAGTGTATATATGCTTATAACAACTTTGACACATTTTCGGGTGTTGTTTCTGTATTAACACAGACTGTGTGAAAGGTATGTGCATGAGGATGCGATAAATAAGTTATTCCAGCACAGTGATCAATTGTGCCGTGTGAGTGCTGGCGATTGTGGTGGGCCGTCCCTGAGGGTTCTCCCCTGCTGTTGTGCTACTGATGTGTTTGGTTGCAACCTTGGTTGTGCTTGAGCTGGGAGCCCACCTAGGGGCCGTACCACCAGGGGTGCGCCAGAACAGCGTGTGCCAGACCCGAGTTGGTTGCTACATTGGTTGGGCCCGCCAGGGAGATGGGGCGGCCCCTAGGTGGGTGTGCGCCAGAACAGCGTGTGCCAGACCCGAGTTGGTTGCGACATTGGTTGGGCCCGCCAGGGAGATGGGACGGCCCCTAGGTGGATGTGCGCCAGAACAGCGTGTGCCAGACCCGAGTTGGTTGCGACATTGGTTGGGCCTGCCAGGGAGATGGGGCGGTCCCTAGGTGGATGTGCGCCAGAACAGCGTGTGTCAGACCCGAGTTGGTTGCGACATTGGTTGGGCCGCCAGGGAGATGGGGCGGCCCCTAGGTGGATGTGCGCCAGAACAGCGTGTGCCAGACCCGAGTTGGTTGCGACATTGGTTGGGCCCGCCAGGGAGATGGGGCGGCACCTATGTGGATGTGCGTCAGAACAGCGTGTGCCAGACCCGAGTTGGTTGCTACATTGGTTGGGTCCGCCAGGGAGATGGGGTGGCCCCTAGGTGGGTGTGCGCCAGAACAGCGTATGTCAGACCCGAGTTGGTTGCGACATTGGTTGGGCCCGCCAGGGAGATGGGACGGCCCCTAGGTGGATGTGCGTCAGAACAGCGTGTGCCAGACCCGAGTTGGTTGCGACATTGGTTGGGCCCGCCAGGGAGATGGGGCGGCCCCTAGGTGGGTGTGCGCCAGAACAGCGTGTGCCAGACCCGAGTTGGTTGCGACATTGGTTGGGCCCGCCAGTGAGATGGGACGGCCCCTAGGTGGATGTGCGTCAGAACAGCGTGTGCCAGACCCGAGTTGGTTGCGACATTGGTTGGGCCCGCCAGTGAGATGGGACGGCCCCTAGGTGGATGTGCGTCAGAACAGCGTGTGCCAGACCCGAGTTGGTTGCTACATTGGTTGGGCCCGCCAGGGAGATGGGGCGGCCCCTAGGTGGGTGTGCGCCAGAACAGCGTATGTCAGAACCGAGTTGGTTGCGACATTGGTTGGGCCCGCCAGGGAGATGGGACGGCCCCTAGGTGAATGTGCGTCAGAACAGCGTGTGCCAGACCCGAGTTGGTTGCGACATTGGTTGGGCCCGCCAGTGAGATGGGACGGCCCCTAGGTGGATGTGCGTCAGAACAGCGTGTGCCAGACCCGAGTTGGTTGCTACATTGGTTGGGCCCGCCAGGGAGATGGGGCGGCCCCTAGGTGGGTGTGCGCCAGAACAGCGTATGTCAGACCCGAGTTGGTTGCGACATTGGTTGGGCCCGCCAGGGAGATGGGACGGCCCCTAGGTGGATGTGCGTCAGAACAGCGTGTGCCAGACCCGAGTTGGTTGCGACATTGGTTGGGCCGGCCAGGGAGATGGGGCGGCCCCTAGGTGGGTGTGCGCCAGAACAGCGTGTGTCAGACCCGAGTTGGTTGCGACATTGGTTGGGCCGCCAGGGAGATGGGGCGGCCCCTAGGTGGATGTGCGCCAGGACAGCGTGTTCCAGACCCGATTTGGTTGCGACATTGGTTGGGACCGCCAGGGACATGGGGCGGCCCCTAGGTGGGTGTGCGCCAGAACAGCGTGTGCCAGACCCGAGTTGGTTGCGACATTGGTTGGGCCCGCCAGGGAAATGGGGCGGCCCCTAGGTGGGTGTGCGCCAGAACAGCGTGTGCCAGACCCGAGTTGGTTGCGACATTGGTTGGGCCCGCCAGGGAGATGGGGCGGCCCCTAGGTGGGTGTGCGCCAGAACAGCGTCTGCCAGACCCGAGTTGGTTGCGACATTGGTTGGGCCCGCCAGGGAGATGGGGCGGCCCCTAGGTGGATGTGCGCCAGAACAGCGTGTGCCAGACCCGAGTTGGTTGCGACATTGGTTGGGCCGCCAGGGAGATGGGGCGGCCCCTAGGTGGATGTGCGCCAGGACAGCGTGTTACAGACCCGATTTGGTTGCGACATTGGTTGGGACCGCCAGGGAGATGGGGCGGCCCCTAGGTGGGTGTGCGCCAGAACAGCGTGTCAGACCCGAGTTGGTTGCGACATTGGTTGGGCCCGCCAGGGAGATGGGGCGGCCCCTAGGTGGGTGTGCGCCAGAGCAGCGTGTGTCAGACCAGAGTTGGTTGCGACATTGGTTGGGCCCGCCAGGGAGATGGGACGGCCCCTAGGTGGGTGTGCGCCAGAACAGCGTGTGTCAGACCAGAGTTGGTTGCGACATTGGTTGGGCCCGCCAGGGAGATGGGGCGGCCCCTAGGTGGGTGTGCGCCAGAACAGCGTGTGACAGACCCGAGTTGGTTGCGACATTGATGGCCCTTGTGCTGGAGGCCCCTCAAGGAGCTGGGCGCGTTTGTTTTTGTGCGGCTGACAGCCAACTGGTTCAATCACCCCCACCCCCCCCCCCCCCTGCTTGAACGTTTATACATTAATGTAAGTTAATTCTCGCAGTTACTATTTACCTCATATTCTAGTAGTTTAAATGTATTTGTATATTGTATTTGCCCATGTTTGTAATGTAATTATGTAGTGAGGGCCACACGGTAGACTGGCTATCGTTAAATAATGTATAAATACATGAATAAGGCCATAAGGCGGCCACATGCCAAGTTGCAAACTGTATATGTACATGTAGTACCGTTTATACGTTTTACTTCTTTACTACAATGCAAAATATCGAAATTCAAAACAAAATCCAAAAGGGTGAGATAATCAATGACAGGGGGGTGTGGGGGGGGGGGGCGTCGGCGGTGTGTGTGTGTGTGTGTACAGCATTGTTTCGTATCAAATCAGCAACTCGCTTAAAAAAGAGTACTAGTATATTGAATTATCTTTATATTTTGATATAAGTGAACACATATGATAGATTATACTTATTACATAGAATACAATCATACACTGAAGCTGTACTGGTCATATTCTGCGTCTTTTGTAGCAGTTTTTATACATTTGTTACACGACGGAAACCCAATATATCAATAAATAGTGTTAGCTAGCGGCAGTGAGGCGCGGATCCAGACCGGGTGGCGGATGGGGGGTGGGGGCGTTTTCCAGCACACGATTTTAATAAATGTTCACTTTGAATGATCACTGAGAAAAGAATGCAGATAAAAATAGTTGTGTTTCAAGAAAAATGACGATCATGTATGTCTCATGTACAATTGTGAATCCACGTCCCTCTAGAACAAAGTCCTGGGGTCCGTTTCACTAAACTAAATAAGTGTAAATTTATGATAGTCTGTAAATTTCACATTAATAATGCTTTCTTGTAAACAATTATTGGATTTACATTTATTGAGCATAGGCTGCAAATGCAGCCTATGCTTAATAAATGTAAATCCATCAATTGAGATTTCAAGACGATCCTAAATTTGCACTTACGAACCTTTTAGTCGTACGAAGTGTAGGGAAACGAGCCCTGGATCCGACCCTGCATACATGTCGAATAGTGTAAGCCATGTATTTGTTTTCGTGTCATCATAAAGACATGTTGCAGGCCGAGGTTATCAAAGTTGGTACATGTAGATCACATACCTGAAGTCCAATATTATGAGTTTCTTGAGGTTTTTAAACGAGCTGGATATGTCGGTGAGGTTCGTATTGACCAGTTTGAATGTACGCAGTTCGTCTAGCCCACACAGGGAGTTGTTTGAGATGTATTTCAGCGGATTGTGCGACAGCGTCAAGTCGCGCAGCTGAAACATGTTCTGAAGGTCGGTGCTCTCTATGCTCCGTATATGGTTGTCTGAGAAGTCCAGGCTGCGGAGGTTCACCAGGTTCGATATCGCCCCAGGCACGCGCTTCAGGTTGCAGTTTCTCAGACTCAGCGCCGACACGTTAGACGACTTTAGAAGTGTGATTGCTTCATCGCTGACGAACTCGAGATCATTACCGTCCAGGCTAAGGCTGGTGAGAGCCACTAACTTGTTTAGCTCCTCTGGGAACACTGTTAAACCGTCATAGTTTAGACTCAGAGTCGTTAGTGAATGAGCAATGTTATCGAAAGGGGCATGGATCATGCTATCATCTCCAAACAGCGAGGACGGAGATGCATGAAGGTGATCCATGTGTAATTCCTTTAAGTTACGCAGTTGCTGAATGCCCAACGGGACTCTCGCCAAATTCGCATACTCAATCGTTAGTTTCTTAAGCGTAGTCTCAAACCCGTGAAAAGCGTCTAGTGGCATATATGTTACACTGGATCCAGACACAGTGAGCTCCTGCAGTTTATTGAGATGACGCAGACTCCGTGGCCAGGTGACGAGTGATGTATTTGAACCGAACCTGAACTTGATGACCGTGTCGCCAATGAGCCTCATCACGGAGTCCGTGAGGCCGTCGATGCCCTGGTGATGGCCGGTGCTATGATAGCCCGGGATCTGGTTGTCAGACACGTCGAGCTAGAGTTGTTATGTTGACATTGACAAATGTTGCTAAAATATAGGATTGTACATGAATGATTATTTACTGTGGTATATGTATTTAGTAAACGAGTTTACTGACTTCATAAGAAACGAGGCTCTGTCTATGAAATCAGTTAACTCGTTTAAGAATGGCAAGTGTAAAGCTTCACCCGTGTTATATTACATGTATACTGAGTAAAGAAACAGAAAGTGTTCACTGTATATGTTGGTGCGTTTTGGATGTCATGTTAAATACTGACATATGATATATCAACATTTATGGAAATATATGGGCCATAAAACTATGAATTAACAATGGTGCGTTCAATGATTATCATGTGGCGACAGTTGAAACACCATAGGAGTCATTTTTGAAATTAACAAAGTTGACCATTATTGTGTTGGCGGTTGCGTGGCATTTTACGAATATAACATGCGGTTTGGGCGGATGTTTCAATCAATATCGGGTATTGCCACCTCTGTTGTGCAATAATGTGACTATGCGCTAATTATGTCCATTCGGGGACCAGGGCTTTGGATAATTCCCGTACATTGTTGATCACGTGTCTGAATCTTACCCTTCTGCCCAATTGGGTTCATATTTGGCGATGAAGATGGCGAAGGCAAGAAACATGAGTTGTTTTGGTCAATGAAATTGCTGGTCATTGACCTATCGATAGTATCATCAGGTATGGTGTGCCAGTAAGTATCGCCTGAACTAAGTGTGCAAGTTTTGTGACATATACCGATTTTTGTTGAAATTACAACCAAAATAAAAGTTTCTTTCTTTATTCAGTTTATTGAATAACTAGAGAATAATTGCACTCACGAGTGAATTATGCGAAAAATCTGCCTTTGTTTTGTGGCTGTGTACGGCACCAATGCTGTCATTTATTATCCCATCGCTTAGCCAAAATGGAATATAGGGATGCAATAGTGGTCAATCCGACTGTCCATCAGTCTGTCTGTCCGTCACATTTTCTAGTCTGCAATAACTTCTTTACAGTATAACCGATTGACTTGAAACTGCATGTGCATGTTCATTATCCTCTATATATATGTGACGGTCAAAGGTCAAGGTAAATTAACGTTGAAATTTCCGTACATTTCATTTCCGTCCAGTAGATGTGTGCGCGTTTCTTCATTCTGTTATAACGTCTTCACTGTATGAGCGATAGGCGTCAAACCTTACGTGAACGGCTATCATCAATCATATGTTCATCCCTGTCCCATCCATGCTCCCAATGATCAAGGTCAATGTAAAATTACGTAGAATCTTCCGTCCAGTAGATGCGTGTGCGTTTCTCCATTCTGCTATAATGTATTTTTTACTCTATGAGAGATTTGCTTCAACCTTCATGTTCATGTTTCTCACCAGTCATATTTTCATTCCATACCTCGCCCATACCCCCCCCCCCCCCCCCCCCCCCCCCCCCCCCCACCCCCCCCCCCCCCCCCCCCCCCCCCGCACTACACACACGTCAAACGTCAAAAGTCAATATCAAATAACTAGAATCTTTCGCCGAGTAGATGCGTGTGCGATAACATTTGTTTACTGTATGAGCGATTGGCTTCAAATTCCATGTGCATGTTTCTCATCATTCATATTTTCATAACTCATCCCACTCAACTTATCCATGTTTGTCATCATCATCCTTATTTTCACTTCCCCTACCAATGCTCCCTTCGTACGCTAGGTCAAGTTAAAATAACTTTCGCAAATTCACATGTTCATTCCTCGCCCCACTCATGCTCCCCATGACCATGATCAAGGTTAAATAACTTACAAATTGCCTTCCAGTAGATGTGTGTGCGTTTCTCCATTATCCTATAGCTTGAGTATGAGTATGAATAATTGGCTCGAAACTATGGGGTGCACGCTGTTGGCGGCGTTCTTGTATATTTATGTGGTTTATTACGATTTGTCTATGGGAATTTAACATACGGTTAGAGGAGTTGTGGGAGGAGTCAGAAAACGAAAAATTTGTCTCCGAAACCAGGCGAGATAGCTTGGAATTGATCTAACTAAGAAAACAAAAGTTAAATTTTAAAAATCCGTCCAGTATTTCTGAAATTCGGAAAAAAAAATCCAGAGTGAAGATGTCTATGAGGATTTATCATGGGGAAATAAAATCAACGCAATAAAATCAACGCAATAAAATCAATATTGGACCAAATTTCACGAAATAAAAACAAGGCTCATTCTTAAAATTTTCTTTAATTTAATATCATCGAAAAATATATCGTTTTTGAATTGTTTATATACTTAACCACTTTTATAATCGGTCAGGCAACATATTTTTGTTTTTCAGTGTAAATAAATAATGCAAATAAAATGTATGGTAGCTATAACCATTTTACAATGCACATCATATGGCGTATGGGGTTACCTTAGAATGAACAGTTAAATTAGGTCACCCGTGATTCGTAAAGTCACACAATTCGTGTAATGATGTTTAAAACATATCAGTAACGCGTATGACCACCCACACCCCCACCCACCACGTGCTACAATGACTGCTTGACATCTGCTCCTCGTCGAATTTATATTATTGTGGAGCCCGCGCCGAGTCAGATTTGCCCACCGAAGCTGGGGGCGGCAATGAGGGCTTACAGATTTACCGGTTATGGTTATTAGTTCTTAGTTGTGTGTCTAAGTCCCAGACATGTTTTATCGGGTTCCCCCGGCCTTACATGACCTTAGCTGTTGATAGGCCATTAAACACCAATAAACAAACAAATAAACTAACAATCTATCGGGTTCAAATTTAGCGATTTTGCGGGCCATGGTAGCTGTCGAATGCGGTTGTCGTTAAACATGTTGATGGTTTCTCGGGCGACGTGACACGGGCGTTATCTTGTACAACACTCATACCCCGGTGCGCGGCGACATGTGGCACAATCTCCTGATGTACAAAGTTCTGACGATAGCGAGCACCATTTAGATTTCCTTGAACCAAAATTATCTGGGTATTTGTGTGAAGAGAAATGGGGTGGATATGGGAGTTATATTGACTGGGATAGTAATGTTACTGACGGATCCTTGGTTGAATTTAAAAAAGTTTAAACCTGATTGAAAGTGATTTGTTGCTCAAGTAACGACTGTTCTACCTACCTGTCTGAACATAGCCCCGTCTGTCAGCATGCACACGACACGCGCCCTTCATCTACCGTCATCCATGCCATTTATCTTTGATATTTTATGTTTTTATGTCTGCCAAATGTATGGTTCATATACACATCAGATTTGAGACAATAAATACAACACATTGTTTGCACGTGCAAAGAAATTTATATTGTGCTACTCGCAATGCATGAGTGGTTTTGATTAGTGGATAGTCGGAATTCTTGATCTGGCAAGTCAATACCGTCATCAAATGATACTGTACTAAGGTGTGTACTGATACTTGCGTTAACACCGAAATTACGGCACTTTGTAGTCTGACCGATTATAAAAGTGGTTAAGTGTATAGCCGTAAAATTTGGGCAGCTTTCGCGAAACAGACAGTAGAGTGTTTTTAAACAATTTTTATGTACCTAGCCGATCGGATAATACGGATCTATGGGGAGTTTCACTAAACTTCGTACGACTAAGCTGTTCGTAAGTGCAAAATTAGGATCGTCTGGACATTTCAATTCATGGATTGACATTTATTGCGCAAATGCAGCCTATAATCAATGAATGTCAATTCAATAAGTGTTTACGAGAAAACGTTGCTAATGTGAAAATTACAGACTTTTTCGCTTACGAACACTTTAGTCGTACGACGTTTAGTGAAACGGCCCCCTGAAATCCTAGTTACCTGAGTTAACCTGCGTGAGACTGTTGTTGCTGATTCGAAATACGTTAAACGGGTGCGTTGATGGGATGAGGGCTTTGAGAAACGATATATCGTGGTTGTCACAGTTGATGACGCGGTCCGTGCAAAGGCATGGGACCTGGGCCGGGCAGTCAGTGATGCGTAACGGCTGGCCAGTCGTGCACGACACGGCACACAGAATCACGACGAGCAGCCTCATCTGCGAACACAACACTCATTTCAAACCAGGCACGAGGGAGACGGGTGAAAGGGTTTAACACTGTTAACTATACATAACTGGAATGGACTGAGACATGCTAATTTTCTGATCAATCCAATATCACAAAATGTTGTAATGTTAGCACAAAAGTTGATCATATACGTGTGAATTCCCAAACTCCCAGAATGCTCAGTGAAAATGATGTGATTTGTTCGGTGATCTGGGAGTAAGAGACAGCAATATGGTTATGTGCTGATCTGGTGACCTATTTCCCAGAAGAAATCATGCATGGTCAAGTATCATTGTTCATCGGCACTGAACATTTAATTCATTGAATAATGAACAATCATGTACTCTTCTTCTCCTGTGGTATTTGCCAATGTACATCTATTAACATTCCAGGCCCTGCTATGACGTTTTACCTCAATATATTAATGCTGTCATATGCAGACGACACTGTAATTACAGTTGAACTTGATGACGGATGCATGTACTATTATTTACCTTGCTTTTATAATTATTGTAAAACATGGAAACTGAATATTAACTATGATAAAACAAAGGAAACGTAGACAATTATAAATAGTATACTTATGTGTTTATGATATTGTTTTACGACATATAGAGACTAGAAGGTTAGTGCCGTGAATGGGAAAACATATCTGGCAAGGCTTAGGAAACGGGATGGGCGAGGCTCTGCCGTTTCCGTGCCGCGTCAGCTATGTTTTCCCATTCACTACTATTCTATTTATCCTGTCAACACTACTCTTCGCTCTAAAATGCAAAACAAATATCCCTCCGCATCCTCAAAATCGGAGAATCGAACTGCACATATTCATACACAGTGATTAGGTCGTATTGACAGGATATCAAAAATGTTTCACGGCACAGTGTTTCACGGCACATACGCACTGTGTTGAGGGGATAAATATGCATTCAATTTCGACCCATATGTTGAAAGCAACACTTAACTGTGATATTCGTCACGAGTTAAAAAAACAAATTAAAACGTACGTTCGGCTTATATTTAAGGATGAGAATTGGCTTGAATACCTTCCATACCCGGGATATAGCACAGTAAAGAAGCAGGCCGATGATCGTCGGCCTGGTTTATATTTCCGAACTTTTAATAAATGTTTCATTTATTCAGGCTCCAAAAGTGTGCTCAAATATAGGAGAATATATGCAGGTATGGTAATATAACAATCCCTTAGCTGAATTATGTGCTCTTACCTTGTCGTGCGTCGTAATCAACAATGCCTCCGTTGTCTGTTCGTGCCACATGTTGTAATCAGCTCCAGGTCGGTGCACACCAAAACCTGCCTAAACAGCGGGCGGCATCGGTGCCCAGGCTAGCTGCAGTTTTCTCGAATATATTGTTCACGTTTTCGCCTACTGCTCAGTATATGTACAGTAGAATCGCTCTAAACCGGACACGCAGGCAGTCTGCGTATCCTTAATTGTATGGGTTTCATTGGTGTATACTTATGATGATGATGTCTGTTCAAGTTCGCAAAACACATATTGGCATAGTCGTATGTATGATTTACAGTGGAGCATCTCTCAACCGGACACACTGGGAACCTCACAGGGTGTCCGGTTTAGAGATGTTCTACTGTATAAGCATACGTAAAGTCGGACTGCCGGTAATATATTGTATTCAGTCTCGTTATTCGTGCATGCGAGTTGCTAGCTTGATACGTATTGTTAAAATGTAGGCAATCGCGAGACCTTTTGAATCGTCCGCTATGGATTTATTACGGAGCCCCGCAGGGGACGTATAATTTTTTTTTATTAATTCGTTCCCACGAAATAACAATTTGTTCCCTCAATTTAACAATTCGTTCCCATGCAATTCGTTCCCATGGGAACGAATTGTTAATTCGTATGAACGAATTGTTATATCGTGGGAACGAATTATTAATTTGACGGAACGAATTGCTAAATTGAGGGAACGAATTTTCATTTCGTGGGAAAGAATAGTTAATTCGAGGGAACGAATTGTTATATCGTGGGAACCAATTGTTAAATCGATGGAACGAATTGCTAAATTAAGTGAACGAATTGTTATATTGTGGGAACGAATTGTTAATTCGAGGGAACGAATTGTTAAATTGAGGGAACGAATTGTTATTTCGTTGGGACAAATTAATACAAACAAATCCATGTTCCCTGCGTCCGCAGTTTATAGATGCGAGTACATGTATGTCTCAATAAACGGTGTTGTAAAGTTACAAATGGCGGTTGATTGACCGCAAAATGGCAGAGTCGTAATGTTTGTGTTAAATATAACAACAGTGCGCATGCGTATTGATTGAAAACAGCTCATAGCGAAGTAGAATTGTTTCAATTTATTAACGTGAGTTTGTGAGTTTCGCTTATTATATATAATAAGCTGGTGATAGGAGGCGCGTGTGGCATGGACTGGTACACTATTGGCACGAATGGAAAGGTGCAATACACGCTTCCGTCTAGTGTCAAAATACAAAAGCAATCCGTCAAGTAATATTAAAGTTATACCAAGATTAATACGCTTGTACAAACATTTTGACGCAACAGAAATAGCTAAGTGTCTCCGCAAAAATGTGAAGGTAAACAGATCAAGGTCATGTTAATGGCGGCATCAGTGTGTTCCAAATGCTCACACGTATCAAGGGTCAAACATTGAAGCAATCCGTCAAGTAATATTAAAGTGATGACGGAGCTTGTATAAACTTTTGGAAACTTCGAACGACGACGCCGACGACGACGCGGGCGACGACGACGACGACTGAAAAAGCGGCGACTATGGTCGCGCCTTCTGCTCATGCAGGCGCGACAAAAAAGGCACATGCAATGTACATTTTCCTACTAGTCGTGTTCAGCGATGATCATGGACATTTACATGTACATTTATATATACAAACTTGCCGTTATAACATCAACTTGTCATTAAACAAAATAGCCCATCATTGTAACTGAGTCTAGTTAGTGAGGGGCCCCCGACGTGTTTACCTGGCTATTATGCCCCACAATCGTTTCGTTATAAGGCCACATAAATCACAGGCGATCGGCATGTTGATAAGATAATGTATTATACTTTTTTAGACATATAGAAAACAAATAAAGTGTATGCATTATATTTTCAATGTATAATCAAGGTATAAAACTAAATGTGCCTAAATTTCACCATTACCAGTTTCAAGACGTAATATATTTTCTATTTCTCATAAAATCCCGTTATTCCTAGTTCAAGTGTCCATGTATTGAATCAATCCTTCGCGTAATATTGAAGATATTACATGTTGGAGAAACTCTTACAAACCTTTTCGATGTAACAAAAAGTGTTTCAGTGAAATTTGGAAGGTCACAAAGGTCAAGGTCGTGTTAATGGTGGCGCGAGTGTGTGAGAAATGATCAGGTGATTCAAGTGTCCAAGTATTGAAACAATCATTCAAGTAATATTGAAGATATTACATGTTGGAGAAACTCTTACAAACGTTTAGACGTGACAAAATAGCTAATTGTTTCAGCGACATTTCGAAGGTGGCAACTGTCAAGGTCGTGTTAATGGTGGCGCGAGTGTGTGAGAAATGATCAGGTGATGCAAGTGTCCAAGTATTGAATCAATCCTTCAAGTAATATTGAAGATATTACATGTTGGAGAAACTTAAAAAAGCTAAATTAGAAATGTGTGCAGCGTGTGATATGTACCCTCGATATAACCTCTTCACAAATATTGATATTTAGCGAGTTCAATGGTAATATTCCGATTTGTGTAGATAATATAATTTAAAACATGTAAATAATAAAATAATATTACTTAATTGTAAAACAGCTGCTTACGATTAATGGTATCATAAGGTACTGGTCATTATGGGATAGTGGAAGACAGTAACCCTGCAAAACATCTCTATCGTCCGACCAAAAAACGATACGGGCGTTGTCGGCACATTGCTAACAATACGAAACAGGATTTATTTATTTCCCAAATGAGACAAGCAATGTGATTGTGTACCTTTGGATATCTGCGTAAAGTATTTCATGAAATTACTCAGATGTCCGAAGGTACAAAATCACATGACGTGTCTCATATATGTATTTTATTTTATTATCAGGACATGAATGTCAGTGGGAACACTGTGTGGTGCCATGGTAGTTAGGACAATTGGGTATGAAGTCCTTCAAGTAGCGGTCGATTGAGGAGCGGATGGTCTCGCAGGAGCCGTCGATCGTCAGGTTGCCCTTATTGCAGTGTTCCTTGAACTGTTTCAGCCAAACGATGTTGCACGTACACTCGAGTTTGTCTTGTGGTACCCTCAGTTCCGACAAGTTGATCAGGAAACGAATGGCCTCCGGAAATGTGCTCAATTGCGTGTTTTCTAGGTTTAATTTACGTAGGCTCTTCAGATCTCTGAATGTCTCGTTAGCAATATACCCTAGCGGATTGTGGGTAATTTCTAATTCATTAAGCTTCGTCATACAGTCAAAGTCGCTATTCTCAAAACTGTGGATGTCGTTGTAGGATAGGTCCAGCTTGGTGAGGTTGGTTAGCTTTGACAAGGCCCCGGGAACGCGTGATAGCGAACAGTTACGAACGCTTAACTCCGATATGTCTGTTCCCACGGCAACCTGGACCGACGTGTCGCTGACAAAGGCGATGCTGTTCGAGTCGAGCACCAGCGTCTTGACGTGCCGCAGGTACTGTAGTAGGGACGGGAACACAGTGAGGCCGTCGTCAGCCAGAGATATAAAGGATAGCTTTTCCAACAGCTGTGACCGCCCGAACGATGGAATGAGAATTCTGGAGTCGCCGATCGCGTGGTTGTGGTCGAAGTACAGCCGGTCGAGGAACCTGAGTTTCGACAGCGACAGTGGAATAGCAATCAGGTCCGTGTACTGCATGGACAGTGTCTTCAGCGTGCCCTCGAATCCGTGGAATGCGTCTGGCGGGAGTGTAAAGAAGGAGCCTCCGGTTACATTGAGGTCCTGGAGATCTTGTAGATGCCGCAGTGTCGTCGGCCATTGATGCACATGGGCACTGCCGAATTCCAGCTTCGTTAGGTGGTCACCGATCTCGTACATCACGTGTTCTGTGAAGTGATGCTCGTCAATAGGGTTATGTGAAATATCCAACCAGTCGAGTTGTTCGATAATCGCAATCGCATCAGGCAGTTCAGTCAGTAAGTTATCCCCTATGTTTAAGTTAAGCAACGTCTTCTCAATGCCGGCGAACGCGTCGTTATCCACCCATCTAATGCTGTTGTTTTGTAGAAACAATCTAGCGATGCCATGCAGATTTTTAAATGCGTTGTCGGTGATATTGGCGATGTGGTTACCATCGAGTCTCAGCTCCCTGTAGATACTTGACACAACAAACTGCGGCACCGAGGATATTTCGGTTGGAACAGTCAATGATGTCATTGCTACAGCTGCAGTCCCGCAGTGAATATCAGGCATGCGGGGTGGGGCACGGGTTCTGACCGAAAACACCGTACAATGCAACGGTGGCGCACGCCGTCCACAAGTACACCTGTGGAGAAATGTTCATATGGGAATGTGACTGGAGAAAAAAATGGTGAAACGTCCAACAA